>JAJSOF020000019.1:119430911-119862324 GCA_025594305.2 Periplaneta americana | reverse complement strand
ATGTATTGATTTTAAGAGGACCACCCAGAAAGATTGCCGCAGGTAAGCTGATCCAGTCTACTATTGTGCGGTTAACAATGGAAAATTTTGCCACATCCGTTCTTTATTTTCTACATTTAAACTTCCTAATATGATCAGCCCTTTCTAAGTATGATGGTGTTGCTAATCTAGCATTGATATCGGTCCATGCTTAGTGTCCCAGTCGCTAAAATGATAATAGACTTGTACGACATGAAGATACAAAAATTGATCTCATGGCATAACAAATGTCTCAATTCCAGTGGGGGATATGTTGACAAATAGCGCAGTAATTGCTGTATCTGTGTCAATAAATCTTTCCATGCAATTGTGCTTTTCTTTCTGTAAACGGCCCCAGGGAAAATCACTTTCCGGACGGCCTCGTAATTGCGGTCGAGTGGTCAAAATTTGTATAAGCACTTCTTTTGACATTATTAACATGGTGGAAGAAAAAAAAATAACTTTTTATCTTCCCCTTCAGAATGTTTGCTTGTAAGTGAGAATCATTTTAGCGACTGTATCAGACTGGCTGTAATACCAATCAGGAGTTCTGCGCCAGCCCTATACCACGATATAAGTTATACTGCCATGATAATAGACTTTCGAGTAATTTCGTCATGTGCGACATCTTGTTATAGAGCCCCAATGTCCATTTGGGGTTTATAAAAGCCGATGTGCTCTCTACAAGACGATATCCTGTTTGTGTTGCGGAATTGAATCAAGGAAACAATTTCAGGCGTTACAGCCCTCCATATATTGCTCATAAATTGGATGCGCGATATAGACTACATGCGTAAACCGAGTGCCTCGCCTTGCTTTTATTGGTCATCAACAGAAAATGAAAAACAGAGCTTGCCGTCTGCCAATCGGCAGTTGTGCTTCATGAGTATTGCAGGCTGCATAGCTTCTTTCCCATTGCACTTTTTCGATGTTCGAACCATTCCACGATCGTGAAGCAACATAAGGCGTCCATTCTAAGAAAAAGCTGTTTGCTATTCTGTGTAAATGCAGGAAACTTAAATTGCCTTAGATGCGATTTACAATACATTCGTGGTGAATGAAGCAGAAATATCAAAGTTTTCACACACAAACTTCTTCTTTTTCCTCTCTAGGTAGCTGTGGGTATAACTAGGGATTAACAGTTACAAACAAATTCAATCCCCCACCCTTGTTTTCTTTGTATTCCCCTTGTTTTCCTAGTGTTCTAATTGTTCTATTACGGTCTTACTAATAAAAAGTCTATATACAGACGTTTAACTGTCTTATACAGGGACATCATTTTATTTTTACTAACATTTTTAATATTAACCTGGCTATACCTTTCTATTAACGATTGAAACAGAAAACACCGTTTGCTACCCTTTCCACGACGGAGTTCGATGATACTGGCGTAAAATACAAATCACTTTACTAGGTATAGGAGGGAAGAAAAGTTGTTCATCCATTTATGTAAACTAGGAAATATCGCAATTTTGGGTTTGATAATTTTCATTAGGTTTTTGTTTAATTAAAATACAGTACTGTATTAACACTTAGTGTTTTACACACGAATTGAGCTATCCATTCGGAAGTATTAATTATGCAGTGTATATTGTACTGTTGCAGCACATTAGCGTACTATATATATATATATATATATATATATATATATAGAATGAAGTTAAATTGAAAAATAATTATAATATGGATATTTAAACACATTTTAGAAAATGGTGGCCGTTCATTTCGATGCAGGGTTCAGTTCTTTTGTCCATATTATCGCACTATAGACTATTGTACCTAATTTCAATTACCATTTTCGCCCTTCGTACGAGTAACTCATGTTGAAATAATTCTGTACCTACTCTATACGTACTGTAAATTCAATCTTCACTTCTGCCCGATCCGAAAAGATAAAATCACTCAGAAATGCTATCTACTGTCCGTTCAAGTGGTTTTGTCGCAGGGTTGTAGAAAGGGGGGGGGGAATCACGTGACAGTTAATTACTTAAGGAGGCCCTTTTATTTAAGTTATTTTAATCGCTTGAATAATATTACGTAGACGTCCAATTCCTAACAGAAATTAATGTTTTCAGAAAAGAGCTAAGATAGCCCAGCTACTAGACTTTACAAAGGGGCGAACAGAAGCAGGTGGGGGAAACCGGGATGCGACATAGGGAAACGGACGACAGTACCCGTACGAAAATATGATTCAATATTGAAAGCTCTTTCGTCACTGGAAAACGCGAACATATTTCTGAAACGTACTATACTCAGTAACTCAGTACTGCTTACGCGCCCTCGGCTCTGTGTCGTGAACTGTTGGAAGTTTACTAGTAGAAGGGGTGGGAGTGAAGTACATTCCAAAACTCAGGTACAATAAAAATTGAAGTAAAAATAAAATTATGTCCCTGTACTTTTACAATGAGTAGCTCGTTTATAAGTCGTGTGTAAATTCCTTACTAATGATCACTACATACGTCGTGTATAACAGTATGACTGTTACACAGCTACGTCATAGTTTCGTCATTACTTCGTTACGAAAGGTAATAGAATATCTGAGGTTCTCTACTGGATCCGGTAGAGCGCTCTAGTATGGCGTGTTAAATATCGATAGTACAACTGGCTCTAATCGATTACCACACTACATTTTGGTCAAAGAGTACAAGCTACAGCAATATTATTCTAATAGTTCTATGATCTTTGATTTGTTCTTCTGTGGTTACAAGGTAAACATCATCATAAAATGACAGTCGATACGAACAGCTGTTAAAGGGGCGGCCATTTTTTCCTATATACAACGCTTAAACAAGGGGTTTCGTGTATATAACTACTGCAAAGCAATTCCCATTGTATAGTTACAGCCTGTTTATACGTCCGTAGCTTATTCACGGTTTATTAGTAACGTTTTCTGTCTCAACTCTGGATAAGTCTCGTATAAAGACTATACACGGTTTATTAGTAAGACTGTTAGTATACAAATCTGGCTTTCAGGTAGAAGCTACCTGTGAGGCAGGCTTGAATAATTTCAAGGGAAAAATTGTTCCGGGGCCGGGTATCGATCCCGGGACCTTTCGCTTAGCGCACAAGTGCTCTACCGACTGAGCTACTCCTGAGAATTGTGACGCTGTCGTGGATAGTTCCTGGGATAGCTCAGTCGTTAGAGCATTCGTGCGCTAAGCGAAGGGTCTCGGGATCGGTACCCGGGCCCAGAACAATTTTTCCCTTCAAATTGAAGGGTTCAGAGCCATAGTGGGCCAAGCGCCATTTATTAAAACGGAGAAAACAATAGTTAATATTCAGTGATTATCATAATTCAACTTAACATATAGCAAGTGAGATAAAGTATGCACAATAAAATTAAATGATATGTCAATCTTCATTAAATTATGACATTTACTTGATTTTAACCCTTGCTTTCTCCATTTTTAATAAATGACGCTTGGCCCGCTATGGCTCTGAACTCTTCAATTTTTCTAAGAGTGTTTTACTTGTTATCTAAGTGTCCCAATTTTTCTTATAATTTCCCACTTGTTCTCTATTTCTTCCTCCTGTTCTTCATGTATTCTCCTTATTGTCCATGTATTTCCTTCGTTTTTGTCTTATTTTCATTCTCTTCATCTTTCTTTGTTATCTTTGTCTTCCCCTTGTTCTTTTTGTCTTCTTGTCTCCATGTCTTCCTTTGTTCTCGTATTTCCCACGTTCTCCTGGTTTTCCCCTTGTTCTCTTTACATTCCCCTCTTTCTCTTTGTATTTCCATTCTTCTCCTTGTATTCCCCTAGTTCTTCTATTTCCTCTTGTTCTCCTTGTATTCCTCTTGTTCTCTTTATATTCTCCTTGTTACCCTTGAATCCTCTTATTATCCTTGTATTCCCATTTTCTTTTTATTCCCCTTGTTCCCTTTGTATTCCCGTTGTATCCCTTGCATTCCCCTTGTTCTCTATGTATTTCCCTTACTCTCCTTGTCTTTCCCCTGTTATCCTTGTCTTCTGGTTGTTACCCTTGTGTTTCCCTATTTGTCCTCACCTTCCCCTTTTCTTCTTGTATTTACCTTGTTTAAATGTAGTTGGCAAATGAAATCGCTGGTTGCGCTGAAATGGGTAAAGGATAAGCAGTGTCTCGGAATATGCACCGTCGTGCAGAAGGAAGAGAGAGAAAACATACACGCCAGCACCCAAGGATGCACGATAGTGCAATGTCTTATCCTCCTATAAGGGACGCTGGTCCGAGGGTGCACTGTGCTGATGACTGCTGTTCTATACTGTTTTCGCTGTAAGAAAAATCCTACTGTAAACACAAGCACGTTGCTGTCATACCCGTGATTGGCTCCCAATCGAAACACTCACACGACGCAGGAAAATATAGTCCGTATTTGGAAACGATCATCTTGTATTATTTGAAAATAAAAAATTGAATTCTAGTTGTTAAATACAATGAAACATATAACTTCACCCATATGTAAAACGATATGTAAAAGAAAAGCTACTTTTATATTTTGTTATGTACTATCAACGCGGATGAATACAAACAGTAATACCGTGGTAGTCTGTTCTTGTGACAAGCTGGCGTCACTTGAGCTTGTCGTTCACGTTAGCATGTGGTACTGAAGTATGGCTTCTGCTTCCCCGGTGTATGTGGTTATTAATCGTAACAGTGGAAACCCTCTCAAAAGCGGAGAAAAACAAATAGTCTTAAATGTATATAATAAGTTATGTGAGTTTTAATTATTGTAATTATAAAGTAAATATTTCCTAAACAAATGAATACATAGTAGTGAGATTAGGCCTACTTGATGAGTAATGGGAAATGTTTAACATGAAACAGAATGTACAACAGTAGGCGGGAACATGTACTGAGAATCTATGGCGCCAAACAGCGGCCAATGAAGCCTCACTTCAGTCACGTGCTAATGTTTATATTAGGATTTTTCTTAAAGCGAAAAGATTATAGAGCAATGTTAAAAAGTAAAAGTGATAGTGCATGTCCTTGTTTTAGTCTCCAGTGAATTGGAAAACCGTTAGACAGAAACTGCTTGTTCGGATCTGTTGTATGTTTCACTTACACACATTTCAATTAATAGAAACGCTGAAAATATGTATTTAAGCAAAAATTGCGAAATCATTTTTATTTAAAGTGTCGCAATATTTTTAATGCGAAAATAAAAGGCAAAGTATCCAATTTTTTAGTTTGAACACGAATTGGTCAACATGTGATCAGTTTAAATGATCTATTCTGAAAAATTCTCATTTAGAAAGTGTTAGGTATCTTAATGAGGAAATTCTTGTGTGTTTTTAAGAAGCTAATTATAATATGTATCAAAAAACAATAAATATGACAAAAGAAATAAGAATAGTTTCTTTTATGATAAACAAAATTAATCACTGGGACAGTTCGCGTTTATAACGTAAATTTATTTATACTTTCCGAACCCTAGAAACGATTTCTGGTAGAACGAATTCTGCCCTCGTCTCTCTCTAAATTCTTTGAATAACTTGTTACAAAGTAATTGGAAAATAGGGGCCGTATTCATAGACATTTTTAGCGCGGGCTTTCGGTGAATTATCAGCGTTTTTCGTATTCATAAACCAGTGCTAGCGACAGGATATGATTTGAATTCTGTACTAGTAACCAGTGGATAGCCGGGGCTAGCTTAGTACGCTCGTAGCGCGTGCTGCGAAATGTCTATGAATACCAACCTAGATGATTAAATTTTCTATATTCGGAAGTTATTAGAAAATTACATTGGTGCTGTTGAAGACAAGGCAGGGTAAGAAAGCTGTATCAAATTTGAATATAACAACGCAACAAAATATTGTGAATTTTATTAGTAACAACAATGTAATTTATTCGTCACAACAATAATTCCTTTCTACAATTCGCCTTAAACGCTCTCGTCAACAATTGGATTTTCACTCAACACAGTATTCGTTATAGCACTCCACCGACGACAATGACAATTTACTTGGACTAGTACGAACAACAATGAACTGTTAATCTTAACTAATATTTACAAAGCACTATTTACAAATCAGAACTATCAGTTCTCAGTTCACAGTTCTTCTATCTCAGTCACTCGAGTTCACAGTATCTCGAACCACAGACCTTCAGAGACAGTTCACTGTTCTCGAACTCAGGTCCCTCCAACTGCGGTCCACTGCACTCGAACTCAGGTCCCTCCAACTGCGATCCTCTGCACTCGAACTCAGGCCTTCGGATGCTGACGCAGATGCGGACGCACACTCGAGTCGAACTCCGGTTGGCTTGACTGGCTTGCTTGCTCTGGCTTCCTCACTGACTGAATAACTGAAAACTGCTGTCGTTCCTTCGCGTCCGTAATTTATAACCACAGCGAAGTAGCCTCGAAGGTTCCACGCGTCTCTAGAGATGGCACTCCAGAGAAATCCAGAGCCCTCTCCTCTCTACCAGCACCAGATGCGCGCGCAAACTCGTCGCGTTGACGTAATACACCCTCTCTCTTCTCTCCACCGCGCGACGTCACTCAATGTTCCGTGGAGCCTGTGCGATCTGCTTTCTTGCAGGACGCTGGTCGTGAGTTCGAATCTCACGTCGCTGTCACAATATTGTTACATCATAAAATAGTGTACATAAACAGTAGTTGAAAATCGATAAACGCACATTTTCCTAACACTCTTTCCATTTCCAATGAAAGGAATAGCACTGCTTCTACTACGAACTTTAAAGTTCTGTCATTTGATACTGCTACTGATACTACTACTACTGCTACTGTTACTGATACTGTTACTGTTACTGATATACTGCTACTGCTACTGATACTATTACTGTTACTACTACTGCTACTGATACTGTTACTGTTACTGATATACTGCTACTATTACTGTTATTGATACTGCTACTACGCTACTCCTACTGATACTACTACTACTGCTACTGCTACTGATACTATTACTGTTACTGATACTACTACTACTGCTACTGTTACTGATACTGTTACTGTTACTGATATACTGCTACTACGCTACTGCTACTGATACTACTACTACTGTTACTGCTACTGATACTATTACTGTTACTGATACTGCTACTGCTATTATGCTACTGCTACTGATACTACTACTGCTACTGTTACTGATACCGATGTACTGCTACTATTACTGTTGCTGATACTGCTACTGCGCTACTGCTACTGATACTACTACTGCTACTGTTACAGATACTGTTACTTATATACTGCTACTCATACTATTATTGTTACTGATACTGCTACTGCTACAGATACTGTTACTGTTACTTATATACTGCTACTCATACTATTATTGTTACTGATACTACTACTGCTAGTGTTACAGATACTGTTACTGTTACTTATATACTGCTACTCATACTATTATTGTTACTGATACTGCTACTGCTACAGATACTGTTACTTATATACTGCTACTCATACTATTATTGTTACTGATACTACTACTGCTAGTGTTACAGATACTGTTACTGTTACTTATATACTGCTACTCATACTATTATTGTTACTGATACTGCTACTGCTACTGTTACAGATACTGTTACTGTTACTTATATACTGCTACTCATACTATTATTGTTACTGATACTGCTACTGTTACTGTTACAGGTACTGTTACTGTTACAGATACTGTTACTTATATACTGCTACTCATACTATTATTGTTACTGATACTACTACTGCTACTGTTACAGATACTGTTACTGTTACTTATATACTGCTACTCATACTATTATTGTTACTGATACTGCTACTGCTACTGTTACAGATACTGTTACTGTTACTTATATACTGCTACTCATACTATTATTGTTACTGATACTGCTACTGTTACTGTTACAGATACTGTTACTGTTACTTATATACTGCTACTCATACTATTATTGTTACTGATACTGCTACTGTTACAGATACTGTTACTGTTACTTATATACTGCTACTCATACTATTATTGTTACTGATACTACTACTGCTACTGTTACAGATACTGTTACTGTTACTTATATACTGCTACTCATACTATTATTGTTACTGATACTGCTACTGCTACTACTACTACTGTTACTGATATACTGCTACTGATACTATTACTGTTACTGATACTGCTACTGCTACTACGCTACTGCTACGGATACTACTACTACTGCTGCTACTGTTACTGTTACACTGCTACTGCTACTGATACTATTACTATTACTGATACTGCTACTGCTACTGATACTACTACTGCTGCTACTGTTACATCAAAATCTAGTAATACGAAGCACTTCTGCTCCTCTGTGATCGTAGTGTAATGTGTTACATTATTTAATATGTAAGAACGTGTTTCTCGCTGTCTTGGAATCTCGCCTCCGCTAGCCTACGAGGGAGCCGTAATGGGTAGGAATGTAGCCGAATTAATTTACGCCTTCTTGCTCATTGCCCCCTGCTGAATTATGAATATTCCGTGAAGTCGTTAGTACTTCTCCCCTGATTAGTGAATCAGAGTCATTTGCCAACTTCATTTAAGCTGACGCAATTTTTGCACTTGTGCAACTAAATTAATCAAGCAACCAAAAGCTTAATTTCCATGTCATTATTTTTAATTATACTCAATTCTAATTCAGCTCTATATAAAGTTTGTATTCAGTTCCGGAGTAATAACTTTGCAAGTTTGCCCAGACTTTACGACTACGACCTGTACACCGAAGGTAAAATCTCCACCTCGCATTTCTGAATAAGACTGTTATCTACTGCAGAACTGAAAGGTAAATATTCACGTAGTCGTTAGTATTAAAACTCTGTCACTTCTTAGGCTTATGGTTTTTACAGTGATTAAGTTGAGATGTTGTTTTCTGGCTTTCAACTTCGTTAGAAGAGCCCGAAGTCATTCTTCATACTTTCCTCTTATCAAAATTGTAAAGGAAAGTGTTGTAATGCAGTGAAAAGTAATTCCGATGCAGAAATATAAGTATTTACTATCTCTAACAACGAGAAATGTTGTTACAGACAATCTGGGTAGCGATTTCTTTTAAACTGTACGACGTATTTTGTTTGTATTTATTATCTGCTAGTCAATTATGTGGAAATTATTCACATAAACAATAAACACTTCCATGTTTAATTGAACCTCCCTATTACATGGAATCGTCTAGTGATATCATAACTTCCATGGCAGTATCCGACTCTGTGAAGATAAAGCTAGTTGATTATTAGGTAACAATTGTCGCTCATTCACTTCCAAATAGAATGTGCAACACTCGAAAGATGGTAGCAAGCGCATGCTTTGGCATTAGAACTGAAAGGGAACTGATGACAAGCGGAAAACCTAGATGGATGGATGGATGGATGGATGGATGGATGGATGGATGGATGGATGGATGGATGGATGGATGGATAGATAGATGGATGGATGGATGGGTGGGTGGGTGGGTGGGTGGGTGGGTGGGTGGGTGGGTAGGTAGGTAGATAGATAGACTCTATTTATAAAGTAATATTTATGTTTTGCAATAATTTGTTTACTTATATTGTTGAAGTGTGGAAAATATTATAAATATGTAAATTATTAACAAGTTATGCTGAGGCACACATGAAACTACACAGAAAATGTTTCAGAAATGATCTTCAGACCATCTCCCTTCAGTTATGTCCCTATTATTCACACTCTTCGAGGAACTTTGAATTTCCTCTTCATTAAGTAAACATGGCTGAAATTTTCTCAAACCCTCAATTTTATTTACACTTATTGCAAGACTGTGCAAGTACTGGGTGTTCATTTCAAAGTGTGTCATGACGTCACTGTCGATGAATCAGCGATTTGAAGCGAGTTTCATCTTTTGTGTCAGAGAAGATGCCTATTAATCAAGGCGTTCAATCTGAACTTGAGAACGTGTACGGTATAACTTGAACGCCGTAGCAACAGATGGGGGTCTGTACGGTCTGTGTGCTACCATAACCTCTTTCGAACTGTGTTTTGCGCGGCCAAGTCGTACGCAGGGTATTTGTTGTCATCGGTTGAGTACGGCAACATTCCACAATACAAATCAAATGCTCCGTGTTCATGTTGACCGTCGAAGTTAATGTCAACAAATACGTAAGTAATCGTCTACACTCTCTCCCCATATCCCCACAGTACGAAAAAACTCACCTCAGTACATGTTTCGAAACAGTTCACAGTCCTGCCACTACCGGCGTTACCGTACGTATCGATAAGTACTCTTCTGAATGAACGCCGTACTTGGTAGGCAACTTCTCTGGCAGATAAGTAATACACCTCTGCGGAAGTGTAGGAAGATTGAATTCTCTAGGCTCATCGACTAGCCACGTGACGGCATACATCGAGCCATGACACACTTTGAACTGAACACGCAGTATGCTGTATTTTTAGGCATCACAATGACTAACTTAATCTTGTTACCCTTATACAAAATGATTACTTTTATTCCCTTTTTTTTTAAAGACATTCATTCATTTATCTCACTGCTATCCATTGAGGACATTTTGACATAGTAAACTAATCAGAACGAATATTGCAACAAAATAAACATAACTTGCTGTACTGTATGAGCAACTGTTACGTTATCAACAGTTGACATCAGCAATGCACTCTATAGCAGTGAAACATACTCGTATAAGTTGAGAAATCCAGTTTGCCAACTACAGGGAAAACATTGTTTATCGGTGAAACATGGTTAGATTGAGAAGCCCCGTAAGTCCGTGATTTATGGGGTTTCAAAACCAAAGCAACTCTATGCGTTGTACTCACAACCATTCTATACACCAGACTTGCGGTGTTTCAACATAAGATGACGCATCTAGGCTGCGACTTTCATTTTTTCACACAAAATGAAAATTACAAAATGAGTGACTTACAAGGTTTAAAAAATAACCGATTCAGTTATGTTAAAGGATTATACAAAACATACCGAACTGGCAGCATCGTGTTTAAATTAAGAAACCGTTTATTCTACAGTGTGCCGTTGCGAACTCGTTGTTTTCGAAATAAGCGGCTAGAAAGTTAAAAAAAAAACACCCCGTATTGATGTACAGGATGGTAGACACAGAGACAAGCAGTCAAACTTACAGACAGACTACATACAGATAGACATCCTACATACAGAGAGGACAACTGACAGAAGACAGGAATATACAATAAATCCGACAGATGGGCAGGGAGATAGGCCTCCAGGCAGACAAGAAGATAATAATAATAATAATAATAATAATTTATTTTAGCTTGGCAGAGTTAAGGCCGTAAGGCCTTTTCTTCCACTCAACCAGCAAAAAGTATACATACATATGTATGAACTTATAAAGAATTCAACAATTTGATTTAGATATGAGTTACATGTATACAATAGAGTATTTACAAATTAAACAGCAAAATACTATGAACTATTAATTAAACAATGAAATACGAACTGTGTAGCAGAATTAAGTTAAAATACAAAGAATGTTAGTATATTTCAAATAATGTTACATAATAGAAAGAGATTATTATGAGACAATTTTGAAAACACAGCACTATCAGGATGATGTCTAAAGGAAGAAGTAACAATGTAGTCAGTGATAGTTTAAGTCGGTATGATTGGAGTGAAATACTAAGAAAGTTATCTTTTAAGCTGTATTTAAAAGTGTTTATTGTCTTGGAGCTCCTAATACTTTGTGACAAGGAATTCCATTGTCGCGAGGTGGATACTGTAAAAGATGATGAATAACAAGATGTTCTATGAAGAGGTATACTTAGCGTGCCACAGATAAGTGATCTGGTATTTACGTCGTGGTTAGAGTATAGATAAGAGAAATGAGACGAAAGGTAATTTGGTGTTGAAGTGTGCAGAATTCGAAAGAGTAAAGACAAAGAGTGTAAAGTTCTACGTTCTTTGAGTCATAGCCACGAAAGTCTTGCGAAGGACGGTGATTTGTGCCCATATCGTCTGATGTTGCATACATATCTGACGCACATATTCTGAACTCGTTGTAACTTGACTGACAGTTCAGAACTTAGGTCACAGGAGAGAGATGAAGATGGAGGGGGATAAGGAGACATATATTCCACCGCTATGGAGCAATGGTTAGCATGACTGACCATGAAACGAGCTGGTCCGGGTTCAAATCCTGGTTGGGACAAGCTAATTCGATGAAGTTTTTCCGGGGTTTTCCCTCAACCCATTAAGAGCAAATGCTGGGTAACTTTCGGCGCTGGACCCTGGACTCATTTCGCTGGCATTATCACCTCCATCTCATTCAGAAGAAAACCATAGCAGTTGATAAAACGTCGGCAAATAACCTATTTAAAAAATAGACATATACTACAGCTAGTCAGGGAGACAGCAAGCGAAACAGGATAGACAGATAATGATTTTGAAAAGAACCTGTGAAACAGGATACAAAAATTTTGATTTTAAAAGGGAGAGACAGAGGGAAAATATAGCTTTCAGGAAAGATGAAATACATGTGTCAGTTAAATCGATATTTTCTGTATACTTAGTTTAATAGGATGTAAAAGATATAGGCCTACTTCAGTACATCCATAAAACAAGACCAATGTTTTTCAAATCACGACAGATGTTTCAGTTATTCATTCTGTATTCAGTAGTATTCAGCAGACTTGAATTTCGTAGAAAGAATTCCTTAAATATACAGAGAACGGAAAGAAGATTTTTCTTTTGTTGCAAACCTGCTTTCGAAGTCAAACTTGGTATATGTATGACCGAAAACAAATTCTAGATATTGTGAGAAATTGCACGTGTTGTCTATAGTAATTTCAGACCTCGAGTTACATTTATTACGACTATTTCGTGATTAAAATAAAAATGTAAATAATATATCCCTAAAATTCGCTCACAAAATGTTAATAATTGTATATTTATGAATACGTAAACTATTCATTATTGTGAAGTCGAAATAGATGAATAACGATTACTGCGATAAAAAAAATTGAATTTTATTCAGTAATGCCAATTGAGAAAAGCGAAATCCAGGTTTAACAATATTAATTATATGTACTGCACTTTTCTCTTGTTATTATAACAGAAATACGTTTTCATTATCTGCTGAAATCATAATTTAATAATTCAAACATTTTATAGTATAATTAAAAACAACCTGATTTAATACAAAAATTAAATGATCAATTGTGGCATTTTCTTTAGATACAGTGGACATGGAATTGGAAGATGAAGATGTAGATGTGGAAGTAGGATTTTGAACTTTATTTAGTACAGTGGATTCATGCTCATCGATTTACGTGGAAACAATTGGCGACACTGACTAAACAAAAGGACGACCGTGCGATAAATTGATAGTGATAAATCGAGCTGCAAAAATTATCGCGATGTATGGCTGTGATTGGTTGGAATTCAAAATCACATTTCATTGGCCGAAAATAGAATGACGTCATATAAACGAAATAGTCAAGTCACATTTATATTACGACAATGTGCGTAGTCTTTTTTCAGTACCTCTGTAGATATTTATTCTCCGGAAAGAACGTTTGTAGTTTTCTGTCGGAAAGGTTAAGGTTCTATCATTATAGATTTCCTCGCCCCGATATCACCTGGCGAAACATCTTTGAGAATTTGTTTCTTATATCTAGAAATGTAAGACTTTAAATTAAGTGAGTAATTTAAATTTTAATGGATTTGCATTTGGGACGATTAGAATATACTGTCTGTGAAAATGCTGTTTGGAATGTTTAATTACACTGGAATTTTTACGAATTCATATTTAACAGCGTTGTGTATTTTAATTTCAGTAAAATAAAATAATTAAAAGCAATAAAATGTGACTTATGTTAGCCCCATTTTTTTCTGATATTACAGTCAAATTTCTCTGAGAGACGACTCTTATTAAGAAACCACCCCTCTTAGGGACCGTTTTTCTTTGAATCGACGTAAAAATCCGTAAAGCAAATGCATTTTTTACCTCCATTTAAGGACAACCCCACTCCTCGACCACCAATTAGCTATTGAATAGCTGTTTTCTTAGTTTTAGCCCTCTAAAAGACAGCTTTCAAACTAGGCCTACAGTATTATAATTTTATAGTGCAGTAGTTTAATATATTAAATAAAATCTGAAGGCTTGCTATAAGTAATTTACTTACCTCCAGAGGTTAAAATAAAATTTAACAACGTTCTTAACTATTCGTGCTGAACGTCTGATCCTTTAATCATCTAAAGAATGTAGAAATTGAGTTTTGACCACTTCACAAGATCTTCAGGGTTTAACCACAGTCTACTATATACAGTCACGAAGCTTGAGTTTTGAGGGTGCTAGAAACAATAGACTGTGACGGTACTATTTTGCATTGCCTGTAATGAGGCGATATTAGCGATCCTAGTGGTGAGCAACTATCTAATATTTGCATATTTACTACGTATTGAGCTTCGCGACTGTATATACTAGACTGTGGTTTAACTAAGGATTACCTGCACGGTATGTGCTCCCTAGTTCATCAATTTACGAGTAAAAACATGTTCAGTAAAATGAGAAGTGTATCATCGATGGAGGATCAAGTCAAAATAATCCCCGAAATTGAAAATGGTTTATCTGAAAGGACATTAGAGGAACAATTTAAATTTGGTAAAACTCAGATTAATTCAATTTTAAAATCGAAAGAAAAAATGTAATCGAGTGGAAATCCAATTGGAAAACATATAAATGGACTCCTTAATATGTTGAAGGATAGGAGAATAAATAATGTATAAACAGATGTATATAATAAAGTGACACAGAGTTCAATTTCTGAATTTATAAAGTGGAAGCAGTTAGTTACAGGATAAAATTGTAATAAGGTTCTGTAAACTACTTATTATAATTAACAATACATTCCTAGTTATGTTGTTTTATGTACGTACAGTAGATGAACTCATTGCTTGTGTAAAAAAAAACCCTTCCCGTGTTAAAAGCGACCATCTCTCTTAAATACCAGTAGTACATAGAATTATCAGTGGTCGTTTAATACAAGTTTCACTGTAAATATGTGTGCGTTTACTCTTAGGACTCTTAAAAATTGTAAAGAAAGCTACAAATTACGCAAATAATAATGAATTTGTCTGATATATAGGGGTCTGAGTACATACTGGCCAGCTGAATCCATTTACTTCAACTTCTTTAGGTAGAAAACATAAAACATTTTTTTCAACCGATTTTGAATTCAGCGCGAATTTATGTTTTAAATTGCAAATGAAGACCTGTTAATTTTTAACTGAAATTATTATTATTAATTTTTTTTGACGCCAGTAAGTTTCGGATAGATTGATTTTTGGATAGTGAACATGCACAAAATACATCCAGTACTTTAAGATAAATCTCTGCGTACAGACAGACAGACAGACAGACGGCATGATTCAAAAATAATTTTCTTTTCGGAATCGGTGTTGCTGAAAATGCGTAATTTTACGAAAGTCAAGAATTCGGTTTTATTCTGTAACGCCATTATACTTCCTGTAACGAGATATTGAAAATGTTAAGAAAACTCGTCATGCGTAATGTATTACGCCACAGAAATATGTATCGTGTTTCGTCTTTGCTTTGCAATCTGCCAGTCCTATGTGCGTGTAAGATATCTGATTGTTTCTCTGCGAAGTTCCAAGTTTCAATTAAATTTCCTGTCTTGCATTATTAAATTCCTTCATATTACTGTCACTGATGTGCTACTGTCAGTGATTAAAATCTGTTACTTCGCGCTCTTCTATCAATCATAAATAATAAATTTATTACGTTAACACGTGCGAACATTTCGGTTAAATTGAACGTCGTTCAAAGGTTTTTCATATATCTTAATATTTTTATACGCAATTCCGTTTCAAACTCACGCAAATTATGCATTTAGAATAAATGTCGCGATGAAGATAATTGCAAAGAAGGCGGAGACCATGGGTTATCGGAAGAAAAATAAAGAAGGTAAACGTGCGAATTCCAACTGAGTCGAACAACTGGACAACTTCAAATTCTTGAAGTGTACTATAAGCAGTAACATGAGTTGCTGCCCGGAAGTTAAAAGGAGGATAGCAATTCCAAAGGAAGCTTTTAATAAAAAAAAAGGAGCATCTTCTGCGGAACTCTGGAAAAAAAGAATTAAGGAAGAGACTAGTAAGTTCTTTGTGTGGAGTGGTATTTCTAGCGTGTTATCATATTGTGACCGAGTATTTATAGCGTCGCGCTGTTATTCCCGGCGTGACTCCTCCTCTTTGCTTACGTCTTAGGAAGTCAAGGCTCTATAAAGTCTAGGTAGGTAGTATCGTTCGCCATTTTTGTTCTTTCGTTGCCGAGTACCATACGATGGATCTATTTGCCACACCGTTAAACATTATCATGTCGTAGCTCCTATGATAATAAATCAAACGCACTGTAATTCAGCAAATAATTGAGCGGCAAATAACGTATTTGTGTGCTTTCTGCGAACGCCAACGAAAGAGCCTTAAGTCTTCCTCAGCGAATCACAAGACGCATACGTTTAAATGTAGCCGATCTGCAACGCGATTGGCTGCCGGAAATTAGAGCGACGGGACTATAAGTTATGATAGCGAGAAAGGTTGTGGAATCGGACAAATAAGTAAGAGGGAGCAGAGGTGTGCAAAATTCGGTATCAGAGAGAAAGGGAATGTAACTTTCTCCTCTTGTTTAACCTGAGACACAATAATTTATCGAAAGAAGGCGAAATGTTATCGTAGGGGACGAAATGTGATATATAGGCCCTACATATATTTTACTTATGAAAATAAGTACACCTATATTGTGGTCACAGAGTAAAATACAACCTCTGATATTTCTAGTAAAGCACATAGAATGTACAGAGCCAACGCACAACATTGCTATTAAACAGCATTCCTCTCTCCTCACTCCGATGGCAGTAATCTGAAGGGAGGGCGGGCGTTTGGACGGACAGACTCTTAAGCACTAAAGGAAAGGTAATAAATGTGGCAGCGTCGTGTCCACTCCGTGTGTGGCGCTAGAAAGGCGCGTAACGTATCCAGTTTCCATTGGTTGAAGGATTTGGGGAGTGGATGAAAGGGTGTTAAAAAGTATACATTCCGTAGCTATCAAAAGTTGCTTCCTTCTTTGCGACCCAGTAGCGGACGGTGGGTTTGAAAGTTGAGGAAGCCAAGACGTGAATGATGAGAATATAAAAATATAAGGCCTGTGACGTACCTCATTGCCAAGCACAGAATTTATAGGTTTTAAGAAATTAAAATTAGGTTTTCCAATTTATGTTTTAGGATTTTAAATCTTATGTATAGGAATTTATATGATTTTACGGAGAAAAAAATAAAAATAAACAACATACTGTTAATATATTACAACGGCTTGGTAAAGATTGCATCTCTTTAGGACACCCTAAGTTCTAACCTACGAATCAGGTATTTTTAGGTCATATTGAATTTAAGAATCTTACTCTTTGCTACATAAAACGAATAGGAAAAGCAATATTTCGAGAGTAACGAGATAGCAACAAATTGATTCAAACCTAAGAATCTGAGGCTTACTCATTACTATTACATAGTCTAATTTTACAGCAAATTAACTCGACGATCCTCTTTCTTCGCAAACCGATCAATTAGGTCACAACATACTGAACAACTGCTACTAGAAGAAGCTAGAGACAAATCTGCATTTGTTTCTAAACTCTCGATATAGGCCTACTCGTATTTAAAATACTGTATAAGTAAATACATCTCGTAACACAAAAGAATAAAATAACAAACAAGAGAAAATCTAACAACATAAATGAAAACTTTTACACAGGGAGAGAAAACTAACAACACGTGACCCAATTTTCTAAAACCAAGAAAAGTGAAAGAGAGAAAGCTTCCCAATACAGCCGAAACCGGCCGTGACTATAAGCAGTACAGTTGGCAGAGGTGGGTAAACGTCTACAATTCGGCTCCCCTCGCGCGTTCTAGTCAAGTTTAAACACTCTTCTAACCAGCTATCTTATTGGTTGAACTGCTGTTGTCATGGTTACCGGGGAGTAGCGTCATGTAGCCGACCTCTCCCGCTTTCGCATAGACACTGCAGGCTCCAGATGTCGACTATACAGATTACAGCGCTATCTGTTATTTTTCAGTACGAAATTATTTGTACTATCTGCAGTATAGCGAGCGGGCATCACCAACTGGATGTAGTCGACTTTACGTAACTTACATCTTAGTCGTAGTGAATAGTAAAATGAATATAAAAGGAAAAATGTTCGTCATTTGCTGTAACTTGTCTGTGATCTTAATTCAGCTGGAATTATTACTGCCATATTGTGTTCTGGTAAAATATTAGGGGAGGCTCGGCCTCCCTTGCCTCCCCAAAAAATCCGCCGCTGTTGCAACCACAATATACAGAGGCAAACGAATTAATCTGTAGACCAGCGATGACCAAAACTCGAGCTGCAGTGATTACATGCGACACACAGCCTACGAAGTAAAGAGACGGAAGAAAGGTACTTGGCATGAAAACTACAACCAGTGGTGGTTCCTGTACTAACATCTTGATCAATCCCGCGGGTAAAAATCTCAAACTGTGCTGTATCAGTAATGTCACTGCTGTCATCAAGATCCAATGAATAATATACGATTTTTCTTGCTTCTTTTTTAACCTTCCTCTTGAATATAATCAGGAATTTTCTAAATTCTTCTCTCGATACTTGGTCGAGAAATTCGTAGCTTTTCAAAATTAAAAACTTCTTATGGACAAGTTATTTAAGCTATTTTAATCATAACATTTTTAAGAAATTCTGTTCTATTAAAGGGCTGTAGAGCACGAGATATTTCAAATCCCATTAGTTAGCTGACTTCCTTACATTTATTTATCTCATCTTTCTCTTCCTGGCTATGATTTAAGACATGTTAGTTCCTGGAGTTTAACAGTTCGTTGGCACATAATATTGAATCAGTTTTTCTACAATATTATTATTAAATGAATAACTAATAAATAGTTCGATGGAAGAGTAATGGAACGGAGAAAAATTCTCTCCGGCGCCGGGATTTGAACCCGGGTTTTCAGCTCTACGTGCTGATGCTTTATCCACTAAGCCACACCGGATACCACCCCGGCGTCGGATATGCGTAACTCACTTTGTGATTTAAGACGGCGCTTATTCCTTCGGATCCCGGCCAACTAGTCACTCATAAGGAGTGCACCTCAGCACATGTGTGGACTTCGGTCCTACGTTCATAGACATTATATGACGTAGTGCAGAGGGCAGCCACTAGAGGGAACCCAAGAGTTGGAACTTAATCTGAGAAGATTCTGTCCGACGACGGGGTGGTATCCGGTGTGGCTTACTGGATAAAGCATCAGCACGTAGAGCTGAAAACCCGGATTCAAATCCCGGCGCCGGAGAGAATTTTTCTCCGTTCCATTACTCTTTCATCGTATGATGACGCAGAACATCTGCATGGAAATATCATATGTACTTCGGTACATTAAAATTATATATATAATAAATAGTTACCCTCATCTAATGATTAAGAACATTAAAACTGAGATAAAATCTAATAATTTTATCCTCCTAGGCAAACCTAAAAATATCAATATTCATGCACGTACAGAAGAATTATAGGAAAACATAGTTAGTGGTCAGTAATAATAATAATAATAATAATAATAATAATAATAATAATAATAATACATTATTCAGTATGGCAATTTAATGTTTCTATATACTCTTAATTGAATCGTTGAGCAAAGTAAACGTATTATATTTTGTCCGACAGAACAACAAAAAAGTTCTCCTCATTCTTTACGAAACCATCTCTTACTGCTTGTAGAGACAGTGTTTGTAGAGAGACATGATACCGCCACTGCTTGCCTTCAGTACATACGTGAATGAAACGCACAAAAATGTACAGGAAGCTCATCGTACCCGTTTGAATGTCTGTGATTGTAATCACGACACCCGCTTTGGTCACCGCTGCTGTAGACCAAAATGCAAAGTTCTAATAATGTAACGTGAGACATGAAGAGCTGCGACAGAACACAGGGTAGGAATAGAACGAGAGTGGGAGAAGATGTGTGGAAGCTCGATAATTAGCAACTTGATGTGTCTGTCATTATGCGAATCTTTGGGTCGCGCACAGATTGTGAAGGCAGTTCTGTAGCGCGTACACGCCACAGGGATAATAATTAGGTTAGCGTTCTAGACAAGCTACCGCAGTCGATTCCGTCGGCTTGGAATGGTTGAGGAATGGCATTCGAAAGTTTATTAAAGGCGCAAAATCTCAGCTGATGCAAAGAGATACGTATAATTAGGATAAGTAAACCGGCGTCACACCGTCTGAACAACACGTAAGCTTCTTGCCGCTGGTATTCATGCTTCATTAATGGGAAGTTGCCATCACTCCCTCACATGCGGCACAATACAGTCTGCGAACGGCGGTTTCAGCCGACTTCAATAGCGGCGTATAGCAGGGAACTGACAAGACATTAGAATTTTCTTCATTTAGAGATTTCCTTCACGTCTTGAGGAACCAAGGAGCTAATTCTGCGTAGTGTGCTAGCTTCGTAAGCGGGAGGACGAGAGGTCGATTATTGGATATTAATTTATAGTTAACATATTTATTAATTTTTAAGGAAGAACGACAGATCGCTTATTGGATTATAGTTAAAATATTTATTACTTTTAAGGATAAACGAGAGATCGATTATTGGATATTGAAATATAGTTAAAATATTTATTAATTTTTAAGGAAGAACGAGAGGTCGATTATTGGACATTAAAATATAGTCAAAATATTTGTTAAGAAGGAGAGGTCGATTATTGGATATTAAAATATAGTTAAAATATTTATTAATATTTAAGGAAAAACAAGAGATCGATTACTGGATATTAAAATATAGTTTAAAAATGTATTAATTTTTAAGGAACAACGAGGGATCGATCATTGGATATTAAAGTATAGTTAAAATATTTATTAATTTTTAAAGAAGAACGAGAGGTCGATTATTGGAAATTAAAATATAGTTAAAATATTTATTAATTTTAAGGAAAAACGAGAGATCGATTACTGGATATTAAAATATAGTTAAAAAAATTATTAATTTTTAAAGAACAACGAGGGATCGATTATTGGCTGTTAAATTATATTTAAAATATTTATTAATTTTTAAGGAAGAACGAGAGGTCGATTATTGGATATTAAAATATAGTTAAAATATTTATTAATTTTTAAGGAAAAACGAAAGATCGATTACTGGATATTAAAATATAGTTAAATCATTTATTAATTTTTAAGGAACAACGAGGGATCGATTATTGGATATTAAATTATAGTTAAAATATTTATTAATTTTTAAAGAAGAACGAGAGGTCGATTATTGGATATTAAAATATAGTTAATTATATATTAATTTTTAAGGAACAAGGAGAGGTCGATTGTTGGATATTAAAATATAGTTAAAATATTTATTAATTTTTAAGGAAGAACGAGAGGTCGATTATTGGATATTAAACTATACTTAATTATATATTAATTTTTAAGGAACAAGGAGAGGTCGATTATTGGATATTAAAATATAGTTAAAATATTTATAAATTTTTAAGGAAGAACGGGAGGTCGATTGTTGGATATTAAAATATAGTTAAAATGTTTATTAATTTTTAAGGAAGAACGGGAGGTCGATTGTTGGATATTAAACTATACTTAATTATATATTAATTTTTAAGGAAGAACGAGAGGTCGATTACTGGATATTAAACTATACTTAATTATGTATTAATTTTTAAGGAACAAGGAGACGTCGATTGTTGGATATTAAAATATAGTTAAAATGTTTATTAATTTTTAAGGAAGAACGGGAGGTCGATTATTGGATATTAAAATATAGTTAAAATATTTATAAATTTTTAAGGAAGAACGGGAGGTCGATTGTTGGATATTAAAATATAGTTAATTATATTTTAATTTTTAAGGAACAAGGAGAGGTCGATTGTTGGATATTAAAATATAGTTAAAATGTTTATTAATTTTTAAGGAAAAACGGGAGGTCGATTATTGGATATTAAAATATAGTTAAAATATTTATAAATTGTTAAGGAAGAACGGGAGGTCGATTATTGGATATTGAACTATACTTAATTATACATTAATTTTTAAGGAACAAGGAGAGGTCGATTGTTGGATATTAAAATATAGTTAAAATGTTTATTAATTTTTAAGGAGGGACGAGATGTCGATTATTGGATATTAAACTATACTTAATTATAGATTAATTTTTAAGGAAGAGCGAGAGATGGATTATTGGATATTAAAATAGAGTCAAAACATTTTTTTAATTTTTAAGGAAGAACGAGAGTTCGATATATATCTGCAGTGCTTGGGTAAATTAACATAAGTCAGTTTCCACAAACCTTTTTTGATAACTTATTGACAACTTACACTGGTTTATGTCGATTTGATTTTTATCTGTATGAATTATTGTAATGTGAGAAATACTTAGCCTACGTATTTTTTTTCCAAGCGAGCAGATGTTCCTCAAGTTGTCAATAAATTATCAATAAAGGTTTGTGGAAACTGACTTACGTCACTTTTCCCAACCACTGCAGATATATTTGTAGATAATATTTAGACCTACGCAAATGTACACAGAAAGTTTCATACAATTCTGTTCAGTACTTTCAGAATTCTCATGGCTATGGATTTTCAAAATGTAGTTAGCGAGAAAGAGCGTTTAAGATGTAATACAAAATGTGGTACCATATGCAGAATCCTGCATTAGAATTCATAACTTTAAAACTAATATAGATACTGAAATAATAGTTTCACCTAGAACTTAAATAGTTAATGTATATTTAAAAGTTATTAGGAAAGCATAGAGACCGCAACGGAATACTAGGTGCAAGGCTTGACCGGACGACGACGACGACGACGACGACGACGACGACGATGATGATGATGATGATGATTATTTTGAAAAGTATATTTTTTAAGATATTATGCTATACCTACACTCTTAAATTATTTCATGAAAAATCAAGAATTATATCGAGTATTAGCATCATGAATCTCAAAATGTATCGTATCCTCTGGATTAGAAATTACATTTTTATTGATTCCGGGTATATGTGTCAATGGCAACTGTTCATGGAACTAGAATAAGAAATAAGAATATTAAAATATTTATTATTTCTCTAAATTATTCCAATAAAAGTCCAGGATTATATCGGCATAATTGACACACATGAGTTCTGTTTCACAGGAAGGGGAATTAACTTCCTTGTGGGTGTCAGATATCATTTTGCATAAACTTTATACAATTTAAGGAAATTCTATGAAGTGTTGTAAACAAAATTATACATACTTCATGTCGGTAGGTGTTGTGTAATTACAGATATGTGATTTATTTACATTAATGATTACAGAAGAATGTTCTGAAACAATCGAAAACGGAACGTGTGTAGTTTCACACGCGTGGAGACGTACCTGTACAATATGAGCGAAGATAATCACACCTCCGGCCATGTCCGGTATTGATTAGGCATTTTCTAGACACCACATGGCAATGAACAGCAATTGCGGACATGAAAGCGACTAAAGTTTCACAGAATAACATACGATAACTTGCAGTAGTTGAACAGCTGCTATCTCATATGACTACAGTTGCTACAATTTGTGTTTGCTGAGCTGGGTGTAACTAGGCTTGCCAACTTTCGTAAGTAAAAATTAAGGACAAAAATAATACTGACAATTTTATTGCACTAATTATTTCCACCTATCAATCAGCATATTCAACAGTAATACTTATAACAGTATATGTATGTATGTATGTATGTATGTATGTATGTATGTATGTATGTATGTATGTATGTATGTATGTAAAAGCCGTTCAGAGCAGAAATGGTGTAAATCAAAATTGGTTAATGAGGTTTAAAGTAAAAATTCTGTAAAATACAGTAAAGTAGCAATTAATATGTCCTTCGTGCTACCCACCGATTACTAAAATTCTAAATAAACTGAATATTAATTCGATGAAAGAGTAATGGAACGGAGAAAAATTCTCTCCGGCGCCGGGACTTGAACCCGGGTTTTCAGCTCTACGTGCTGATGCTTCATCCACTACGCCACACCGGATACAACCCCGGCGTCGAACAGAATTGTCTCTGATTGAGTTCTAACTCTTGGGTTCCCTCTAGTGGCCGCCCTCTGCACTACGTCGTAGATGTCTATGAACATAGGACCGAAGTCCATACATGTGCTGAGGTGCACTCGTTCCATTACTTTTTCATCGTATGATGACGCAGAATATCTGCATGGAAATATCATATGTACTTCGGTACATTGAAATAATATATGATATGCGCAAATCACGAAGTGATTTAAGACGGCGCTTATTCCGTCGGATCCCGGCCAACTAGTCACTCCGTTCCATTACTCTTTCATCGTATGATGACTCAGAATATCTGCATGGAAATATCATATGTACTTCGGTACATTGAAATAATATATGATATGCGTAAATCACGAAGTGATTTAAGACGGCGCTTATTCCGTCGGATCCCGGCCAACTAGTCACTCATAACGAGTGCACCTCAGCACATGTATGGACTTCGGTCCTATGTTAATAGACATCTATGACGTAGTGCAGAGGGCGGCCACTAGAGGGAACCCAAGAGTTGGAACTCAATCAGAGACAATTCTGTTCGACGCCGGGGTTGTATCCGGTGTGGCTTAGTGGATAAAGCATCAGCACGTAGAGCTGAAAGAGAATTTTTCTCCGTTCCATTACTCTTTCATCGTATGATGACGCAGAATATCTGCATGGAAATATCATATGTACTTCGGTATATTGAAATAATATATGAATATTAATTGCTACTTTGCGCTGTATTTTACAGAATGTTTACTTTAATCCTCATTCCCCCATTTTTGACTTACACCACTTCTGCTCTGAACGGCTTATATACACCTCATTTCATATGTAAAAATTATAAAAACTTATCAAAATGACCACAAAACAAATTGAAAAATAGTATAAATTTTTTATAAAAGAAATGTTAACTCGTTGGAAACTAGAAATCCATCATTTTGATGTAATTAATAACCTAACTTAACGTAACCAGAACTAACCCGAACTAACCTAATCTACCTACACAGAAGATTCCAGCCACTCTTCTCGGAAAACACAGAGACGTTTACGTGATTTATCAGTTATCACCAGAGCGATCAGATCTTATCACACTTGAGCGGCTACGGTATTTTACAGGTCTTTGTTGTTGTCCTCGTTTATATCTATCGCAGAAGTGGTCGTACATTTTCTTTTTCCATTTTTCTGCCGAAACCAATGAATGACACATCAAGTGGAACAAAATGGACATAATACTGAATGGCGCAAACTAAAGGGGAGAGGATGGTATTTTTTTTAACTTTTTTCCTATTTGGTGTAAAATATTATTTTTTATATGTAGAGAGCTCATAGCTGTGGCAACTCAGCCAAATAAAAATATTTTGGAAAAAAAAAAGATTTGGGAGCCCAAATTTGAAAAAAAAAATACCCAATGCAGGATTGTACTAAAACCGATATATCTAAACCGTTTTTAAAGATAGATTCAAACAATTTTTTTGCAATGTATTTGCAAAAGCATGTTCTACAAACTGTCTGTAACAGAATTTTAATATTAGTCCCTACGTTTGTAACATAAACAATTAAAATTTAATAACAATATTTTAAAAATGAAATCAATTAACAAAATTCTGTTAAAGAGAAAAGTTTCCTAATAGTATAAATTTCTAAATTTCTTGCATGTATCTTTAATAGTTCAGAAATTATATCCATTTCTGTCTGGCAATATGGCAAAAAAAAAATGAAGTTACTGGAAACCGATAAAAGGGGGCGTGTGATTTAAAAAGCCATAGCGCAGGAGGTTTAAAAATGACGTCTCAACATCCGATAAGGGCAAAAATACCCACAAAATGTTATGCAATGCATTCCACACATATCAAAGGGTATTTTAAAGAAAAAAAAATTGAAAATTTAATTTACCGGAAACAACAATAAAAGTGGGCGAGTGATTTAAAAATCCATAACGCAGGAAGTTTAAAAATGCTGACTCAACATCCGATAAGGGCACAAATACCCACAAAATGTTATGCTATGAATTCCACACATATCACTGAGTAGGCCTATTTTAAAGATTTTTTTAATTTACTCATTTTTTACCAAAAAATACCATTCTCTCCCCTAAAATCAAACTGCATAAGATGAGCTCAGAGGATCCCTAGATGATTCAGTAAGTACCCTATAGGCTGTGATCAAACGTGCCCTAACATGTGTATTATGATCGTTGCACCTGTCACTCTATTGTCACATCAGCAAGAATTAATTTTCTGCCTTGAACATGCATACTAGAGTCATTTCTCCATTTCGTCACATAAGCCTGACTGTGCGAACTAGATTAAATCCAACATCATGATAGGAACGAAAATCGGCTGTAAGTTCCTAATATGCCATGAAATCGGGACATTTTGATGCATGTCCAAATTATTTCGGGACACGGGACGCAATGGTCGAAATCGGGACTGTTCCGAAAAATACGGGACTGTTGGCAAGCCTAGGTGTAACGGTTCTGATGATACATTAGGCCTATTATATTCATAAATATTAAACCTTAATCCTTTATTATTTTTTATGTACTGTATCGGTTTTGTTGCCATCGTTGGAGTCTTCCGATTCTCTACAACCTAGCCAACAAATCTACTGACCCCCTGCAATCCTCTATTAATGTATATTACACCTTTACATACAAAAAATTTGTTTTGTAAATTTTGCTCTGTAAAATTTTTATACAATTGAGAATGGTACCAGAAAGAGAATGAAGTGAGCAGATCCCTTGGAATTATGTCTAAATTGTTTTTAAAAATTATTTTGTTTATAATTTTGGCATGCAACTTGAAACATGATAGCTCATGCAGTTTTTAAGACAGAGCCACAGTTTTTTCACTGTTTTATAGCTACAACTATTCTATAGTGCCTGACATAGAGCTATTTTTTATTTTTATTTACATTAATTAAATATTACCATATGTGTAACTTACAATAATATTTTATGTTGCATAAATCATGTAAAAAATTCATAAATAATTATTAATTATATTAATGTTATTTTACTCATTGTCAGGCACTGGGGGACATTTCAAGCTTCAAAATGACACCAATGTATTCTTGGTATCACCATATTTGACTGAGATATCATGTTTGAAAGAATTAAATATTCAAAAATTACTATTTACAGGAAATGAGCCACAAACTTTCAGAGCCTAGAAGACTCCATCATCATATGTCACCCCTTAAGCAGCTTCATGTCGGTCCAGTTTCAGCTTCTTTCTGCCTCTCAAATACCTCCGCCTTGTTTTAACTTCAGGTGTTGAATGTTTTTTTTTTGGCATTTTTGTCCCTATTTCCATTGATGCAACAAATTCTGCGATGGTGTTTGTCCCAGGGTTAATCCCATCCTCCTCAGAATTTTATTTTCTACTTTTGGACTCTTATTAAAATGACGCACAACATCACTGACACACAAATTTACAGTTTTATGACTAACAGTAAAAGATTATAAATTACTTCATTATGTAAAAAAAGTTTTTTTAATCTAATGATCATGCCCAGATATCTATGCATCTATTTCGGGACTAGAAAGAAGTTTATTTTACAAGCAATGCTGGACGAGGGGATTGACTGCTACGAAGATCACTCCAAAAGTAATGCACTGCAAAAGTAAGTGACCGTGGCTTATGACGCAGCATTTTGGAAAATGGGACTTATGTGAAAAACCATAAGGCATAAATCTAAAATTCTTCTATCAAATTAAAGAGGAGAAAATTCTCTATTAAAATAGTTATAGTTTGAAAATTCTAATTTTTCATCATTTTTTGCGTTTTGTGGGTGTACATATACCTTAACTTCATTTATTTCTTTTTCCTCAACTTTCTTAATTTTCCCTTATCTTCTTTTCCATTCGAGTGCCAATTTAAAACATTATTCGATATGATGTGAAAACAACTTTCTCATATTCAGCGTAGACTCGTTCGGAATAGAATGGCACCGGTATGCCGTTCCAGAATATCACTTAATTTATATTTGTTTAATTTTCAAAGAGAAATGTTCGCAGAAACAATAACTTCATTCAATTCTTTGTAAAACTTTAAGGACGTGTCTTTACTTATGGATGCGTTTTGTAAGAGTAATAGTTGGAGAGATTTCTTTTTACTGATATTCTGAATACCACGTAAATGTTTCTTGTGAGTTCAGAAACAATTTGTCTCAAATGAGTACCAGAGTTAAATTTGCGGGAGAAAGTTTCACAAGAATATAGGTCAGAGTTCGAAAAGTTCCTTGCTATTTTCTCAATTTAAGAAGTACACCAGTTTTATTCAGCTATCTCTACGTCGACCAGGCTTTATTTACCCACGGAAGTAATTACTAGTTGCGTTATCGTTGTGCTACCAAATAATACACGAGGAAACAATCACACTGCGACATACGAGCAACTGTCAATATGCTAGCAGCGATATTAGTGCCAATCACAATGTGGATCTTCAATTGTCTTCACCAACATAGCCTTATCAAGCTTGACCTGACCAGAAACAGGCGTTGTCTGCGATCAGATGTTCGGACAGTACTATTCATAGGTCTACACTGTTAAAGCGACAGGTAAATCTGTAGAAAGATAAACGCTTTATCTTCACGCGATAGGGGATAGGGAACCCCATTAGTTGGCTAACACAACAATGGAGTGTTAGAACTCTTTCACTGATACAGAGTTCCAGGCAAAATATCTATCATTTCTAATTCATATTTAATTTCGATGTTGAATAACGGCACTGACAATGCTGCTGCTACTGCTACTGCTATTATAAAAATACTGGTATTACTACTTACTTATGGCTTTTAAGGAACCCGGAGGTTCATTGCCGCCCTCACATAAGCCCGCCATCAATCTCTATCCTGAGCAATATTAAACCACTCTCTATCATCATATCCCACCTTCCTCAAATCCATTTTAACATTATCCTCCCATCTACGTGTCGGCCATCCCCAAAGGTATTTTTTTTTGCCTCTGGCGTCCCATCTAACACTTCATACGCAGTTCTGGTTTCGCCCATACGTGCTACATGCCCTGCCCATCTCAAACGTCTTGATTTAATGTCCCTAATATGTGAGGTGAAGGATACAATGCTTGCAGTTCTGCTTTGTGTAACTGTCTCCATTCTCATGTAACTTCATCCTTTTTAGCCCCAAATATGTTCCTACGAACCTTATTCTTAAATACTCTTAATGTCTCTTTCTCTCTCAAACTGATAGTCCAAGTTTCACAATCATACAAAACAATCGGTAATATAACTGTTTTATAAATTCTGACTTACAGATTTTTGATAGCAGATTAGATGAGGAAAGCTTCTCAACCGAATAACAACACTTCTCATATTTAATCTGAGTTTAATTTCCACCCTAGTGTTATTCATAGGCCTACTGTTGCTGTAAGAATTTTTTCACTTCTGCGCAGGATAAATATCCAATTTTTATATTTCCATTTTGGTCATTAAACATAGTAATATACTTTGCCTTTTCGGGATTTACTTCCAAACCTATCGCCTTACTTGCTTCAAGTAAAATTTCCGTGTTTTCCCTATTCGTTTGTGGATTTTCCCCTAACATATTCACGTCATCCACATAGACAAGAAGCTGATGTAACCAATAATAATAATAATAATAATAATAATAATAATAATAATAATAATAATAACGTAGGTAAGTTACCTTTTATATCAGAATATTAAGTGTGGCACGTAGTATAATGAAGTTTTATGTTTGTTTCGAAAAGCCAGTGAAACCTCGCGGCAAATGAGGTATTTAATATTTCTTTCAAACATAGAAAAATTTCTCCACCCATTGTGAATGGAAATTTCTTTTCTTCACAATAAACACGAAATAACACGACTTCGATACAACAATTTAGAAGGTACAAGCACCACTGATATCTTCGTTCCTCTGGATGCAGGGGTAGTAGAAGGGGTTGTGGTACGAAACATTATGTCTTACAGTGTCCTCCCCTGAAGGGGGACTAATACATAATAGATCATTTGTATCTACGAACTATCAACAAACTTCTCGGCGAACATAATTTTTGAAACCGGTTTTTAACGAGTTCGGTTATTTTAGTTTACAAGCTTCATTCCTATGTATTGTTGTATGCGAAGTTTATACAGTGAAACTTCCCAATAGTGGACACTGCCGGAGAAAAATTAAATGTCCGTTATTGAGAAGTGTCCGCTATTTAGAAAATCGTTAGTATGTATACAGTACATCAAGATACAAATTTCAATGAGTTTACTTTTCCAGTCAGATGCAATTTCTGGATCAACAGAAGCAGATTCATCACATACACTTTTGTAGGAAATATTGTGTCGTGACCGAAACTTGTCTAGCCAACCACCCGAAGCTTTAAAATTAGAATAACCCAACTCTTTTGCAATTTCTAAGGCTTTCTCTCTAATCAAGGTCCCTGATAAAGGCATCTTATTTGCTCTAGCACAGCAGAACTATTAATATGTTAAATTGTCAATGGCAATCCCCTCAGTTTTAGGAAAAGCTCTTTTTGCTTTCTCATTTGCATTCTCAGTGTATGATTTTAAAATAACATTTTTGTTTTTCAAAATTTCACTAACCTCAGTTTTCTCACATTAAACTTTGTGACCAGCTCACGAACACTTAATTTCTCCTTCTCACTATGCTTTACAATATCAACTTTCTCTTTTAGTGACAAACGTTTACGTTTTTTGAGACATTTTTAATGTGACTGTACTTGCAAACACTCAACTTGACAAACGAAGAAAGTACGGACTGCTCACGTACAGTATCACAACTAACAACTGTGCTGCTTAAATAAAGTACAAGAACGTTCAAATGCACGATAATGATTGTTGCAAATAATTCCGTTTTTAATTTACAAGCGTCTTTTTTCTTTTTTTTTTTTTCTTTCACCCGTCCGTTATTTGGAAGTTTTAATTGTTGTTGGGAGATACATTTCAGTGTCCGCGTCCATTATTGACAATGTCCGCTATTTGGAAGAACTTTATCATAAGGACCAATGTTATTTTGCAGGGGAATTTTAAAATATCCGCTATTGAGAGGAGTCCGCTATTGGGAAATGTCCGTTAAGGGAAGTTTCACTGTAATATATTTATTTTTCCCTCTCATGTTCGAATATTGCACGACACTAGCTTTACTACTAATAGTCAAGAAAAGAGTAATGTGTCCAAATTGTATACAAATTTATTGATGAAATGCGAAATAACACTGACTTCCCAAAACAGTTGTGTAGCATGTGAAACTCGGCAACATTGTCTCTCTGCGATACTCTGCAGAGTAGCTCGAGGACAGAATAAAGCAAAACGCTGAAAGTTTGTGAATTGAACTGGTCGGTCACGCCGAGACAAAGGTTGCTATAGTAATCTGCCAGCACTAGGGTGAAGCCCATTGACGCTTCAAACGGGCTGTCTCACATTCGTTATCACACGGAGCAAAACAGGCGGCGGAATAGAGTAACGAATTTGCATACATGTGTGTCGAGCTCCGAAGCATAAAAAAGAACACAGAGGGCAGGCGGGGAGCTAATAATAGAGGTCATTGTGGAATATCAACACCGGAATATCGACGATAAAAAGTGAGGACGGAGGCGGCAGCTATGAAATGTCAGTAACATTACATTTAACACTGGACAACTTGGTGGGCTGCAGCTGTAGTGTATAATACAGCTTCATTCGGGCGCCGTACCACAAAGGCACGCATATTAAAAACAAATCACTTGGGCACGACGTTGCGTCACAGCGTCAAGTCGTCTACCATGTCTGGACTATGTGCGAACTGTTTGTTCAAACACTCAAATTCACTTTGTTTTAAGACTCCATTAGTCATTTATTAAGGAGACTTTTACTTTATAAATCTGTGGGTATTTAAGCTACGTATCATAGGCGGAGTTATGGGGGGGGGGCATGGGGGCACCTCTTCTTTTCTATTAACGTTAGAAAATATTGAATTCAAAAGATCTTTTGTTTATGATTAAGTTTCTGTGCTTAAATTGATGAATTAATGTCTTCAGATCATGTATCTGTACTGTGATCCCACTGTGCGTTTGGAAACGAATGAGGAACAGCCAGCAGAAGTGGATAAGGAAACAAAGAATATCTACAGTCCTACCATTCCATATTACCTCCAAAAGTACCAGCTAGAAGAGCTTGAAGTAATCGGACTTCTGGTTGGAGCAAGAGGTACCGCTACTCTCTTCATGAAAGATGTGTTTAAGAGGCTTGGAATACCTACAACTATTATTCCGATTGTAAGTTTAGCTGCATTGAAAGGATCAATTGAAGCATCACCTATATTCGAAATGAAACCAAGTTTATTAACATTCTTTACTTTTTTGTAACACTTGCCTCTCTAAAACTAGGTATATTTCCACCAATTACAAAATGTATTTGCAGCTATGTACTTGTAGGAGTTTCATTGTCAAAACAAAATTGATGGTTCACTGAACTTGTAAACATTTATATGGTTAACTACTCTTTGTCCCTTGCGGCAGCTCACGAATAGTGAGAAGATTTCTAAATTTCTCATTATTTTAAATTTCTGAATGTATGTGTAAGAATTTCCATACCTCATTGTAATGAAATACGAAAATTGCCGTTGTATTTTTGTAAATAAAAAACTTCGACAATAGTCATGTTTTAACATAATTTAGTTTAATTTCAAGAATTGGTAATCGAACTAAAATGTAAAATATTTGTAAATAAAACGTAACCTGTACATTTTCATCTTCCATAATAAAATTCGCAATGTAGTTACTATACTCTAATACAGGCATTGTGTTAATAATTGTTTGATAGAATCCTATACTCAGTAACATTATTTTGAAGATAATGTGTACATTTTTTAAAGAGGCTCTTCATATCTTTACTATTCATCTTTCACTTTTAGATTCCAACATTTCTTTCAGTGCGACGAAAGCATTTCCAATTCTGCTTTCAAAGATAGAGACGCCAACTTATATGGGCTAGTGGGATCCGAGCCCACCCAATAATTTACCGTGTTATCATTATACTTATAACATTTATTTCACTTATACCTCAAATGTTTCAGCCCTCCCAGTGTTTTCTAAAAGTTGGCGTCACTGCTTTGAGTAGTGGCAAATATGTTCCGTTCTGTGGAAGAGGAGTTGTCATAATGTAGTTCCAAAGTGAAAAGAGTATTTTGTAACAGCAAGTATTATTTTGGAACGTAGGTGCTGTTACGTTTTGAACTGTTCCAAAATAACAGTTACGTTATTTTGTCCCCACTCTAGTCTAGTAGTAGGCCTAATACTTACTTACTTTCTTATTTACTTACTTACTGGCTTTTAAGAAACCCGGAGGTTCATTGCCGCCCTCACATAAGCCCGCCATCGGTCCCTACACTGTGCAAGGTTAATCCAGTCTCTATCATCATATCCCACCTCCCTCAAATCCATAATATTGTCTTCCCATCTACGTCTCGGCCTCCCCAAAGGTCTTTTTCCCTTTGGCCTCCCAACTAATACTCTATATGCATTTCTGGATTTGCCCATAACTGCTGCATGCCCTGCCCATCTCAAACGTCTGGATTTAATGTTCCTAATTATGTCAGGTGAAGAATACAGTGCTTGCAGTTCTGTGTTGTGTAACTTTCTCCATTCTCCTGTGACTTCATCCCTCTTAGCCCCAAATATTTTTCTAAGCACCTTATTCTCAAACACCCTTAACCTATGTTCCTCTCTCAAAGTGAGAGTCCAAGTTTCACAACCATGAAGAACAACCGGTAATATAACTGTTTTATAAATTCTAACTTTCAGATTTTTTGACAGCAGACTGGATGATAAAAGCTTCTCAACCGAATAATAACAGGCATTTCCCATATTTATTCTGTGTTTAATTTTCTCCCGAGTATCATTTATATTTGTTACTGTTGCTCCCAGGTATTTGAATTTTTCCACCTCTGCAAAAGATAAATTTCCAATTTTTATATTTCCATTTCGTACAATATTCTCGTCACGAAACCTTCAAATAAGTCTAGTAGTAATAGTAGCGATATCTAGCTGGAGCAGTGAGCAACAGCAACAATTTACTTAACGACACTTTCACACTCAGAAGTTATTCAAGATCCATTTTCAACATGTCATGTGTATAGCCAATAAATTTTGTTAGGCGACCTCTGTCAGGGACAGTGTTGTTTAATATGCCGCAAACCTCAGACCTTTACTTCCTTCCCATGCTAAGGACATGTTATATCGTTTCAAATCATTCCCTCCCGCCAGGGTCTGAACCCGCGAAACTCGTTTCGAACGGCTGGCATAATAACCGCAAAACCACAGACTACGGCCTCGCAAGGAAAGCTGTGTCATTTATATTCCACATGTACGAATTTTAACTAATTTTGATGGAAAACTTTCACAATCAGTACCAATTCCAGGTAAACCATGAGGTTCATTTGTTATATCGAGTTCAAATACAAATCCGAGTATTAGAGCGTTCTTGTTTTAATCCACAAATTGTGGTAACCCAATGTTTTGTCAAATTGGAAACATTGTAATGGAAATATAATGTATACGTAATTGGATTTTGGCCATGTCACCAATACGTTTGTCAGTAATTGGGTAAAAAAAAAATGGATAAGCGGAAACTCTGCTTTGTGCGAATATGTTGTTCTATTTTGTTGTGTAATTTGAGCTTGTATATTTCAGGTGTTTCGTAGGGAACGTTTTAAATTCACCTGTTTTGTATATGTTACATCAATAACGAACCGCATGTTTCAGCATCATACAAATGTCAATTAGTGCAGTTATTTCGTATGACAAAGCTCACTTTGGAGAGAATCGTGATTTACTATACCGTGTCACGAACATTCCCTCCCCCACCTGTGCCATGTGTTCGTTAAAAGCATCACCTCTTCCTAAAGTATACAGACGTGGCCAACACCTACCTGACAATTCCCTCTACAATTCCCGCGGGGTGTCCACCTGTCAGACTACCCCTCACGTCCTCGTCCATCCCCTCTGAACTCTCGCACACAGATGCATATTACTGCTGTCCCCATCACAGAGGCTGAACCCACCCTTTCATGTCACCCCCATGTTACATTACATTGTCGGCTTGGTTATTTGGAAAGTTGAGCAATTTAGTGTGTGTTCAGATCGAGATGGGGGAAGAGGGTGTAAATCAAGGGACGAGGGGGCAGTCTCCGCCTCGATAGTCAGCCCCTCACACGTGGAAACAATTTAATGCTCCAAAATATGTATATTTATGAACTCCTTTCGTACTTTTGCTACAACAGTGAATCCTATTATTAAAAACTTCCATCAGTTGAAATGAGAGCCAAGAGTGAGCTGGAATATGGAAATGTGAGTTTAAAGAAGCCCATGTCACGTTTCGAGATTCATCATCATTATCATTATCATCAGCAGCATTATCATCATAATCATCACCAGCACCAATATCATCAGCTGCAGCATCATCATCGTCATGTTCATCATCATAATCTTTATTTATTTTTATTTTAGTTATTTAACGACGCTGTATCAACTACTACTGTTCTCCAACCACGAGATCAACCGTGAAAGGAATGTGCTTACTATTGCGTCATCTATTGGAACGAAGTAGATAAATAATATTACCGTTATAACGCCAGTTTAAAAACCATGCGCTCTCCTGTATATGTTATTTCCTGTATGAAGGGATTAAAATACCAGGAGATTAACTGTGATCTAATTTTGTAACTAGGGTAGTATCAATATGTCTGTATCAATGTAATGGTTTGTGCTGTGAGAGCTAGCCAATAGGGATAAGAGTACCCACGTGTGTGACCTTATGACATCTTATGACATCAACATTTATTCACAGCATTACCCCCCTTCGTCTCATCCGGCAGAGACTTTCTCGTGGTTGGAGCACAGTAGGTTATTTAGCGTCGACGGGAGCGGTAATAGTGAGATGGTGTTTGGCGAGATGAGGCCGAGGATTCGCCATAGATTACCTAGCATTCACCTTACGGTTAGGGAAAACGTCGGAAAAAACCCAACCAGGTAATCAGCCCAAGCGGGGATCGAACCCGCGCCTGAACGCAACTTCAAACCGGCAGGCAAGTACCTTAACCGACTGAGCCACGGCGGTGGCTCATAATCTTTATCGTTAGTATCATCATCAGCATCAACATCATCATTTTTGTCATCATCATCTTCATCATCATCAAAATCATCATATTATTGTTCATCATCAGCATCATCATCATCATCATCATCATCGGAATCGTCATATTCTTCATCTTTATCATCAGCATCATCATATTCATCTTCAGTATCATCATCAGAATCATTATCATCGGATTTACGGGTTAGTTCTTTCGACTATTCCATCTTCAAGGGAATTCATCTTCTCATCTTGTTCTAGGTCGTCCAATGTCTGGGTATTCCCGCGATTTGTAATTTAATAGGCTACTGTTTTCGATACCTCATTATACGTAATTTAGAAGATGCTATTGTACAATGAAAGCATAAATACCAGCAAATTCTAAGAATGGACGAATAACATATTATTACAATAAAAGTTTTCCGTTTAACATTTATGGTAATCAGAATCATTTTTTTATTTGATAGATAGATGGATTTATTGAGCAATATTATAGATACAAAGTACTATATTATCACAATTTTCTCTTAAATCCAATGCACGGGTCTTTTGACCGTACGTGCTGTGTAAAACAGGTTCTACTTATAGTTTTCACCCCCTCTCACCTATGATTAGATCTAACCACTCTCCGAAAGAACACACAGATTAAAATGAAAATGGCGCAAACAAAACACATTATATATCCTAACCTAAAACAGGCATAAAAGTATATAATTGAGTAGATATCATTATCTCTTCGTCAGTTCGCATCACAAACTTCAACAGCTGAAATTCTAATTTGTCTCGCCTTCAAGAGGAACAATCCAGTCTTTTGTTCCCATTCTCTATTCCCCATGAGGTGAAGACATGCAAGCGAACTCCTATTCTGAATTAGCATTGAGGGTGGTAATCAGAATCATAGGCGCAGAAACTTCAATGCACCAATGAAAATAAACACACCAACAAAAATTTCCATAATTATGGCCGACAGAAGACAGCGGTATGAGAAAGAGGGTGTAAGAAAGAAGCAGAATATATTGTAACAGTATGTAGTCTTAAGCACGCAGGTAAAGGGCTGAATAAGAGGGTGGGATGTTGTGTAGAGGCTTAAGCGCGTAGTTAAATTCTGTATTATTATTATTATTATTATTATTATTATTATTATTATTATTATTATTATTATTATTATTATTATTATTATTACTTAAGTAGCAATGCCGCTGTTGTTGTACATAATACTAATCTATACTTATAAAATACAAAGCTGAATAAGAAGCAAGTAAGACTATTATTATGTTAAAAAGTAAAAATAAAGAAGCAGGGCTCTCCCAGATTGCAGAAAAAAGTATTGGAACAGCGTCCTGCCTCGCCCTGGTACGACTATATCCCTGCAACCATGTCTGCACCGAGTGCCGTCCTTGATTCTTCAGGAAATAGGTATTACTGCAGCAACATTAGCACTCAGCTTTATGGCAGTTATCCAGTTATCTGTTTATAATCTTTTAAATTTAACAAGGAGTTAATGAAGAATTAAGCATGAGGAGAAAAAACGGGAGTAATTGAAAGTAAAAATACCTATTCTGCATTGTAAGTTCCACGATGGATCTTTGTCTGCAGCGTAGTATTTCGGTTAACGTTGTACCCAGCGAAGAGGGATTACAAAGAATGGACACTGAGCGAATTTTCCTGTGTTTTGTTTCTCTGTGCGCCAGTGTTTAGTTCCACTTTCAAGCGCTAGAGGTAGTGCAATCGAGCACCGCTAAGATAATAATTGAGAATAGAGTTGAGACACAGAATCCAAACATCGCCTACCTTATTGCATAATCCAGTAACGCTTTGCTTCAAATAAATTAAAGGTAACAACTTTTCCTTATTTCTCAGTGACAAACAAGTTGTAATAATAATTGTTCATGTTTTACGTATAATAAATTAGGCCTTTATTATAAAATAATATACATTATTTTATTTTATTGGGTTATTTTACGACGCTGTATCAACATCTAGGTTATTTAGCATCTGAATGATATGAAGGTGATAATGCCGGTGAAATTAGTCCGGGGTCCAGCACCGAGGGTTAAGGGAAAACCCTGGAAAAAACCTCAACCAGGTAACTTGCCCCGACCGGGATTCGAACCCGGGCCACCTGGTTTCACGGCCAGACGCTCTAACCGTTATTCCACATGTGTGGACTATAATACATTATAAAATTATGTATCAAATTCGTTTAATATTGTATACGATATAATGTAGGTTTTACTTCTCATAGGAGTTTTGTTTTTCCGTTTTCAGAGCTATCAAATCATTACATATTTCAATTGTTGTTGGGGTCAACGTCTCAATTCTCATTATAAAGGAACTCTAGAGTGTAGACATTACAGTTAATGATGGATTTATTATTTCATCGGTTCAATTTATTTCATTTGAGTACATAGTGTACCTAAATGTATTAATTGTATGTGTTATATTCCCGCTGTGTCGACTGCTAGCTGGTGTGAAGTTAATGCCAACTCCTGGGAGAAAGCAGAATCTCACGCTCAAACTGGTTTGAAGGTCATTGAAATCATTCCTACTACTACATCAACGGTACCGACGCGAAGTGTCTATACTGTATAATTATCTAAAGGCTGTTGTGCCTTCATACGATCATAATTTCATTGTTAAGAATTTCTTCACCCACAACTACAACATTTCAAAGCACCGTTGTGTTCTACGATTTCATATTATCATAATATCGAGTCTGAAAAACTTTTGTTTCAACTACAAAGCGAAGTATTTGACTTATGGTGTGTCATTTTCTTTCTTTTTTTGTAAGTTGTTGATAAAATCGCCGAACAAAAGTTTTTCCAATAACGTATTACTGTAAAAACTTGTAGCCGTACGATGAATTTATTACTCTTTTTGATTCACGCATTAGAAATTCACATACAGTACTGTCACACGTAGAAACAAACATAGAAACATATTTTGTAGCAGTTGGTAATCCATAAATCTTAAAGGGTAATCGCACGGTCAGTTTAACAAGAATTATGATTTTATTCTGTGCCGGAGACTCTCCTTTAAATCTTGGCACTTGAAGTGGAATTTGTGGTGGACAAGAACAATAATTGATGCAGATTTATTCTTATCAGCCTTGCTTTTCTTGCACTCCTGTCGGTAGACCACACGAAGTTCTGTGACATAAAAGTTCAATACAATTTCGACATGTGATTGCCAGAAGCAGTCGCCTTAGTCAGTTATAAAATTCAAAGTGCTCGTCAATATAGGTTAACAACTGCCAAAACTCCGTTGTAGGAGGTTACTAAACCTTACCGCTGCGCTGAAGACACTGATTGATAAGTCATCTGATGCATCACTGCTATCACCTAAACAATTTACATTTACAAATGGCTTTTAAGGAACCCGAAGGTTCATTGCCGCCCTCACATAAGCCCGCCATTTGTCCCTATCCTGTGCAAGATTAATCCACTCTCTATCATCATTTCCCATCTCCCTCAAATCCATTTTATATTATCCTCCCATCTACGTCTCGGCCTCCTCAAAGGTCTTTTTCCCTCCGATCTCCCAACTAACACTCTATATGTATTTCTGGATTCGCCCATACGTGCTACATGCCCTGCCCATCACAAAAGTCTGGATTTAATGTTCCTAATTCTGTCAGGTGAAGAATACAATGCGTGCAGTTCTGCGTTGTGCAACTTTCTTCATTCTCCTCTAACTTCATCCCTCTTAGCCCGAAATATTTTCCTAAGAACCTTATTCTCAAACACCCTTAATCTCTGTTCCTCTCTCAAAGTGAGAGTCCAAGTTTCACCGGTAATATAACTGTTTTATAAATTCTAAATTTGAGATTTTTTGACAGCAGAATAAATGAGAAAAGCTTCTCAACAGAATAATAACACGCATTTCCCATATAAGCTTATATATTTTTAGTAGGTTCTGAAATGGAAATGGGGAGGCCACGTGTCGAGACTCCAAGGCTGCAGATGGGCGCATATTTCCACCACGTGGGACCCACGCATCGGGGGGCGAAACCGAGGAAGACCTGGGACGAGATGGGCGGACTTCTTCAAGAGCCTAGCTGGACCCCTGTGGTCCAGAACAGCCAAGAACCGAGAAGAATGGAGATCGCTACAGTTTGCCAGTATCGAGTGAGAGTGCAAGTGTACACACACGAACGATGAACAAAACTTATATAGAACAGAACCTACCGTCATGCGGATTAGCTCACCGCATGATCTCTAAAGAGCTCCCCTTTTAGGAGGCCATAGCCCTTCACGGGAAATCCAAAGGCTATTTCATTCATTCATTCATTTCATTTTACGACGCTGTATCAACATCTCAGGTTATTTAGCGTCTGAATGATATGAAGGTGATAATGACGGTGAAAAGAGTCCAGGGTCCAGCACCGAAAGTTACCCAGCATTTGCTCATATTGGGTTGAGGGAAGACCCCGGAAAAAACTCAACCAGGTAACTTGCCCCGACCGGGAATCGAACCCGGGCCACCTGGTTTCGCGGTCAGACGCGCTAGCCGTTACTTCACATGTGTGGACCTTTTCCGTATTTATTCTGCGTTTAATTTTCTCTCGAGTGTCATTTATATTTGATACTGTTGCTCCAAGATATTTTAATTTTTCACCTCTTCGAAGGATAAATTTCCAATTTTTAGGCTTATATTTCCATTTCAAGCAATATTCTGGTCACGAGACATAATCATATATTTTGTGTTTTCGGGATTTACTTCCAAACATATCGTTTTACTTGCTTCAAGTAAAATTTCCGTGTTTTCCATAATCGTTTGAGGATTTTTTCTAATACATTAACACTACAAAAATATTGTTCTTAGGTATTTTTAACGTGATCAACTTCTTCCACTTATCTTTATAATATTCTGCGAAAAGGCGGCGAGAGAATCGTTCCTTTACGTTAAGTGGGGATTTTTGTTACAAAAATCCAATTTAAAGACTGGAGACAACTGATTAAACATTTTGTCTGGTCCTTAAGTAAATGAAATAAAAATAAATAAATAAATAAATAAATAAGTAAAGAAAAAATGAAGAAACAAATGAATGAATAAATAAATAGTAAATAATAATAATAATGATACTAATAATAATAATAATTTATTTAACCTGGCAGAGTTAAGGTCATATGACCTTCTCTAACACTCAACCAGGAGTAAAAACTGCGTTACAGAAACAGTACAAATTTACAAAGTACACACAAAACTGAATAAGATAATAATAATAATAAAATGTAAACAACAAGTAAGAAAAAATCAGACATAATATATAACATAGAGAACGAAAGAAAAAGCATAATAAAATGTGAACAGCAGGTCAAAAATAAATGAGGCCTACAAAGTATAAAAATAAGACAATTATTGATAATAATAATAATAATAATAATAATAATAATAATAATAATAAATAATAATAAAATAACAATAACAGGCCTAATAGTAATAATAATACTAATAGTAGTAATAAAATAGTGCAGTACAAAGCATACAATGAATACAATATTTTTAAGTATACACAGTAAGGAAAATTATGTTTATATATAGCTCAACTTATCACATTAGAGATATACCATTATCGGAAAATATGAAAACAAAAATATAAAATAAGTTAAATATCACTAGAACATAAAAAAATGTGAATATGTGGAAACATGCAATACAACACTTGTCATAATAGTAAGTTAGTTTGGCAACTTGTCATAAGATAATTTTCTAACTTGGATTTGAAAGGTTTCAATGTTCGGCAGCCCTTGATTTCAGGAGGCAGAGAGTTCCAGTGACGAGAGGTAGCAACAGTGAAAGATGAGGAATACAGAGATGATGTGTGAAGTGGAATTTCTAGCGTGTTATCGCGTTGTGATCGAGTATTAATATTATGATAGCGAGAGAGAGTATGAAAACGAGCGAATAAATAATAGGGGGATGAAGTGTGCATAATTCGATATAGGAGAGAAAGTGAGTGCAGATTTCTCCTCTCATGTAACCTAAGCCATGATAACTTCTCGAAAGAAGGTGAGATATGATCATAGTATCGAACATTACAATAAATAAATAAATTACAGTAATTCAATACTCGTAAATCACGGTAAAAACAAAATTGTTCACATGACTACTTGCTTCTGTTTTTGTTTCGGCATGTTGACTGTGTTGCTCACTGAAGGCAGAACTGAAAGTAAAGAGTGCGGCAAAACATCCTTCCTAATTTAAAGTTTAAATAAAAACAGATGGATCAAAATAAGGAAACTTTATTAATATGAATGGTATATACACAGTGGGAATTTTTTAATTTTTTTTAATAACATGTCCCTCAAGTGGTGTCCTTCACTATCAATGAATTGTTGAATGCGACTTCGGAAATTCTTAATCACTCTAACTAGCATTTCTTGAGGAATAAGACCAATTTCTTCCTATATTGCATTTCTTGGGTCTGGCAAAGTCCTCGGCCGATGTTTGAACACTTCAGCATTAAGTTGCCCCCATAGAAAAAAATTGCAGGGTGCAAGGTCTGGTGATCGTGCTGGCCAGGGGACGTCGCCACGTGAAGAAATTAAGCGTCCGGGAAACATCTAAGCAGCGACAACGGAATTACCACTTACCAGAAACGATACCACAGCGTAAGCACGTTCTTCACCCGTCCACGGCATAGTTGGAATTCGTTACAGATTACAGTTTGCACTAATTGAATGTCAGTTCCGTGTATTCAATGTCCTATTCAATTCTTGTTGTTTTGCGCATGACATTTGATATCGCTATGGCAAGGCATGTAAACCTAAATTTCCTACTGTTTAGATACAATTCATATTAATACAGTTTCCTTATTATGATTCAGCTGATTTTTATTTAAACTTTAAATTAGGGAGGATGTTTTGCCGCACACCCTTTATGACTGGGTTCAATGCCACTTATCTGTACTCTACACACAGCTACACTGTTGCGGCTTGCTTAGTGACTCAAGGTAACCAAAAGCAGGACTCTACTGGGTGTTCAGTTCAAAATGTGTCATGGCTCGCTGTATGCCGTCATGTGGCTAGCCGATGAGGCTAGAGAATTCAATCTTCCTACACTTCCGCAGAGGTGTATAACCTAAGAGGCAGAGAAGTTGCCTAGCAAGTACGGCGTTCATTCTGAAGAGTACGTACCGATACGTACAGTAACGCCGGTAGTGGCAGGAATGTGAACTGTTTGGAAATACGTACTGTCGGGATATGGGGAGAGGGTTAAGACGATTACTTACGTATTTGTTGACATTAACTTCGACGGTCAACATGGACACGGAGCATTTGATTTGTGTTGTGGAATGTTACCGTACGCAACCGATGATAACAAATACCCTGCGTACGACTTGCCGGCGCAAAACACAGTTCGAAAGAGGTTATGGTAGCACACAGACCGTACAGACCGCCATCTGTTGCTACGAAGTTCAAGTTATACCGTACACGTTCTCAAGTTCAGATTGAAGAACGCCTTAAATAATAGGCAACTTCTCTAACATATAAGCTAAAACTCGCTTCAAATCGGTGACCCAACAACAGTGACGTCATGACACACTTTGAAATGAACACCCAGTAGTGATATGACGTGATCAACACTGTAATTTACTTACGAGAATGCAAGTGCTGACCAATTCATATAAATCAAATGAATGAATAAACAGAAAAATTGAATTATTTTACAAGTCCATGCTCTACTTCTAGGCCTATATGATATCCTAGTGAGAATTCGTCGTGGAATTTTTGTACAAACTTCAGTTATTTTCAATTGCTCTGTACATAGTAATGTACGATATAATAATTTATTCAGAGAAAGTGCACGGTATGTGGTAGTGACATGTCACCCATAGACCGTGCGTTATTCATGTCGCTACAAAAGAATCCCTCTGCCAACACCTCATTCAGCAAGTGATTGAATCAAACACAATGACCAACAAATATCGAAGAGAGGTCGTCACATGTTAGCATTGTCCTGCAATTTAATTACATGAATGTGTGTTTTTGCCTATTAAAATACAGTTTTTCGCTTCAATAACATTCGGGAGTTGTTTGTTTTTAGTAAATTGCGCCTTTCTACACATATACTCGTATAACAAACGACTGCCACAACAATCAATTTTCTTTACAGGTGGCATAAAAATTACAGTGTACGTTGCAGTTTAACCTGAAACGACAAATTCGATATGCCGTATTTTTTAGTTTGTTTTTGTACTTAACGTTGTTCGGGCATTGTAGACAGAGTTGCCAATTCGGCGGTTTTCTCGCTAGATTTTTTTTATTGGGTTATTTTACGACGCTGTATCAACATCGAGGTTATTTAGCGTCTGAATGAAAAAGGTGATAATGCCGGTGAAATGAATCCGGGGTCCAGCACCGAAAGTTACCCAGCATTTGCTCGGATTGGGTTGAGGGAAAACCCCGGAAAAAACCTCAACCAGGTAACTTGCTCCGACCAGGATTCGAACTCGGGCCACCTGGTTTCGCGGCCAGACGCGCTGACCGTTACTCCACAGGTGTGGACTTCTCGCTAGATCTAGCGTTTTTTTAATGTTAGTTTAGCGGGTAAAACTTATGAAAGTTTTGTCGACCTGGTTGGCGAGTTGGTATAGCGCTGGCCTTCAATGCCCAAGGTTGCGGGTTCGATCCCAGGCCAGGTCGACGGCATTTAAGTGTGCTTAAATGCTACAGGCTCATGTCAGTAGATTTACTGCCATGTAAAAGAAATCCTGCGGGACAAAATTCCGGCACATCCGGTGACGCTGATATAATCTCTGCAGTTGCGAGCGTCGTTAAATAAGACATAACATTTATGAAATTTGTATTGCTCCTATAGGGATTTAGCGGTTTTTTAAACACTCACAGCGGTAAAATAATTTTATTTTTACATTGACAGTATAGCAATTTAGCGGTTTCTAGACTGTGTCTTAGCGAGTTTTTAAGAATCGAGTTGGCAACACTGGCTGTAGGGCCGCGTCTCTTTGGTGGCTCAATTGGAAGAGAGCTAGCTTACAACAATCGCGGTTTCCAATTCAAATCTAGACGATGGAGGAGCTACATAAAACGGAAGTGATATAACTGTGCGTATATTTTCTTAATTGGTTATTTTACGACGTTTCATCAATTGCTGTGGTTATCTAGCGTCTGAATCAGATCAAGGTAATAAATTCCAGCTATATGAGCAGTGTTGCCAAGTCAGCGATTTTGTAGCTAAATCTGGTGTTTTCAGGACTATGGTCAGGTACAGAATTTTACCGTCAGCGGCTAGCTATTTATTTGGCGTTTTTCATGATTCCGTCAGAAGGAGATGATATTTTTAATTATTTTTTTTTTTTTGTAAAGATGTTAGTTTATAATTGAGGGGCTGGGTGTAAGAAGGGGATTTTAGAGAATGTGCTGTTTTTGAGTAAAACGTTTTATTGTGTTCTCTGATCTGTTATGCATATGATCACAAAGTTGTAGTTCAATACTGTGATTGTAGAGGTCAGGAGTACCCAAAATGTAAAGGAGTGCATAGATAACATTACTATGGTTTGAATTTTCAACATCAATTTTCTCAAAACTTGCATTTGAGAGAAGTGCCTTTCTTGCACCCAACCTCTCAATTGTTTTTATATGCACTTGCGGATAACAATGTTAGTTAATAATAAACAGAGTTTAGTACGGTATTATCACACTTTTTCATTTTACAGTATAAAATATGAACGTTTTATGTTACTCGATTTGGTTCAACCACGTCCATTTCCTGCCTCATCCATTGTTGCTGTACAAATAAGGTATGCCGCATTCATTAAACTCTTAATCTAATATATGTATGCATTGTATTTGTAACTGAATATTGATGTATTTAATCATAAAGAATAGATGATGAACGGAATTTCATTTTCTTTTATGATAGCCTATATGATATATTATTTGATTTATCATTCCGCATTATAGTTTACGTAACACAGAAATACTTGAACTTAAAACCAGACTCCTTGTTGGCAGGACGTGCCTGCTTAGTGTGAAATTAGATTTCGAACTGACTCTTATGATTGTGAATGTGATTATTTCCGAAGTGTCCAGTATATTCTTCATCTATGTACTTCATTCAATTTTGAAGAAATGTGCCATGTAAAACTCTACGAGGATAAAGACGATTTTGCATAGAATATAGAGCCTACAAAGTGATACTTTCCCTAATTTCGTCTCTATTTAATACAATCCTCCAATTCCTGAAACTGTATAGTTTGTGTTTCAAATTTGAAAGCGATGTGTTAAGAAAAAACTGGAGTTTTTTTAACTACAGTTTAGCGGGTTTCTCAAGCTTGTGCAGCGGTAACTGGAATTCTGAGTTGGCAACACTGGATATGAGTCCCGGAGAAAATCTCAACCAGGTAACTTGTCCCAACCAGGATTCGAACCCGGGCCCGCTCGTTTCACGGTCAGACGCGTTGAACGTTACTCTGCAGCGGTGGACGTCATAAACCTTTGGTAACTTCATAAAAGAAATGAGCTATTACGAAGCCCGTTAAAATATAGTGAGAATACTTGTGTCCGTTCATTCCGTTAGTTTTTTTTTTCTGCAGCTAACATCTTTAAGAAAACCACGGCCGACTTTATGTTCCCTTCGCTTTTTTGTATACGGCCTTGACAATAGTAATATTTTCCTGAAATTGGTTAATTTCCCAATTCCACCACGAGGCGCTGTCTGCCAAGGTGTGGTGTACACAGAAAAAATACTCAATATGAATTAAAATGAATGATTAAAGAGTAATAATAACACTTATAAATAATAAATAAGAAAATAAGAAGTATTACTATGTTTAGTTCTGTTAATTATTGTAAAAGCGAGAGTTTAAAGGCAGGAAAGGTAACACCAAAGTAACCTGTTGAGTTTAAGTAACATGACAGAGGGGTAATTTTGTAGTTCTATTCGAAGTAGACAATGGTACACAACAATACGTCATTTTGAATCATATCACAATATTACTAATTATAATCGTACAAGAAACCATACACACATTCCTCAGTGAATCTTGGGAGTCAGTGCCATCTGGCGGGAATTTCATATTTTCTCGATTACAGCTTTAACACAGGGATCAAAATGAATTGTCAAAGCCGGTAAAGAAGAAGCGAAGCGAGCATCAAGTCGGCCGTGAAGAAAACAAATCCGAAATGGGCTCTTATGTGTGCGTAACCTAGCAACGTTAAAATGAACGACAAAAGATCTATTATCCATGACCATAACGAAAAACATGCCTTTACTAAATACTTTTGCGTTTGTAAAGTGGGCTTTTATTCAACATTACTTTATTTCACTAGTGAGATAAAGACTTTACCTCACAGTTTGAACTTTATCTCACAGTTCATTAGTATTTTCCTAGTACCCGGGTACACACGTATACTTTTCCATTGAACTATTACTCAAGAAGTTAATATATTAGTTACTAGACGTCACTACCTCTACTTCTTTATTACCATTTCTTAAATATACATACACTCAATCTCCTTCTCTTTTCTCTATCTGCTACGTCGTAATTTGTACATTACATCCATATCTAATATGCATCTTTTTAAAGTTTTGTAATAATTTACCTTTTGGGATACGAGGAGACTTGAACCTACGAAGTTGGGTTTATAGGATTTTAAAAACAACACGCGTTAGCCAACTGAGCTAAACAGACACGATGATTAATTAAGTTTTAATATTCCTCTTAAGGTTACAAAAGTAAAATGTGAAATTATTTTAATCACATTAGTTCCGTGAACACTTCTAAATAATCCCTGAAACTTAAAAAAGACGAAAATACACGTTTAAAGTGAAAAAAAATATATATTAAAATTATATAATTAATTATAATTTGTTATTTATCCAACGCCTTAGATACCATTCTTTACTAATCATGGCCTGCTACATCATGACCTACCTAGTAACGTATTGATTCTAAAATCCATGCCATGGTATGTGATTACATGAGGACTTATTTTCAACATATTTTCTTTTATAAAACATAATTTTTCGTTATGGTCATGGATAAAATTACGTATGGTACTTGTGAGCGTGATCTTTATTGCACTCGTGTAATTTAAGCACTCGGCTGACGCCTTGTGCTTAAATCTTTCCACTCGTGCAATAAAGATGCACTTACCTCACAAGTACCATAAATAACTATTAGAATTTAGTCTTTGGATATGATAAAGTTATGTCTTTTTTATTATTTATACATCCACGTACAACAATGGCCAGCGCTGAGGGCCTGCACATTCTAATCTTTAATTTTCTTCAGAGAATATTCCGGAAGAAAATATACAGTAATAGTAAAGCACCTCAGCTGAATAACAATTGGCTTGTATGCATATATAGAAGCCCTGTTCTGCTCTTAATTTCCTCTCGCATACAAGTGTTAATTAAAATTTTCTCTGCTCAGTAAAAACAAAGAAATATTATATTTTTTGTTACTCAAGGTACGTAGTCTGTTGCTTGATTCATTGTATAGTTTTAATGCATAACACAGTTTCACTCTCGGACGTGGCTAGATAATAATTTTGTAACCAGAGCTGCATGACGATATAACACATATAACAGAAGAGCTTCCTCTGCATTTCCTCAACATATCCGCCTCCACCATCTCGACACAGAATAACTTCATTTGGACGTGCTGGCCTGTTTGTTGAGATAAAGCGTCGTGTACACTACTAGGCCTGTACTGTATTCAAGTAGTCTCTCTAAGATGGAATTGAACACATTGTATCATTTCACATTTCCTGTATTGTTATGGTATGATTCAGAGTGCCGTATTCTCATGTTATTACATTTTTGTGATTGAATATAACACATTTATGTTTCAATTTTTTTAAGTAAATACGTCTACACCAGGCATGGGCAATATGTTCCCGCGCGAGCACTATACACCAGCTCTTAATTTCTCCCCTCGTAAATACACCTACTCTACCTGCTAGGTGTACGTAAACTAAGCAGAGGAACTCTGTAACATAGCTTTCTAATCAGAAATGTGTAAAGTGGTGAAATATGGCGGAAAAATTGTAGATTTTCTTTTAATGTCCAATAAACTTGGGAACAAGACTATTTTGTTACTATGAATAAAAGTAAAGCTCAATGCCTCAACTGTTCAGTTGAGTTTTATACTGTAGGGTTAAAATTGGTACTAAAATATTAATTATTAATTAATGAGTTAATATTATTACAGAGGAGAATAATAAAAATATATATTAAGGAAAAAATGGATTATTATACACGTCTCATATACAAGAAATTTAAAGTACTGAATATTAAACAAATATACATATTATATACCCTACTAAAATACTACCATAAAAATAATAACTATTATGACCATGGTTACAGTACAAGAAGACACATTATATCATGTCCTTTGTTTGAACCCAAATGCAATTCTGAAGCAGAACTAAGGCATACCTCTAATTTCGGATCGAGATTAACTTAATTAAAAACATTCAAAATTAGCATCTTCCAATAATAAATTATTTAAAAACCAAGCACTTTAACTGATTTTAAATACTGATTAGTATTCTAATAATTATATATTATATATATATTTTTTTCATTTTTAATATTTTTCATTTTTCTATATATCCTCTCTTACATGAAATTTTGGAAAAAAAAAGGTGTATATATTTTTTATGTTATGAATCTTTCAAAATTCAATAAATCAAATAGAACTAAAATATAATTTATGTATATAATATATTACTCCATTATATTATTGGATAATATTTTGTATTTATTTTACAATTGTATTATTTAATAACTTTTTCATTTTACTTTATTATTGTTCAAAGGGGGTGCTTAGGAAAATATTTGGGGCTAAGAGGGATGAAGTTACAGGAGAATGGAGAAAGTTACACAACACAGAACTGCACGCATTGTATTCTTCACCTGACATAATTAGTAACATTAAATCCAGACGTTTGAGATGGGCAGGGCATGTAGCACGTATGGGCGAATCCAGAAATGCATATAGAGTGTTAGTTGGGAGGCCGGAGGGAAAAAGACCTTTAAAGAGGCCGAGACGTAGATGGGAAGATAATATTAAAATGGATTTGCGGGAGGTAGGATATGATGATAGACAATGGATTAATCTTGCTCAGGATAGGGACCAATGGCGGGCTTATGTGAGGGCGGCAATGAACCTCCGGGTTCCTTAAAAAGCCAGTAAGTAATTAAGTAAGCATTGTTTAAAGGGCCCATCGCCCTTTGTACTTTCTAGTTAATCAACACTTCTGTATCTTACCTGATATAATTTCGTTGTATTTCTTTATTATTATTTCTTGTGTTATTATTATTATTTATTATTTTGATATTTATCACTTTACGTTTGCTTACTTATATTTGTTTACTAATATTAAACAATTAAATAATTATTTTAGTCTAGGCTTAAACTTGTAATATTACTTTTTCATTATTTGATGTAAACTCGACTCCCGGCCACAAGCTTTTGCTTCATCGGGAGTGCCAACCTAAAGTATACCATTATTATCCTTCAAATAAAATTATTATTATTATTATTATTATTATTATTTAAAAATATTGGACTGTAGTAAAATAATATTGACCTCTCTTCTATCTAGCGGGAAGATTTGTCTGTTTTTTGACGCAAATCAGTAAAACAGTCAAGTCCTTTTCAACTGTAGAGACGTTACTAAAAGCCAGACTTGACGGATTCTTGCACAAAAGTGTGCAGCATATACATATGAGCCGTTCAGAGCAGAAGTGGCGTAAGTCAAAATTGGATAATGAGGTTTAAAATAAAAAATTCTGTAAAATACAGCGCAAAGTAGCAGTTAATATGTCCTTCGTGCTATCCACTGACTACTAATAGTTTAGATAAATTGAATATTAATTGCTACTTTGCGCTGTATTTTACAGAATGTTTACTATAACCCTCAATACTCATTTTTGACTTGCACCACTTCTGCTCTGAACGGCTCATATTTATCTATGCAGTGTATAGGCCTACTAAATTCAATTTTGAAAAAATTGGACTTGACCCGTTTTTGCACCTAGGTCTTCAATTTATGAACAGTTTGAGTCAAACACTGCTTAAACACACGTGACTCCTTTTTGTATGTCCAAATGTACACGTGTAATATTTTGTCAAATACCCTGTAATGATGATTTCGATTACGTTACTCTTGAAAGGAGCCGTCGGAATTGTTGCACTGATGCATGTAACACTAATAGAAGACAAACGCGAAGTCGATGTTTGCTTGTTTGCGAGCGCGGCGCCACCTCCGCTGTATTGCTGACTAATTAAGTCGCTGTGCGCTGTATAAAAGCTGGATCTCGAACTGTTACACACTTCCTGCTATGTTATCTCGCTTCCTACCACCCTCTCTGCATTCAAGCTGCGCCTTCCGCACTGAGCGAAGAATCCCCACACAAAATCTTTGTCGGCAGCGACGATGAAGATGAAGATGGAGGTTCTAGATAGGCGGAGGGCGTTTTTATTGCTTCGCTTATTCGAGGCTTGCTTCATATGGTTATGTAATGAAGGACTTCCTCTTCGTTAGAATGCGCTCATATTAATTGGCAAATGTAAATTAACTTCAACATAATATCGCCGTCGTAAGCGGCATCACTGTTAATATAATCAAAATCATAATTCGCAGGATTGTTGTATTTTGTACCTTATACAGGATGTGAATGATATAAACGGCCAAAAAATACTGGTGGTGGAACATAAATAACTGAAGAAGGAAGTCAAATAAAGTTTTTTCTGTAACTGTGAATGTTTTTACAGAAAAAACAAATGTTCTTTTGTGATCCTGACTATTTTTTAAATGAAAATATTCATTCATCCATAGTTTTCTGCCCTAGAGCAGGTCTTTCACTGCAAACCAGCATTCTCCAATTTTTCCAATTTTCTGCCTTCGTCTTTGTCTCCGCATATGATTTAAGACGGCGTTCATTCCTTCGAATCCCGGTCACTTAGTCACTCGTTATGAGTGCACCTCTACACATTAGTGTGTTGGACGTTGTGCCACTGTTACACATCTGTGACACAGTGCATGAGGGTTGATCACTAAAGGGAAAGTAAGAGAGGTGGAGCTTAAACTGAGAGGATTCGATCCTACATCGGAATTGGAATTCGGTGTGGCTTACAAGCAAACGTTCTGATAGGGGCAGATAAAAATATTAAAATTTTTTCTTCCACCATGTTAATAGTGTTAAAATAAGTGCTTATACAAAATTGGGCTACTCGACCGCAATTACAAGGGGCGTAAAAAATAAGATCGCCAGGGGCCGTGGACAGAAAAAAAACACGATTTTATTGGACAAATTTATTGGAACAGACACAGCAATTGTTGAGCTATTTTTCAACATATTTTTCATCGCAACTGAGACATTTTTCACATCATGGGCTCGACAGAGAGAGGTGCAGACGCAGTCAAACGCTGGTTCCGATCTGAGGCAGTTGACTACTACGACACAAAAAATTGATCCTATGGTGTGACAAATGTCTGAATTCTAGTGGGGGATATGTTGACAAATAGCGCAACAATTGCTGTATCTATTTCAATAAATATGTCCATGCAATTCTGCTTTTTTCTATAAACGGCCCCAGGGAAAATCACTTTCTGGACGGTCTCGTAATTGCTGTCGAGTGGCCAAAATTTGTATAAGCACTTCTTTTGACATTATTAACATGGCGAAAGAAAAAAAAAAAACTTTTTTATCTGCCCCCATCAGAACGTTTGCTTGTTAGTGGATAGAGCGTCAGCACGTAGAGCTGAAAACCCGGGTTCGAATCCCTGTGCCGGAGAGAATCTTTCTCCGCTCCACCGATCCTTCATCGTATGATAACGCAGAATTCCTGCACGGGAATATCATATGTACTTCGGTACATCACAATAACATTCATTCGTAGTTTTCTTCCCGAGGGAAGATCTTTCACTGCAAACCCGGTTTTTCTACCTTCCTCTTAGTCTCCGTATAATAATGATCCATACATCGAAATATTGTCTATGATCTGAGATCTTCTTCTACCACGAACTTTCCTCCCGTTCACCATTCCTTTCAGTGCATCCTTCAATTGGGAGTTCCTTCTTAGTCAGAGATCCATAGAATTTCTTTTTCTCTTCCTGATCAGTTCCAACATCATTCTTTCTTCACCCACGCTTTTCAACACAGCTTCATTTCTTATTCTGTCTGTCCATTTCACACGCTCCACTCTTCTCCTTATCCACATTTCAAATACTTCTAGTCGTTTCTCATCACTTCATCGTAATGTTCATGTTGTCGTGAAATAAAATCGGTTGGGTCTCAAAGTAATGTTATGTGTCTGGTAGTGCTTTATAGGTGTAATTCACTGAGAGTTTGTTCCAAACTCGCGTGTAGTCGATACGGATATTTTTTCCTCAACAGCTAGAACAAATTCATGAACATTTTGGAGAAAGGTACCGTACGTTACTTAATCGAAATACAATTCTCTTGCATTCTGACAATGCGAGACTCCATATCTCGAACAGCGGTGGAAAAAAACTTCCACACCAACATATAGCACTGATATTGAGTCTTCTGATTACCATTTGTTTCGACCCATGGCCCACTGCGAAGAAGAAATCTCCAAAACTTTTAAGCCATCGAAATGTGTATCACCGAATTCTTCGTATCATCGGAAACTACAGTAGTAGAGAGCAGTGGGATAACAAATCTGACTGAAAAGTGGCTCAAGCCCATAGAATTTAATAACCTTTACTTTGAATATTGAATTAATTTTTTGTCACAGCACATTCCAACTAAAATGTTACTTTAAAATCGACATTATTTACGAGACAATATCTGTAGCTTGTTATTCTAGACCTGAACTGAGAAAGATGCGATGTTGAATATGTTACAAAATGCTGCTTTAAATTGCATGGAATCCTGAAACTTACTGGAGGAAAGACTGCATAACACGGCGTGTCCATTATGAGCGGGCGAACAATAGATGACTATAACAGAATTATGTTCGTGTAGTAAAGTCGGAGACCTCCCTACACGATCGCCGAACTCTCTCCACGATACTCTCCTTTGTTACTCAATTTAACGGTACAGTTTTCCATTCTAAGGCAGAGCGATTCTGTTTTTATAACTATAGGAAGTACAGAGCGAAAGTATGTAACACTGTAAAAAATCTTTCTACATTTTTATATACAGACTTGGACAAATTATTAGCAAAATTGGAGACTTTTATTATATATTTTTTACAAAAATGTTTCTTCAATTTAGACTACAGCTGACATCTTTGCGTATTTCCAAATTATTAGAAAAGTTGAAGATTTGTATTGTATATTTTTACAAAATTTAACTCTTCAATTTAGACTACAATTGATATTTTTGCATATTTACAAATTATTAGGAAAAGTGAAGATTTTGTTTTGTTATTTTTACAAAATTCGACTCTTCAATTTGGACTACAGGTGACATTTTGGATATTTCCAAATTATTAGCAAAACTGAACATTTTTATTATAATATTTTTACAAAATTTGACTCTTCACTTTAGACTGCAGTTGACATTTTTTAATATTTACAAATTATTAGCAAAATTGAAGATTTTATTACATATGTTTTCACAAAATTTGACTCTCCAATTTAGAATAGCCTACATTTGACATTTTTGCATATTTCTATCTACTGTAATGATAGAAATATGCAAAATTGTCAACTGTAGTCTAAATTGAAAAGTCAAATTTTGTAAATAGAATTATCATAAAAATCGTCAATTTTGTTAATAATTTGTCCACGTCTGTACATAGTAGTCTATTCTCAGCATGTTTGCTACAAAAGTTAATTTTTGTAGTGGGGTTTTGCATTGTGTACAAGTAACTGGGCCTCAATTACAGCATTTAATGGATTTTATCAAGTTTGATTTTCATATTCATTCATTAATTCATTCACAGTTTTCTGTTCCAAGGGCAGATACTTCTCTGCAAACCCAGCATACTCTAATCTACATTATTTTCTATTTTTCTCTTAAAAGGAACTCCTTGAGTGCGAGATCGCAAGTACAGTCTCTAATAAGGCTCATTTGAAAGTGTTGTGTTAACAATTTTGAATATGAGCAAATGCTGGGTAACTTTCGGTGTTGGACCCCGGACTCATTTCACAGGCATTACTACCTTCATCTCATTCAGACGCTAAATAACCTAAGATGTTGATAAAGCGTCGTAAAATAACCTACTAAAATAAAAATAAAAACAATTTTGACAGGAAAAAATATATGACCCATCAGGGCGACAGAGAATGAGTGTCCGGGAGGTGCAGAGGTCAACCCTCTGTGGGATGTATGTATTACAGTTCACAAAATGGACATTGTCGACATTCAAGAAATGTTCAAAACAAACCATTAACTTGCACCGTGAATACCGAATGAAAAATTTCTTTTCAACTCCGACCAATCGGGATTTGAAGAGGAAATGCATATGAAAAGAACCCTGGAAATTAGGGGTACTAAGAGAGTTGTATAAATATCAACGAACATAAATGTTCTAACGCATTCGTATACAATTATGGCGACTGTTAATCTGGATGGTAAATTGGCTGAAAAGTTATTTATTGTGCTGGGAGGAGTTGGAGGTCCTCTGCCCCCTACTATTCTTTCTAGTGTCAGTGATGCTGCAAAGGCAGTAGGGAATATTTACGTTACAGAAAGCAAGAGTGCGAAAATGGGGTTAGCAGAACTACAGCTATGATACGAGCAATGGTTTTGGTCAAAAGCTGGTGAAAGTAACTTACTTTTGCTTGATTCCTGGTCTGCGAATAAAAATCATACTCCTTTAGAGCAAACTGTCCCTCCTGAAAAGTGTGTGACTTTGCAATTCATACCACCTGGAACCACTAGACAAATTCAGCCTCTGGATGTTGTTCTTTTCGTGCCTATAAAACATATCGCACCATCTGCAGCTTACACCTTAAAGGATAGCCAGTTTCACCATAAACTCCACGACAGACTGTTTTGCATTCGGTTGCATGCCATCACATGTCATCAGCTCTCGTCACCACTTTATAGGTACCAATATGATTCTATATGCATTCTTTAAGAGTGGATACGTAGTGAAATTCGGCGTAGCTCAGAGGATAGAGCGCTTGGTACGTAGAACCAAGGACCCGAGTTCGATCCTCGGTGTCGAAGCGAATTTTTCTCCTATAATAACCGTTGTTACCATAACAGATTAGTTCTGTAGGATCAAAATATTAATCTTTACTTACATTTTTCGCTTAACAGAGCATAACACTGTGGAATCCCGACCATCAAGTTACTCAATTGAGTGCACTCCTTATGTAATGGCAGTTGACTTAATAGGCTATATGTCAACATATATGTTCAACATATATATTCCTTCGTACCTGTCGTCTCGCTTCACTTACCTCTCTTCCCACCACAATCTGAACACACGCTCTCGTCATGAAACAATACTAACAATACCATCCCATCGCACCTCCTCATACTCATCTTCTTTCACAATAGCCCTGCCAAGACTCTGGAATTCGCTACCTGCTAGCATCAGGGACTGTCGAAATAAAATTGAATTCAAACGAAAACTTACTAGGCTCTTGGTCAGTAATTGATTACTTGTAAATAGTTTCTTTAATCTATCACAAAATATTTCAATATTCAGTAATTTCATCACTATACAATTTTGTTATTCTAGATTTAATTTGTAATTCAGTAAATATAAAATATTCTTTGTTTCTCTATGATAAATTATCTAGCTTTAATTATTCAGGTAATCTTTTCGTACTTTGATTTTATTGTAATTGTAAATTTAATACTAATTGTAATATTATTTGTAATTGTAATTGTAAATTTAATACTAACTTAATTGTAATTTTATTGTTGATATTGTAGTTGGAATCTCCTGGTAGAGGGGCAGAGAAGGCCTGACGGCCTTATCTCTACCAGGTTAAATAAATAAATACTACTACTACTACTACTATATGTCGAATCTACGTAAGATTATTATTTTTTGAATATATCTGTTATGGTAACAATTAATATTAGAGAAAAATTCGCTCCGGCGCCTGGGATTGAACCTGTGGAATCCCAGCCACAAGTCACTCAACTGCGTGCGCTCCTGTATAATGGCAGTTGCCTTAATATAAAATGTCAACATGTCGTACATGCCCAAATTGGAGTCAGACCACGAAGGGAAAAACACCAGAGGAGGAGAATTCCATCCGGTGCTGTGGATTGTACTTCGGCGTAGCTCAGTGGTTAGAGCGCTTGGTACGCAGAACCAAGGACCCGGGTTCGATGTCCGGCGCCGCGGAGCGAATTTTTCTCCTGTAATAACTGTTGTTACCATATCAGATATATTCTGTAGGATCAAAATATTAATCTTTACTTAGATTCTTCGCCCAACAGAGCATAAGACTGTGGAATCCCGACCATCAAGTTACTCAATTGAGTGTAATGGCAGTTGACTTAATAGGCTGTATGTCAACATATATGTCGAATCTACGTAAGGTTATTATTATTATTTTTTTGATCCTACAGAATATATCTGTTATGGTAACAATTAATATTAGAGAAGAAAAATTTGCTCCGGCGCCTGCGATCGAACCTGTGGAATCCCGGCCACCAAGTCACTCAACTGAGTGCGCTCCTTGTATAATGGCAATTGACTTAATATAAAATGTCAACATACATGCCTAACTTGGAGTCAGACCACGAAGGGAAAAACACCAGAGGAGGGGAGTTCCATCCGGTGCTGTGGATTGGACTTCGGCGTAGCTTAATGGTGATAGCGCTTGGTACGTAGAACAAAGGACCCAGGTTCGATCCCCGGCGCCGGCGCGAATTTTTCTCCTCTAATATTAAATATATGTCGAACATGGAGTAAGGCCACAAAGGGAAAAACACTAGAGGAGAAGGATTCGATCCGGTGCTGTGGATTGAACTTCGGCGTAGCTCAGTGGTTAGAGCGCTTGGTACGTAGAACCAAGGACCCTGGTTCGATCCCGGGTTCCGGAGCGAATTTTTCTCCTCTAAGTACTTACCACCCAGCCAGGATCACTGAGATTCTATGCACAGAAAACTTGTAAAAATTTTTCTTTTGAAAATCAAATATTATAATATTTAAATTTAGAGCTTTATCTATGTCTTACAGTAATAATAAACAATATTTCTTAAAAATACTTTTCCATCGGAATTATAAGTTTGCCCAGAATTATTATTTTGTGTTCATATAAATTACATCCTGGCTTAGTGGTTTCATTTCTGCGGCTTCTAATTTTCGAAGTTATTCCAGTGTTTAAGTCCGTGTTTCTCTAAGTCTTATAAAAAGCTGAAATTGCCACTACTTTATAAAACTTGAAAATTGTCTCTGGGCGGCCTTTTTTTTAATACTGTCGGCTTTATTATACTTAAAATTTGCTGAAATTTGGTTAATTTTATGTGTACTTCTCTGGAATTTATGTAAGAGATTCAGAAACAGAGGTAATCGAAAGTATTTACTTCTTAAATGCATTATTTTTACTCTATTGTACCTGTTTACTGTATTTTTGATACAAATTTTTTTCTTTCCACGTTTATTTTTTCAAGTTACATATTTCTCATTTATATCTGTACACGTTTATAAATATCTAGTACACTTTGTCAGTCTTGGCAGCCTTTAAATAAAGAGGAAGTTTATAAAATTAAATTAATCTTCTTAATAACAATTTTAGATCTTACGTGGTGGAAGTAAAGTGACGTGTTATTTTGCATCGATATTATAATAGTAGTCATAGAGGAATATAAAGACACAGAAGTATAAAAATATATTCTAGTGATTTCGATAAATACAGTGGGAACGAAAGCTTGTGAAGGCAAAAGATCTGTGTTCAGAAGTCACTACACATCAGCCATTTTTACTGGTGGAAGTTTGAAGTGCAAAAAAAAAAAAAAAAAAAAAAAAAAAGATAATAGGAATGCTATGAAAATCAGTTACGAGGTGTCGAAGCACATTTCTGAGCAAGGAAAGACTTTGTTTACGGCGATGTTGTTAAGAAATGTATTGTTGTTGTTGGCCAAATGTTGTGACCTGATAAAGTTAACCCAGCGAATAGGGATTATAAAGAATGGACACTTCGCGTCGGTACCTTTGATGTAGCCGGACTGATTTCAATGACCTTCAAGCCAGCTAGAGCGTGAGATTCTGCTTTCTCCCTAGAGTTCACGCTGACATCACACCAGCTAGCAGTCGACACAGCGGAAATATAACACATACAATTAATACATCTAGGTACATTATGTATTCAAATAAAATAAATTGGATCCATAAAATAATAAATCCGTCATTAACTGTAATGTCTAGACTCTAGAGTTCCTTTATAATGAGAGTTGAGACGTTGACCCCCAACAACAATTAAAATATGTAATGATTTGATAGCATTGAAAATGGAAAAACAAAACTCTTATGAGAAGTAAAACCACATACCTATATTATATTATTTACAAATATTAAACGAATTTGATACATAATTTTATAATGTATTATATTATTTTATCTCTTATCTATACTCTAACCACGACGTAAATACCAGATCACTTATCTGTGGCACGCTAAGTATACCTCTTCATAGAACATCTCGTTATTCATCATCTTTTACAATATCCACCTCGCGTCAATGGAATTCCTTGTCACAAAGTATTAAGGGCTGCAAGACAATAAACACCTTTAAGAACAGCTTAAAAGATAACCTTATTAGCATTTCACTCCAATCATACTGATTTAAACTATCACTGACTGCATTGTTACTTTTTTCTTTAGACATCATCCTGATTGTGCTGTATTTTAATTGTCTCGTAATAATCTCTTTCTATTATCTAATATTATTTGAAATATATTAACATTCTATGTATTTTAGTTTAATTCTGCTACACAGTTTATTTCAGTGTTTAATTAATAGTTCATAGTATTCTGTTGTTTAATTTGTAAATAACTTTTGTATACATATAACTCTCATCTAAATCAAATTGTTGGATTCTTTGTAAGTTCATGCATATGTATATACACTTTTTGCTGGTTGAGTGGAAGAGAAGGCCTTACGGCCTTAACTCTGCCAGCTAAAATAAATTATTATTATTATTATTATTATTATTATTATTATTATTATTATTATTATTATTATTATTATATCTGAAATATAACAAATTATTATTACAACTAGTTTGTCACTGAGAAATAAGGAAAAGCTGTTAACTTGAAATTATTTGAAGCAAAGCGTTACTGGATTATGCAATAAGGTAGCCTTGTTTGAATCCTGTGTCTCAACTCTATTCTCAATTATTATCTTAGCCTATGCTCGATTACACCAACCTCTAGCGCTTGAAAGTAGAACTAAACGCTGGCGCACAGAGAAACATAATACAGGAAAATTCGCTCAGTGTCCATTCTTTATAATCCCTATTCGCTGGTGAACCCTTAAATTGGCAAAGCTTTATTTCTCACACTAGTTTATTAAACCGTGTCGGACTGTAAAGAAAACAACTATCGCAGTGTCCATAATTTGTAAGTCGTACAATATTATAGTTTTCTGAAATTTTAATTTTCCTACAAATTTTTTTCTGTTGTACTATTAAAATGATAGCATATAGCCTATTAACCTGTTGTATCCTATAGGATACTTTGCGAATTTAAGGGTTAAGTAGTTCAGATCAATATCTGTATTTTTCCTGTTTACTCAAAATTATTTTATGCTTAAATTTATCATGTTTCGAGGAATTGTCGTTAATATTATGTCAAATAGCTCATCATCGACCTATGCTTTTGTAGTTATTGGCTCTCCAAATAAAAAAGTTTGGACGTCCCTGCTCTACATAATGAGCAAATGCAGCAACAAACGATACCAGTGTGGAGAGGACAGTGTTTCGAGAATGGAGTTGTTAGGTTGGCAGTGATCCAACTAATTGGGTGTGAGATTCACACGCGTCGGTTCTTGGATGTAATCATCACTCATGCAGTCCGCGCCCGGCCCACATCACAATCGTCTTGACGGCACAGAATTAAACATAAAACTGAACTTGGCCTTCTGGATAATTAATAGAGTCGCTAGCTATGTAGAGAAACGTCCTGTGCTAATATTGTTCCTATGGCAACGCGAGCAGAGACGTGTGTCTGTTGCCTGTTGCACAGATAATTTGACAGCGTGATTAAACCGTCCATCTGCACACAGGACATATTATTCTCCATGTCAGCTTCCACGTAGATGAAGATGTTTGTCTCAAGTTCAGGTCTGAAGATGAGCGCTGCAATTTAACTTTCTATTAGATCATCTCATAAGTAACTTTGGTTTTTTAAGTTTGCGTGTTTTCTAAGACTGTTGATTAGATTGTTTGTATTCGATAGATATTTGAGAAAAAATGGGAGTATAAGGATACAGTACATCAGTTATGCATAGATTTCAAGAAGGCATATGTCTCGGTTAAGAGAGAAATTTTTTATGATATTCTTGTTTTTTTTCCCTGCAATTCGCAATATATTTGTTGCAATGCATAGGCCTAAACACTATTTTATGTCTTTATTATTCTAGTGTCCTAAATATTTTATACCAACTTTGGCAACGTTTTTAATAAAGCCAACAAATGGTTTAGTTCTAATAAATTTATTTTAAATGAAAGTAAAACTGCATCTTTGTTGTTTAGTAGTACAGTCATGGAAAATAATAATTTTAAACTTCTTGGTATTACGGTGAACAGCACACTTACTTGGGCAGACCTTGTTGAGTCTGTTTGTAAAAAATTGTCAAGAGTAATATTTCTTCTGCGAAATTTGAAAATGTATGTTGCGAAGAATTGCATTAGTGTTGTCTACTTTTCTTGTTTTCATAGTATACTTTCTTATGGACTACTTTTATGGGGTAATAGTTCTCATACTAATAAGGTACTTATATTACAAAAAAAGCTATTAGAATTATACCTAATTCATCAATGAAGGCACACTGCAGACCGTTATTTGTAAATGAAAAAATTATGACTGTAACATCACTGTATATTTATCAAGCCCTAAATTTCGTCAAAGAAAATTCACATATGTTGACACATAGGGATGATGTTCATATATATAACACCAGAAACCGTGACCTTTTTGACATACCTAAGTGTAGGCTGACTAAAACAATGAATAATTATTTTATTATGACGTTAAAAATAGCAAATAAATTTCCGAGATATCTTTTTAATCTGGAAAGGAAGTCTTTTAACAGACTTGTCTCTGGTTGGTTAATCAACAAACCATTTTATGAAATTAATGAGTTTTTTTAATGTCAACGTTGTTGAGAGTTTTTGAATTAATTTTATTGTTTTGTTGTTTACTTTTCATTACTGACTTTGTCAATTGCACAATGTATGTGCTCTGACTGTACAACACTGAATGTACTGAATATTACCAATCTATTCCAATTATGTACAGTTCAGCTCAATATTATGAGACCAAAACAAAGTTTGTGAGTTTTTTTTAATGTTTGTGAATTTGTTTGTTAAAATAAAACATGCAAATCAAGATTTCAGGTATAACTCCCTGTAAAGTTGATTTGAATAATTTCGAGGGAAAAATTGTTCCGGAGCCGGGTATCGAACCCGGGACCTTTGGTTTAACGTACCAACGCTCAATTTTTCCCTCGAAATTATTCAAATCAACTTTACAGGGAGTTTATACCTGAAATCTTGATTTGCATAATACACGTCACTGTTCGTTAACAGAAAACCACAATTTAAGTCACACGGAGTTAGTGTGCACTCGAAGATGATTGCTTGACGGTTGTCAGCCCACTTTGAGGTCTGTGGATATAGAGGGAAAAATTGGATCGGTGTCGGTTAGAGTTCCCGAGTAGCTCAGGGGTAGAGCGTTGGTACGTTAAACCAAAGGTCCCGGGTCCGATACCCGGCTCCGGAACAATTTTTCCCTCGAAATTATTCAAAATAAAACATGTTTCCAGATGCATGTATTCCTTATTTTTGTAGTCTTCCTTGTCTTTGTAAATGTTATATTCATGCTCTTTTTTCTGTATTTGTAATTTGCACAGGTGTCTTCACGAGAAAATTGGGCTGGTAAATTTGGTACATTACAGAAAAAATCTGTACAATTTTGTACAATTTTCAGAGAAATCTGGTAGATTTTATTTTCGGTCAGTGGCAACACTGTTGTTGAGCTCCTGTTTCTATTGTGTGTTGTAGATAGCTTTGTGTTGTAACTGATAACAGATTTTGTTCAATGTTTATGCTATTGATAATTGAGGCGGTGATGAATCATGTCATGTAAATTTCCTACCCGGCATTTGTCTTTGTGACTCATGAATCATGAAAAACTCCAGTGAGATTGGTCGGCCAGGGAATTTGAACCGGGACCTCCTGAATACAAGTCTACCGTCTGCATGTTCAGCTAATATCTTATTTTTTTCTTTGTTGATCGTGATGGCCTTAAGTACACCAGAATCTATACTAATAATAAATCTGTAGCCGAAATTTTTCTAGTAATTTTCGATTTTCCGAAAATAATTGGTCCTAACATATATAATTAACCACCCTGAAACCGAAAATCGCTTTTTTGAAATTTTTGTTTGTATGTCTGTCTGTCTGTCTGTAGGTTTGTTACTTTTTCACGCGATAATGGATGAACGGATTTCAATGAAAATTGGAATATAAATTAAGTTCGTTGTAACTTAGATTTTAGGCTTTATGGCATTCAAAATACATTATTTAAAAGGGGAGGTTATATATATTTTTATTTTAGTTAGTTATTTAACGACGCTGTATCAACTACTAGGTTATTTAGCGTCGATGAGATTGGTGATAGCGAGATGATATTTGGCGAGATGAGGCCGAGGATTCGCCAGAGATTACCTTGTATTCACATTACGGTTGGGGAAAACCTCGGAAAAAACCCAACCAGGTAATCAGCCCAAGCGGGGATCGAACCCGCGCCCGAATGCAACTTCAGACCGGCAGGCAAGCGCCTTAACCGACTGAGCCACGCCGGTGGCTAGGGAGGCTATAAGGGGGCCAGAATTAAATAAATCGAAATATCTCGCTTATTATTGATTTTTATGAAAAATGTTACATGACAAAAGTTTCTTTAAAAATAATTTGCGATAAGTTTTATTCCTTGAAAAAGTTTGATAGGACTGATATTTAATGAGATAAATGAGTTTTAAAATTAAAATAACTGCCATCTAAGGCCGTGTAATGAATTAAAAAACAAATGACTTCGTCTATAAGGGGCCTTGGACAGCAACAATCGAAAGCTATGAAAGATAGCCTACAAAGAATGTTTCTGTGTTTGTATGAAGTAATATCGGAAGCTAAATTAACCGATTTGTATAATTAATTATTATTTCACCATTTGAAAGTGTAGTTTCTCTAGATGGACATAATGCTATAATGTTATTACAGTAACTTCTGATATAATATAATATAATATGCAATATTATATAATATAATTTAAAGTATTTGAAGGATTCACAACCATAGTGGGCCAAACGCCATTTACTGAATAAGTAGAAAACAAGGGTTAAAATTAAGTTATTACCATAATTCAATGGAAACCTATAACATGTAAAATAAAATATACACATTAAATCTAAATGATGTCAATCTTCATTAAATTATGGTTGCATGTAATAAAAATTAAGAAACAGGTTAAAGGAATTGTCATTGCACCAAATGAGTGTCTCTGGACCAAAATGATCGCATTTTAATTATTTGGATGCAATTTAAATTAAGTAACATATTAAACGATTTATCCTTCTATCAAACACGAATGTTCCGTGGATCAAACGTCCTATTTTAATTATGTAATTACTTTATATTTATTTCTAAAGGGTGCAGCGAAGCGCACGGGTACGGCTAGTAAATAAATAAATGAATGAATAAGTAAGTAAATCAGTAAATAAATAAGTGAATGAATGAATGAATAAAGGTTTTTCTATTGTCAAGGATTCCTTTCTACTACTTTGTATTTCGGGAGGTGTTTGCTTTTGCTGTAACCCAGTTTAAGTAATAAATGTTAAAAAAAAAAGAATATTTTTCCAAGAATATAAACAGTGTGATATATTTTATGCCATTCACATAAATAGATTGAATTATTAAGAAAGCGGAAACTTGGCTGCGTTCAAACCGTGAGCATTGATGTTTGTGGAGTAATATTGATTAATTATCCCCACAAGAGTGAAGAGGAACGGCACTGAGAGCCAGTTTCACAGGTAGATGATACGAAAACAATTTTTATAAAGCAAGAGTGAAAGAGACGTCGGTCTCTCACGTCAGAAATGACACGAAAGAAACTTTTTAATCCAGGTTCATTGTCAGCATTAATATCGTTGATGCCTTACGATGGGCGGGGCTAGTCGAGCCCAGCGAAAATCAATAGATGCGATGTACTGTAGCTAATTCTATAAAAAATATAAACGAGGCTAAAAAATTAATCTTCCTGAGGAATGATAAGGAGACAACTAATATTGTAGCTAAGAGATTAAATTTGTTAATAAATGTGATATAAGACGCCAAGAGAAAAGAAAAGAAGAGAGCTATATGAAAGGGTTGTCCAAACACAAGTAAACTGTGACTGTAAAGAACACGATTTTTCTACATTTATGCATTTACAATATTATGGAACTTATCATCACGGAAAGTATCAATATTAGTGAGATGTTGAGGCGAGTTACGTTACATTCACGATGTACTGTCTCTGCTATTAGGGCGGATCATGCTGGTAAATTTCAAATATTGACAGAAATTTGTGGTATTTATAACAGTAGTTGCATTATAGTACTTAGTATCTTAAACAGATCGTATTATAATGGATCTGGCAGAGAGTACTGACACATTTCAAATTGGTGTAATGCAATTGATTATCAACGATGTAAGAACAGTCTTACACAAGGTAAGAACAGATACTATTTTGAAATTTTACAAGGTGTTAGCAGTCCTTCGTTTATTTTAAGTGGCTGAATGTAATACGCTTAACATTTATTTATTTACGTACTTACTTATTTATTTAGTTACATATTTACTTATTTATTTACTTATTTGTTTATTTATTTAGTTATTTATTTGTTTATTTATTTAATTATTTATTTAGTCATTTATTTATTACTTATTTATTTACTTATTTATTTACTTATTTATTTATTTACTTAACTACTTATTTACTTACTTATTTACTCCCTTAGTTACTCACTTAGTTACGTACTTAGTTACCTACTTATTTACTTATTTATTTATTTGTTTATATATTTATTTATTTACTTATTTGTTTATTTATTTATTTAGTTATTTATTTCTTTACTTATTTATTTATTTAGTCATTTATTTATTTACTTACTTATTTATTTACTTATTTATTTACGTATTTACTTATTTACTTACTTAACTACTTATTTACTCACTTATTTGCTTCCTTAGTTACTCACTTAGTTACGTACTTAGTTACTTACTTATTTACTTATTTATTTACTTACTTGTTTATTTATTTATTCATTCATTCATTCATTCATTCATTCATTCATTCATTCATTCATTCATTTATAGACAAACGCGAATAGACATCTCTTAAGTGAAATTTGTCGTACCTGTTGGGAGATATTAAAGAATAGAATAAAAAACCACATAATTGGTGAATAATCATAAAAAATAACAATAAACCTCTTATTCAAATCTATAGAGAATGAACAACGATAAAGTCCCCAAACATATCGAAAGTTATATTTTATTTGAAAAGTACAGAGAAAAAACTTCATAAGTCACCTTTTACTGTTTTCACAGTAGAGCAGGCGAAAAGTTTCAAGACTCATTATACTGGGTGTTCATTTCAAAGTGTGTCATGACATCACTGTTGTTGAGTCAGCAATTTGAAGCAAGTTTCAGCTTATGTGTCAGAGAAGTTGCCTATTATTCAAGGCGTTCAATCTGAACTTGAGAACGTGTACGGTATAACTTGAACGTCGTAGCAACAGATGGCGGTCTGTACGGTCTGTGTGCTACCATAACCTCTTTCCAACTGTGTTTTGCGCGGGCAAGTCGTACGCAGGGTAGTTGTTATCGGTTGCGTACCGCAACATTCCACAACACAAATCAAATGCTCCGTGTCCATGTTGACCGTCGAAGTTAATGTCAACAAATACGGAAGTAATCGTCTTAACCCTCTCCCCATATCCCGAGAAAAAAACTCACCTCAGTAAGTGTTTTCAAACAGTTCACATTCCAGCCACTACCGGCATTACCGTACGCATCGGTACGTACTCTTCAGAATGAACGCCGTACTTGCTAGGCAACTTCTCTGGCACACGGGTAATACGCCACTGCGAAAGTGTAGGAAGATTGAATTCTCTAGGCTCATCGGCTAGCCACATGACAGCATACAGCGAGCCATGACATAATTTGAACTGAACACGCAGTATTCTATTGTCTTTGGGTCATCATTGTTCAAGTTTCTTTGGACTAATGAAGTTGTTATTCAGTACACACATCTACACTAACTGAGCTATTGTATATCTAAAACAGAAAATAGACAATTTTGGACTTATCACTTTTTTCGTCTGTGCTCTTCATTGGAAGAAGAGAGAGAGAAAAATCTGAACTAAAATGAAGACAGCAGTTTCACATGGAGCCGGGACAAGTCCAAGGGACTAATTCATGAAATTGATAATGAATATGAGTATTAGTATGATTATGGCATTCGATATCCATATTTTACAGAAAAAAAGCCTCTGTAAGATCACATAAAAGCTGTTGTACGTACTTTAATAAATATAGCCTGACAGATTTTCAGAAGCTTAAAATAATAAAAATTGCAACTCTCTGATAAATATTTTTGAGAACCCAGAAATATGCTGTTTTTTTTCGTTTTCTATTATTAAAATTAATAAACATAGATATTAATTTCGATTTAAACGCTGTTTGATATCCTTCTTTGAGGACTCCAACAAAACTATAGGCACTTCAATTTGCTGCTAGAATTATGAAATCGGTTACATATTTTCCGGATAAACTTATCATGTAAATATTTAATATGGACAAAATCCGTCCATTAGTAGAAGAGGGTGTACACTGGCAGACAGTTGGGGTAGAGAGACAGGCAGATTAGAGAGATTTTGTATCGAAACAGATTTTCTATAATCATGAATTCAAAATTAATCACTTTCCTTAATTTTTTTTTGCATTAGAACTTCTGGAAATTGTACAAATTGAAAAAATGGGTGCACATTAAGTCGGGGCTAAATGACAAGAGCGAGTGATTTAGTTATCAAGTGGTCGGAATTTTAAACCAGCCAACAATTCTTTACAAATATACTCGTATTTCTGGCTAATAATTCTCGTTATAGTGGAAACGAAACGGGACAAAGAGTAGGTCCATATATTGAATGACTACGATAATGATGCGGAGGTTGAAGAGCATTGAAAACGAGTTGAAAGATATACATCGAGCCACTATTGTCATTTTGAATGACTTTTCTGTTATATCTACTGTAGGCCTGTAACTGTATTCCCTTTTTTGAGGAAGAAGGACGCACAACCACTGATTGAGGAGTGTATAGCTCGTGAGGGCAAGCATTTGAACGATATTACATTTAAAACAAAGTGATGTCAAAATGGCAAACATTCTTCTGTAAGATGGGTCATTCCATACAAAATTTCAAGAATATGCCAGCGATGTCATGAATTTTTTGGGGCTTTTAATATAATAATGTTAATATGAAAATAAATTAAGCTGCCAGCTATGACCGCCATATCATTAATATTTTAGTCATACGGATGACTGAAAAATGGGTGGCAGTTAAAATATTCTAGACACCCTATATGAAGTGTCATCGAAACTAAACAGACGCCATTGTAAACCTGAATAACCATATTTTAATACCTTAAAGACTAATCCGAAGGCATACTCATAAAACACCTCATTGAAAAAAAGAAATAGTTTTATATTCGAATGCAACAAATTAAATTCATGGGAATTTCATTCGTATTTTAAAAAATCTTATTCCTAATCCATGTCCCAAGTTTTATGACTTTATCTAAAAAGAAACCTGTGAATAGTTAAATTAATAAAATTATTAATTTTTGTTCCGACGGTTGAAAATCGCTTGCTGTGTGTGACGGTCGCAGCGTTCGCAAGACTTCATAACGATGAGTAATCTCAAACGTCCGTCTCCCTGACCTTGATCGCGCAACATTCTGTACGACGGGAGAGCCTACCTGCTGAGCTCCTTTGTTCCGGTGAGTTATTTTTATTAAAAACTGACATGATATTTAAGTCAGCATTCTAAAATTTTCACAGCGGAATCAATATACCCTAAAGAATTAAACACATGTTTTTTCGTCTGTAAAAATTAATTGCATTTTGTGTTCTGTATTTTTTAAAATTATTTCACTGTGGGTAACTATTTAAAAAATTATATATTTTTTTCATTTTAAGGGCATTTATAAACAAGGCTCTCCTTTTTCGAATTGCATTGAAATCACTTTTTCATCTTCGTTTACATAGTAAGAAACCTTCAATGAATGAAATCATGTTCATTGTTAAACCAATATTTTAAATTCTGATTGCTGCCATACTATGTAAGACATAAATATAGTATTGCTTGAAATTCATATTTAGAACATACAAAATAACCTACTACAATATTTTTAACTTTTGAGATATCATGGTTCAAAAACATATTTTTTTGCATGGAATGATGCAGATGGTAAATCAAAATTTTGAATAGGATCTTCTAAACTCTCTTGAAAGACTAACTTGATATTTTAAACTTTTACGTAGCATAATATTGTTACATGATGATATTAATCAAGGCGATTATGAAGATTGTACTGTGTCATTTATTTAATGTACTACAATAACATTTAAGAATGAGTTTGACATAAGGAAATCGCAGCTGTAATTCTTTGTGATATTCTTCGCTATACAGAAAGATTTAATAATCCCGATCAATTTTCACGAAACTAAAGTGTAACGTTTCGACAGATAATGGAGAAAAAATGGGAGTATAAGGGTACAGTACATCAGTTATTCATAGATTTCAAAAAGGCATATGACTCGGTCAAGAGGGAAGTATTATATGATATTCTTATTGAATTTGGTATTCCCAAGAAACTAGTTCGATTAATTAAAATGTGTCTCAGTGAAACATACAGCAGAGTCCGTATAGGTCGGTTTCTATCTGATGCTTTTCCAATTCACTGCGGGCTAAAGCAGGGAGATGCACTATCACCTTTACTTTTTAACTTCGCTCTAGAATATGCTATTGGGAAAGTTCAGGATAACAGGCAGGGTTTGGAATTGAACGGGTTACATCAGCTTCTTGTCTATGCAGATGACGTGAATATGTTAGGAGAAAATACACAAACGATTAGGGAAAACACGGAAATTTTACTTGAAGCAAGTAAAGCGATCGGTTTGGAAGTAAATCCCGAAAAGACAAAGTATACCATTATGTCTCGTGATCAGAATATTGTACGAAATGGAAATATAAAAATTGGAGATTTATCCTTCGAAGAGGTGGAAAAATTCAAATATCTTGGAGCAACAGTAACAAATATAAATGACACTCGGGAGGAAATTAAACGCAGAATAAATATGGGAAATGCGTGTTATTATTCGGTTGAGAAGCTCTTATCATCCAGTTTGCTGTCCAAAAATCTGAAAGTTAGAATTTATAAAACAGTTATATTACCGGTTGTTCTGTATGGTTGTGAAACTTGGACTCTCACTCTGAGAGAGGAACATAGGTTCAGGGTGTTTGAGAATAAGGTGCTTAGGAAAATATATGGGGCTAAGCGGGATGAAGTTACAGGAGAATGGAGAAAGTTACACAACACAGAACTGCACGCATTGTATTCTTCACCTGACATAATTAGGAACTTAAAATCCAGACGTTTGAGATGGGCAGGGCATGTAGCACGTATGGGCGAATCCAGAAATGCATATAGAGTGTTAGTTGGGAGGCCGGAGGGAAAAAGACCTTTGGGGAGGCCGAGACGTAGATGGGAGGATAATATTAAAATGGATTTGAGGGAGGTGGGGTGTGATGATAGAGACTGGATTAATCTTGCACAGGATAGGGACCGATGGCGGGCTTATGTGAGGGCGGCAATGAACCTTCGGGTTCCTTAAAAGCCATTTGTAAGTAAGTAAAGTGTAACGTTTTTCTTTTACAGGTAATATAAACCATGATTATTAAAGAACAGAAAATAGTCATAGTTTATGAAAGGTTGAAAGGGTTAACCTATGCTCAGGTCCAGGCGGTGTTTTTTGCGGAAACTTCACAAACTTGGTCCAGCAAGAGCAAATCTTGATGAACAAATTTCTCAGAACGAGATCTGTACCGAAAGAAAGACGTTCAGGAAATCGGCGAAATCGACAGAAACTGTGTGCAGCATATAGGACGAAACTGAACCTTCTAGCCTCAACAAGCAGACTCAGAATAGAAAGTAAAGAAGAAAAAGAAAGATAATCGTAGATATTACAATAATTAAAATTTTATATTTGCTCCCTAAGCAATAATTTTTAATTATTATTTTTTTTAATAGAAAGCATTAGGAAATTGAATTTTTGGGAGTTTAGCTGTTATCTTACTATAGAGCCTTGGACCGAAGTTGCTACAGTTGTTGTACATTTAGGTTCTGTCAAGCATAATGTTGTCTGATCTTTTAGTTTTAAATTATGTCAATAAAAATTAAATATACTTCGGATTTAAAGTATGACATTCAAGGACCGCAGTCACTTTACATCGGAACAAGTACGAAATATGAGAGAGAGAGAGAGAGAGAGAGAGAGAGAGAGAGAGAGAGAGAGAGAGAGAGAGAGAGAGAGAGAAAGGTTCTGATAAAAGAGGAGAAATGAGTCCGAGGTCTAACGCCGAAAATGATCCAGAAATTATTTTTCAATTCGTTGAGGCGAAAATTCGGAAAAACCTCAAGTACGTAACTTGTTCCAACTAGGATTTGAATCCGGTCCCACTCGTTTCACCGTCAGGTGTGCTAACCGTTACTCCTCAGCGGTGAACCTACTTAAATTGAGTTAAATTTAATAGAAATGTTTTGGTTTTACATTATGTTTAGGCTGCAGTATTTTTTTAAATATAATAATGATATAATATATATTTCTTCACAGCACTTATTTACATGTAATGGTGTACCTCACAACTACAGTATTTATGAAACCAGTTTTGACTCAAGTTCGAGAAATTTGGACAAAAGAATTAATAATATATTTTTTGTTATATGTATATTAGGAGATTATCACCATTTATTTAATACGAGAAAAATTCGTTCCGGCACCGGAAATCGAATCACTGAAAATGATGATAATACACATTGGCTACTTCATAGTAGTCGTGTAATATTCAATGAGTTAGGCGAGACCTCATATATAATGAATATGTGATGTATTAACTGTTAGCAGTTGTCACAAACTGAGGTTGAATATGGCCATAAAAGTCATTTAAATATGAGCTCCTGCATGTATGACTTACATTGTCTAAAGTGCAGGTAGTAAGGCCGTAAAACATTACGAGAGGAGTTTGGCCGGCACCGTGGATCGTGTCCCGGCATAGCTCAGTTGGAAAGAGCACTCAGCGCGTAGAACTGAGAGGTCCCGGGTTCGATTCCCGGTGCCGGAACGAATTTTTCCCGTATTAAATGGTGATAATACACATTGGCTACTTCATAGTAGTCGTGTAATATTCAATGAGGTAGGCGAGACCTCATATATAATGAATATGTGATGTATTAAGAGATGTTTATTTCTTTGCATTGAAAAGAGTCCATTTCTTCCCTTATCAAAAACGACATCAATTTATCCTTTGTATTTCCATCTAATGCAAGAAATACAAAAGTTAATGCACGGAAATATTATAATATAAAATCCGAAAAACAAAAGAAAAAATTATACATAGGACCAATTTAAATATAATTTATAATTATATACTGTTTAAGTCTTTTATTGAACTTAATAATGGAAAATGCTGAAAATTAAGGATACAAAAAAATCCTAACCTGAATCTGTTGAAAATTTCGGATAATACTAAATACATAAAGATTTTCACATTTGTCAGATAATCTTTTGTAGAGTGCGCATGCACTAGTTTTCTTCACGCTGTATATTGAAGTAAATTTATACGCTACATTTTAAGCTCATAATTGCAAGTACAGAGATGAATTAAATTTTCTCCATTTTAGTATTGTATAGCACTACCCTAATATTTTGAGATACTTATGGCCAATTTAGAGAATTTAATGTCCGTAATTTTCACACCGCTCACAAATACAATACAAAGACAATCTGTATTTTGCATTGTTACAGGCTCGGCATTGTTCTTCTTTAGTCTCATAGCACAGTCATTATAATCTTGTGCACCCGTTAGGGTAGCTGTGATCTCTAAAGCTCTCAATACACCCCTTGTCGACTAACACTCTGAACAATCGCTGCCCTTGTTAATCCAAAGGGGTTATTCTGAACTCAGGGAGGAAACAAATTCACGTGTTGCTCCATAATACAGCCGGGAAGTGGATAAACGTGGTATGGTTATTTCTTGTCTCAGGTAAGAAAATAATCACACCTCCAAATGCTAATCTCATTCCCGTATTGCGAAGTTTTTTGTTTCCCACAACAATTCTGCATTTGACAGAATATCACAATTGATATGAGGTTAGGGTAAAAATAATGTATTTCGACATTTTCACAGCAGAGAAATATTTTTAGAAAACTTGGTCTGGAGAATCTTTTTCTTTTCGAATTGAGGTCCATATGGGCTATTCCATATGAAATCGATCATTAAAAAAACCTCGCATTTTTATACTCCAATTTTTCCCTATTTATACAAGGTGCTGAGGGGAGTGCATTTTCAAAAATATACTATCGAAAATCAAACGGTTTTCGTATTATTGACCGACAAATTTAGCGTATTTTATAAAAACAAGCCTCTTTCAGCGCTCACAACTCTGGAACCATTTACTGCAGAACATTGAACGAGAGCTTATTTTGAAGCTGACATTTGGTAGGTTATGTTAAGAAGTAATCCTTATTTTTGTTGTACACAGAGAGACAGATAATCTGATTTTACTTGCTTTTAGGCTTTTTGGCCATTTTAAAAATGTAAAAAAATATATATATATTGAGAAAAAAACTTGCATTATTAAGAGGGATTGGGCATTGTTTGCTTAGTGGCTCGGCAATAAGTTTCGAGGGTATTAAATAGATTATTTTCACACGCCTAGACTTGAACGGCGCAGTACCGCACGCACTGGCCGAGAGCTGAAGATAAGCGAGCGTTGGGCGTCATTTTACTCCTGTGTTTATGAAAACCTGTGATAAAGCTAGCACAGCCATGACTGCTAGACGACACATCACGTGTTTATGTCTACTGGGCTTGCTTCCCTTGGCTATCTCCCGCCTCACAGTCAGCTACTTAGTTCACGCACGTACTATTTATTTTCTTTATTTGATATTTTCAATACTTTCTTATCAACGTACCACCAGTAAAAAATATGTGTTTATTTGTACTTTCAATGCGGAATCTAACCATATATTTTAAAAATATTTTTTCGTGGCCAAAAGCGTCTTAATGAAGAAAAATCTAAATTTCTCCATTTCCATAAAAAGTAAGAAAAACTGTTTACATGTCAATATAAACTTTAACTTCTCAGAATCAAAATAAACCATGATTTTGATCATTGGGTGAAAGGGTTTCGGAGCCACAACAGTTTAAAGTTGCTAATTTTATGAAAATACGATAAAATTAAATATTATTAATTTAAACACTATTAAGTTCTGATGCCTCAAACTTTGCACAAAGCATTATATTACAGTTGTCTACGGACAGAAAAAGTTTCATTGTATTTAAAAATTGCAAGGTCAATTTTCTCTATATTTCGGTCGATTTGAGATGGAATAGTCCATATGTATTGTTGCGTATATGTCAGTCTGTTTTTCTCTTACTGACTATTCAATTTATAGGATGAATTTGCGATATTGGCCAATGTTTCAGAACTGCCTTAAAATCAACCAATCACTGTTGTATTTCTTGATAAGACGCTTTGTAACGAAGTGTCTTATCTGATGAGAGACGTGTCGTGCAATACTAAACATGTAATCGCAAAATCAAGAAATGTCAACGTTTACATTAATTTAACATTTTTCAGTCTAAAATTGCATGTGAATAATTTCGTGTGCTGTAATTATTTATTTTCAGAAGTGTTAATTTAATGTAAGACAAATTATGTCAGAAAAAATTATTAGAATTTATGTCTTATATCACAAAATGCGTATTTCCGTTTAAAATTGTGGTCACTAAGCCACAAGTACATTAACTCAGTCCCTTCCTACCCTAAAGAGAGAAGGAGACCAATGCTAGGAATTGCTTTTGTTCACGTCTGCTATGGGTCTACATATCTTGAACTATTAACTCTGTCCTGCCACAGTGCAGGCCGCGATGTTGCCAAATGTTTCATAGAAATATAACGATTTTCTCTAAAACGGCGAATGTTAAAAAAAACTTATTTAGATTTTTCAAATCTCTCTTCATGATCTATTACAGTTTCATTATGCTGCAATGGTAGGGTGACCAGATTCACATCGATAGAAAAGAGGACACAAGCTTCAAAAAGGAGGAAATTGTTCGAAAAAAGAGGTCAGAAAATATGTAGGCCTACTTAGATTTAGGCTTAGGCCTATATTATACTACAAATTACGTCAATATCTATTTTCTTACAAAATATTTACAGTACAGATTTAGGCTTATATCATACTTAAAAGTATGTTAATATTACAAAAATAATTATGATAAAACTGTATAATAATGCTTTTAAAGGTAGCTACATAATGAAAGACAAGGGAACTGTAATTATTAAAGAGGACAGAAAATATATATTACCCTATTTAGATTTGGGCTTAGGCCTATATTATACTTAAAATTATGTCAATATCTATTTTATTACAGTATAATTATGATAAATGTAATAATATAAAATGAATAATTGATTAAATAGCGATCTTACTCGTGTTAATTATGTAAGCATGTGCGGCTTACAGCTGTTTCGGTGCTATTCACACCATCTTCAGGGCCTACTAGATCTCAGCACTATCTCAACTTCGCTTTCTGATGAGTGGGTGCGTTCGGTGTGATGAAGAGTTGTGTCAAATAGTGTGTGTGTTCTGAAATTGATCTGTGTGTTTAGAATTTGACTGGGGTGTGTTTTAGTGTGTCTGTATATTTCATATTGTTCTAGTGTGTTGAGTTTTTGGTTTTTGGGTTGTGTGTGTAGGATTTCCATGTATGTATTTATGTTATTGTATGTGTGGTTATCATTAGTTATGTGTTCGGCATATGTAGATGTATTGTGTCCTCTGGTTATTGCTTTAATGTGTTCTTTGTATCGAGTTTGAAATGATCTACCTGTCTGTCCAATGTAGGAACTGTCGCAAATATTGCATGTGAGTTTGTATACGCCTGTGAGGTTGTATTTATTTGTTTGTATTGTTTGTGTGTTGACATGTCTTTGTAGGGTGTTTTCTGTTCTGTATGCTATGTTGTATTTCTGTTTTCTGAATGAGGATGCGATCTTGTGTGTGTTTTTGTTTTCGTATGTTAGCGTGATGTATTTCTTGTGTTCTTGTGTTTGTGTTGTGTTTTTGTGTTTGTTGAGTTTTTGTTTTGTCTTCCTTATGATGTTGTCTATTATGTTTCGATTGTAACCATTTTCTTGTGCTATGTATTTGATTGTGTTCACTTCTCCATTGTAGTGTTGTTGGCTCATGGGTATGTTGAGTAATCTGTGTACCATTGTCCTGAATGGAGCATGTTTGTGTTGTGTGGGGTGGTTACATTACATTGTGTGGGGTTATATTCAAGTGTTAAAAGTAGTGTATGAAACATTGAACATTGAATATAAAATTATTTTACAGTTAACTACATATGAAAGCGAAGGAAACTATGATTATTTTAAAAATACGTAGAAAACCACACAAAATGTGAATTTAATATTAATTTATATGCAAAGAGAGTTATGATCGTTGGAAAAGAGGAAAATTACTTGAAAAAGGCATCAAATCAGATAATTTCAAAATATCACACATACAAGTTACGAAAAGGAGGACATTTCTTGATTTTTATAAAATCCGCTCGGACTCCGGACAAAGGCCTAAAAAGGAGGACATGTCCGGCCAAAAGAGGACGTCTGGTCACCCTATACCAGGTATGCTCAAAATTGTAAAAGCTCCGATTACACGAATGATGCTGCACTGCATAACACACACAGTGTACGGACTGGGCTCCGCAACTACATTGCAGTACAGCCTGTGGCATCGCTCTCATACTATTACAAATATGGATAATAAACTGAATTTGAAAAAGGAAAGAATATACACTGTAATATTCAGTTATTACATTGTGTATTATATTTAATATAGTTATGATATTATTATATCATAGATAATGTCATTTTCATATTGCACCATACATTACGGGCTGTTCAACATGTGGATTCTTTTCTGAAAGTAATCGGAAATCTATTTCCAACGAATTTACTCAATGCGCAGCTGGTTCAGAAGATGCTCATCTGTTAATCGGGATCTACGTTTGGATTTAGCAACTTTCAGTCTCTAAAATAATTCTTCACACACGTATGTCGAGGAAAAAATTGTAGCTAACATAATGGCAGCGAATAAGCTCATCTTGGGATATTTCGTTTTGTTAATTTTTTAATACTTTTATGCTTGTCAAGTCATATTCTCTGCATTTAGTTCTGAATTCTACGTCACTTTGTAAATCAACTAACTCGTCCTGGAACTGCACTCTCACGGATTGTACTAAATTTACTATGAAAGGATTAACAAAAAGATTAATATCACTCTCCATACGTCTAAAATCACTAAATCTATGTTTTGTGAATTAAAATTTGAGTTGTTCCAGTACAGAGATATAATTAACTATATTTTGATCAGGCACCATACATCTCTTTACAAGTTTACCATCCGTGAAGGGTTTTAGTGCCTTAGCTAATTCCCAACACACTACATAACTTGCTCCTAAACATAGACTCTGAATTGTTCGACTCTCTTCAATATTTGGCCTTTCATTAAGTGCTTTCAATTCTTGAAACTGTAGTGCCTCTGAAAAATTATTTTATCATAACATGTATTTCTGTTGGAATAAAATCGCAATAATAATAATAATAATAATAATAATAATAATAATAATAATAATAATAATTTATTTATTTATTTATTTATTTATTTAGAATATTAACGTGCGAAAACAACAGCACAAGGCCAATTACAGTTTTGCACGATACAAAACAGAACAAAACAACAAATGATGATGAGAATGAATGATAGAAAATGGCAATGAGATGAAATACAAACAATATAATGGTCTACATCAATCATTGATCAAATAATAATTATAAAATTAGTACAATGAGAATTGAAATAATGGAATGGTCTACATGAATCAATATACCAAATGCAAGAAATATATGGACAAATAATTATTAAAATTAGATCAGTGAGTTAAAACTCAAAGATATACTACACATTAAATGGATCCAAGTTGAATCCATGCAAATTAGCATATTTAATGCATCTGCAGACCGGAGAGAGAGATTTAGGATTCTTATTATAAAACAATTTATGAAATCTTAAACCGTTAGCAGGAATACGAAGACTGATATTGCTTATGAAAGATTCACAATCAATATCACCCTTAATGACTTTGCAAAAAAATAAATAATCAAGATCCTGACGTCTGGTGAACAAACTACCGCAATTGAAATAATTGCATTTAATCTCATAGTTATAATCGGAATTTGGTAAAAATCTATAAGAACACAAGGAAATAAATTTTCTTTGGATATTCTCCAATTTAGCCGAGTCAGTGGAAGTAATGGAGTTCCATACAACAGATGCATATTCAAGCTTGGATCTAACCAACGTATAGTATAAAATTAATAAACACATAGGAGTGGAAAAAGAATAAGTTATAGACCTAATTAGACCAAGCATTCTTAACGAATGGGTATAAATATATTGCACATGATCATGGAAATATAATTTTGAATCAAGTAGGACACCAAGATCTCTAATAATAATAATAATAATAATAATAATAATAATAATAATAGTAATAGACCTAACAATAGTAATAACAATCCAATCCTACTACTACTACTACTACTACTACTACTACTAATAATAATAATAATAATAATAATAATAATAATTGTAATAGACCTAACAATAGTAATAACAATCCAATCCTACTACTACTACTAATAATAATAATAATAATAATAATAATAATAATAATAATAATAATAATAATTGTAATAGACCTAACAATAGTAATAACAATCCAATCCTACTACTACTACTACTACTACTACTACTACTATTAATAATAATAATAATAATAATAATAATAATAATTGTAATAGACCTAACAATAGTAATAACAATCCAATCCTACTACTACTACTACTACTACTACTACTACTACTACTACTACTACTACTACTACTACTACTAATAATAATAATAATAATAATTGTAATAGACCTAACAATAGTAATAACAATCCAATCCTACTACTACTACTACTACTACTACTACTACTACTACTACTAATAATAATAATAATAATAATAATAATAATTGTAATAGACCTAACAATAGTAATAACCAGGAACGGATTTATATGGACTAAAATATATGAAATATGTAAATATATATGTAGTTATTTTTACCAAAATATGGAATTAAATATGGATTTTTACCAAAATATGGAATTAAATATGGACTTAAAATTATAAAAAAATGACTATGTACGTTAAATATTGGTACATTTTAATCAAACTAAACAAAAAATATAATGGACGTACCTTATCTTCCAATGTAGTTTCAACAAAACACAATTTTTATTGTCTGTTACCATAACAATAGGTTACAAACATTTCTTTCAAGTGCTGAAAAGTGAATCTTCTTCTATTGTCTCTGAGGATAGATTTATACTGACTAAAAGAGCGTTCGACGTCACAAGAAGTAACTGGTACATAATTCAATTTCACAATGTCTGCTGGGGATAAGTCCAAGTTAATCTTCACTGTTGATTCACCACTCATCACAGCAACAACCTTTTGTAGTTCTTCATATCCAGGGTTTTTTGAAAGTACAGTGTCCACCTTAGCTCTTACTGCATCTGCAACTTTACCTCTACCACGATTCAGTTGTTCCACAGTACTATTTATAATTTCAAAACTTTCAGATAGTGAAAGGTGCCTATTTTGGAGACTTTTGAGCGTTTTTATGATGCATGAAAATGTATGCTGAATGTGAGCTAAGTCATTCTTCACACTTATGTCACAGGTAACTGTTTTCGCAGTATCAATTGAGACTGCATCTTCAGAGTCCAATGCAAGGAGAACATTGTTAATAGAGTCTATATGTTCGGCATAATATTCAACTGCTTCTAGCCATGTACCCCATCTAGTTAAAATTGGCTTTGGTGGCAATGGAATTTCAGGGTACATTTCTTTCAACACGTTAACTCTACTGGGAGCTTTGAGAAATACTTTTTCACTGATGAAATCAACAAATCTACTTTAGGAAATTGTCTCTGACCACTTCTGCCACACGATGAAATGCATGCGCCACACAAGTAACATGAGTCAATTTAGGATATACAACAGATAATGCTTGTCCAGCTTTGACCATATAAGGGGCAGCATCGCTAATAAAGAATAACACATTATCGTACATAATACCCTTTGGCCACAGGATACCCATAGCTTCGTTGAACAGTTTAACTATAGTTTTGTTATTGCACTTTTCTAGAACATCACAATGTAAAAGAATTCGTTCAGAATATTGTTCACTTAACAAACCGATAACTACATTACCAACAAGTCTACCTTCTTTGTCGGGAGTCTCATCAATGGAAACCCAAATTGAACTATCTTTAATTTCATCTCTTATCTTCTGTATTGTCTCATCGTAGATGGATGGAGCATACGTCTTCCTAAGTGTTGACTCATCCGGGATTGTATGTTGAGTATATTTTTCAAGGAATTCCCTGAAGACCTTATTCTTTAGTTTGTAGAGAGGAATATCAGCAGAGATGAGAGAACGGCACAGGTCGATGTTAAACTCAGATCTTACATTCGATGTTGTTGGTTGTGTTAAAAACAATTGTCTCTGCTTGGAATTTAGTTGTTTGTTGGCCTGATGTTTACTAGTTGTAATGTGTTGTTGCACCAGGAACTTTTGTGTAGATGATACTGCACACTGACACAAATTACAAAATAATATTTTATTGTCAGTTGATAAACCATCTTCTTTAAATTCTGAAATGTAACTTGTTAGTTTTGATTTTAAATTGACTGAATGACGTACTTTTGGCATATTTACCGTCTTTATAGTATGATTTACAAAACTGAACCTATGTGTACTCTGACTGGCATTTAACTGTTGAGCTGCACAACTGAAGTCTGTTAAAAATTTTAAATTAAATTAATACAGTTTTGTAACTTACTTTCCCATTGTTGATAGGACTGCTAATTTTCAAATAACTCTGACGTTAAAGGGATTACTGAACATGTGTTTAAATCTCTATTGTTGAAATGTATTTTTAAAAGTTAATGGAATTTTGTTTTGTTTTATTGTTAAACCTAATATAATATGGACTGTTTTATATGAAATATGGAAAATATATGGAAATTAACGAAAATATGTACTAAACTCTAAAATATGGAAAAATATGGAAAATAAAAGTAGGATTTTTCAACCCTACACATTGTGAAACATAAAGATAATGCAAAATATAAATTATATTAGCTTTATAAGTAAATATGTATTTACATATAAATCCTTTCCTGGTAATAACAATCCAATCCTACTACTACTACTACTACTACTACTACTACTACTACTACTACTAATAATAATAATAATAATAATAATTGTAATAGACCTAACAATAGTAATAACAATCCAATCCTACTACTACTACTACTACTACTACTACTACTAATAATAATAATAATAATAGTAACAATAATAATAACAACGTTGATATATGAATACATATTACAGAAAACAGCTTCCCTGTCACTTCGGCATGTTCTGGGTGGCAGAGCGTATAATGTCATTTTATGTTGCTCAGTAGTATTCCTGACAGTACTTTACAACATAGTAAACACTTTATCGAACGCAAAACAATTAATAGTCTCTTTCCCTCACAGTACAGAATGATCGTTTGCTTACAGAAAGTTTTGACTCTGTCACTGTCCCGCACTGTTCGTACGTTACTAAGTATTTGAACTGCCTTCCGCAGTCATCCGTCGAGCTTCGAACGAGGAACAGCACGCTCTACATTCGAAGGTTGTGATTACAGAACGTAATCGCGAGTCAGAGAATGAGCATACCTGCCCTATACAATGGTTACCTTCCATCCTGTATAGGTGACCTGAGCAGCAGGAAACCGAATGGGTGGATTAGTCGGTGGTAAATTTGTAAATCGGTAGAGAGACAGATCATGAGATGAATGAATAGACGGATGACTAATCAATGTTCTCTCAGTTGTGCTTTGGTAGCCCTATGTATAACGAAGGTCATATGACTCAACATTTAAATTACCACGAGAATGAATGTTGTTTACGTACTTCTCAACTTGAGTGTGCAGAGTCGAAGTGAGTTTAGACTTGCAAAATATTCGTCCCACTCGACGCTGAAACTCGCATGTATGGAATTCCGGTTGAAATTCTACTGATGTTGCGTTCTGCCTCATGTGATTTCGGGATAATTGGCTCTTCTTTGGAGTGCACTCCAGTGACGTCACATGCACAGACGAAGCTGCGTGGGTAGGAAACATTTTCAATGTGAATTCGGATTATTTTTCATCCGTGTACATTTTTTGGCGTTGACAGTTCTACGTTCTTGCCTCCTGTTTTGTTTATGTAATGAAAACTAAACTTTAAGAGGTGAGGAAACTATTATTCTATCTTAACTGTATACTGCTGGCTTTTACATGGAAAGAACAGAAATTAGGTGCGAACTTCACCTAAGAACAACAATTATACAGAGACATCATTTACTAACATTTCTAATATTAACCTGGCTATACCTGTGCTACCACCTTCCACGACTGGAGTTCGATGATACTGGCGTAAAGTACAAACAAATCAATTTACTAGGTATAGGAAGGAAGAAAAGTAGTTCATCCATTTACGTAAACTAGTAAATATCGCGATTTTCAGTTTGATAATTTTCATTAGGTTTTGTTTAATCAAAATACAGTAATGTATTAACAATAAGTGTTTTTACTCATGAACTGAGCTATCCATTCGGACATATTCATTATACAGTGAATATTGTACTGTCTACAGCACATTAGCGTACAATTGAGACAATGAAGTTAAATTGAAAAATAATCATAATATGGATATTTAAACACATTTTTGAAAATGGTGGCCGGTCATTTCGATACAGGCTTCAGTTCTTTTGTGAATATTATCGCACTATGGACTATTGTACCTAATTCTAATTACCAGTTTCGTCATCGTACTAGTAACTCATGTGGAAATAATTCTGTACCTAATCTATAAAAGATTACCTGACGAACTATAAATTCAATCTTCACTTCTGCCCGATCCCAAAAGATAAAAGCACTTAGACATGCTATCTACTCTCCATCCAAGTAGCTACGTCGCAGGATCGTAGAAAGGCAGAGGTTCTTTTATTTAAGTTATTTTAAACAGTTGTATAATATTACGTAGACGCCCATTTCCTAACAGAAATTAATGTTTTCAGAAAAGAATTAAGAAAGCCCAGCCATTAGTCCTTACAGAGGGGCGAGCAGATGTAGGTGGGGAAAATCGGGATGCGACATAGGCAAACGGACGACAATACCTGGACAAAATATGATTCAATATTAAAAACTCTTTCGTCACTGAAAAACGCGAATATATTTATGTAACGTACTATACTCACTAACTCAGTATCACCGTAAGGACTTTGACTGCATACGCGGCCTTGGTTCTGTGTGGAGGACGATTGGAAGTTTACTACTAGAAGGGGTGGGAGTGAAGTACATTCAGAAACTCAGGCACAATAAAAATTGAAGTAAAAATAAAATGATGTCCCTGTATAATATAGTTTTGTGCTCAAACTGTACCGATACTAATTTCACAATTAGATTTTAGAAAATAGATGTGAACATAGTATATCAATCAGTTCTTCTGTTATTTATAGATTCTGAAACAGCTTACGACAGGATCTGTAGAAGTAAATTGTGGTCATGCTTGAAAAACTATGATGTTCGAAAGTGTTCAAGGTGACAGGATGGTTAAATATGGTGAAAAACCAATTAATTTTCTATTTTTTCCTTTAAAATACACTTTGATACACATTGCATTAAGTTTATCGCGTATTTATGGCCTTGTTAGCTGTGTGACGCCATTTTCAAAGTTCTGGTGCACGAGATTTTAAGTGACACTAACTTGCATTTTCATTGCAAATTCACGTAACTTTAATATTTTACTTTCTTCCATACAGAAAGCCACCGGTGTCGCTCAGTCGGTTAAGGCACTTGCCTGCCGGTCCGAAGTTGCGCTCGGGCGCGGATTCGATCCCCGCTTGAGCTGATTACCTGGTTTGGTTTTTTTCCGAGGTTATTCTCAACCGTAAGGTGATTGCCAGGTAATCTATGGCGAATCCTCGGCCTCATTTCGCCAAATACCATCTCGCTGTCACCAATCTCATCCACGCTAAATAACCTAGTAATTGATACAGCGTCGTTAAATAACCAACTAAAAAATCCATACAGAAAGTTACAAATCTTCGAAACAATAATCATTAACGCTACCTGTTTGATGTTCGGTATACACATTCTTTAGGCTATTAAGATACTTTTCTCTTTAATAGAAATTTGTTTTTTTGTTTCATTTGAAATGTATTTCTACACTTGCTTTTGAAAGTTATACTCGAAATAAAATTATCTCAAAATTTTGAAAGAACAATATCAAAATTGTGCTACAGATATTTCAAAAATCGTGCTTTAAGGAGTAAAATGTCGTATAAATGTTTAATTAAATTTAAAAAATGACTGAGATATGTCGATTTTAGAGAATCATTCCCTTCTTTCTTTTTTTTAAATTGAGCCACAATTTGTTTTGTGAAAAAACTAATCTCGAATTTAATTTGTTTTAACAGTGGTGGTACGGTTTCGAAAACAAGCTATAACAGCTGGAAGGATTATCGTACTGACCACACTATACCTCCAAGGTGGTAGGATGATCGTTCACCTCTCCTCTTGCATGTGAACATGAGGACAGCATCCTGTTTATTGGCCTCGCCCTACATGGGATGACGCAACTAGGGTTATTATTATTATTATTATTATTATTATTATTATTATTATTATTATTATTATTATTACATGTTTCTTCACCTTCGAAATCCTGCATTTTTGTTTACTCAGTTGAGATTGTTAAATTATGTATTTGCGCACATAATACCCAGCAGAATGTTAATATTGTGTTATATGTATAATCCGGCTTGAAATTTCCATTATATTACAGTGTTAAATTGTTTGTCATATTAATATGTGTCGCTTATTGGAAACAAGGGTTATTTTCCCTTTATGTGCTTAGGCTTCCTTAATTCCACCGATATAGGTTAGTTATTAGTCATTCACAAATTACAACGCCAGTCGATATATTGACGCGGTTACAATATTGTGGCGCAATCCCTCTGACCCCGATGCACGTCATAGACCCTATTCAGACGTCAACCAATTTTACTGTCAAATTAAGGGAGATACTGTGATGATTAGCTGTGGACTCTTACTTCCTTAATTCATCCATTCATGACATATTTCTATCACTGTCCTTCATATTTATCAGTTCTGTTTAAAATTACAGTAATTTAAAACTAACATACAATTCAATAGTTACCTTGCAGAAGATGTGTATATATTGAACGTTTTTTAAATTCTGGTTAAATATGTATAAAAGGACTTCTAACGTTTCGAAGGTTGAATTAAAATCCTCCTTGGGTAACAATCAATCATTTCGGGCAAACTGGGAATTCCAACAAAAATGCTTTTTTTTTTTTAATGTTTGATTATTATTAGTGTAACACATAGGTAAGGTTCTAAATTAAATATTATAGTATTTTATTTTCAAAAGAAAAATATTTTACAAGTTTTATAGGCATTGAATCTAAGTGGTCGTGGCTGGGTAATAGGTACTGTTTTGTTTCCCTAAAATTTGCAGCAATTACTCGTAGAAAGATCAGCTGTAAATGTATATTTTTCAAGAAGCCTTTTTTTTCTCCCTCCCCCTCTCTCTCTCTCTCGCTGTTGGTAACTCTATAGCATCTATTGGGTCCACACTTGCGTCTGGCCGCGAAACCAGGTGGCCCGGGTTCAAATCCCGGTCGGGGAAAGTTACCTGGTTGAGGTTTTTCCGGGGTTTTCCCTCAACCCAATACGAGCAAATGCTGGGTAACTTTCGGTGATGGACCCCGGACTCATTTCACCGGAATCATCACCTTCATATCATTCAGACGCTAAATAACCTGAGGTGTTGGTACAGCGTCGTAAAATAACCCAATAAAATAAAAATAAAATCTATTAGATGCTTTATGAAAAAAGGGGAAAGTGGATTGCACAAATAAAACTTCTTACAACTGACCGGGATCAATATAAGAAATGGATCAGAGGCAACCCCTCCACGCTGCTTAGGCGGCAATAAGGAGGTAGTGAAAGAAGAAGAAGAAGATGTTTTATGATTGTGCTAACAGATGGAGTTACTTGTCAACAATGTGACGCTGAAACGTGGGTTCAGGTTACTGCCCAGCGACAATCTTGATGTACAGATGCCTCAAACTAGCAAGCTGTCTCGTTCGCGCAGGCGCATAGAGCTCTTCTCCCCTACCACTGTCCGCCTACTGTGGACTAGAATGGTACAGCTCAGTTCTAATAACAGTTGAGAAGGCTGCATAGGGAGGGTACATCTTGAATACATTGTCAAGAAGTCAACTTTTCAGATAATATGACTATACCTGGGTATCGGAGCCTAGGTGGGCCCCTCCGTTAGCTCTACTACTTCCCCTCTCCAGGCAGCTTCCTAGTTTCAGGCATCTGTATAAGCTATTGTTGAAGAAATATTTTGAGAGTATGCACTGTTAATTCCAGAGCTCCAGGCTCAAGAAACTATTTACTCTGTACTATATTCCTTCTGCTATTTATTTTCAGTAGTTAGGGTTAATAGCAATTAATCTTACACTGCAAGGGAATATTTTGACTTAGAAATGTCACAGTTGTTTTGAAAGTATAAAAATGAAGGACATTAACTCATCTGTAACATACGTGACAAAATATGTGTAATATCCGTGACATGGAAGAAACAGCTGTGAAATATTTTGTGCGAGATCGTGCGTATTTGCTTGTTTTCCGCACGGAACCAATACGCGGTAAGTGTGAAATACCACATCCCGTATTCCCAACGTAACAGACATAACAATTTCCCTCTTCTTACCGCTTAAGCGCGACATTCATTTTACTGCTTTAGGCTTTTAACATATTATTTTTAGAGAGGTTTAACATAGTAATAATTATAAATTGGAAACTTACCACTGCTATTTCACCTAAATTGCAATGTTAATTATTGTTTTTAAATATTTACAAAAATTAAGTAAAGTCTACTACTCCACGAAACTTATTGCATTCCTGATACAAGTAACATTAAGGAAGCCGTGAAAAAAAATCAACGAGATTCTAGATGCCGATATTATTACTGCAATATGTTATATAAATAATATTGTTAAAATATTAAAATGAAAAATAAATCATTACACAACCTTACCGTTTGTTTTAAGTTCGCATTTATAGACTGGGGGGAAAAAAAAGACAGACGTATATCACGGGCTGCTGGAGTATAGTAAACACAGAAAACATTTTACAGCAACAATGTTGAAAAAAAAGATATTTTGGTGTTCCGAAGTTGGCGTCATTAAACAGAAACCAACATGGAGATTTCATTGCAACTAATTAGAAATTCGTCTTTCAGGTATGTAATAAACGATCTTCGCACAAAATAATGTACGATACACGAGCGGTATGTTTGTTTTCATGTTCTCGGAAATTAAAAAAGCTCAACTACGTTTCGCTTTTTCAATCTTTTCCTCGACCATGAAAACGTCAACATACCGCTCTTGTAACGCATATTACTATACCGATAATGTTTTTGTGAACTAATTGGATGCCATGATACATACATACGTACGTATATACATGCATGCATACATATATACATACGTGTTCTGCCTGTGGACAGGTTATTCACTGGAAATTCAGCATTCTCCAATCTTTCCTATTTTCTGCCTTCCTCTTAGTCTCTGCATAAGATTCACATATTACCTTAATGCCGTTATCACCTGATATCTTCTTCTGCCCCGAACTCAAAAATAAACATGAATCATTTTAAAAGGTACAACATTATTGTAAGTACAACGCTGGCAAACAAATGATAGGGAGGTGATAAGAACAAACACATGCTAGGGAGGTGATAAAAATTGCAGGATAAGCAGCATGATGGATTTAAACACGTCATTCCGTAGCGTTTTTTGGTCAAAAGTAGTATGACGTAGTAAATGTGGCATAATCATAATATATAATAATCAGTCAGCGAAATTAACTTCCAATAACATACTAAGCTGTCAGTCCTTTTACCAGGAACATTCGATTCCGTTCATGAGGACCATAGTGTACAAATTCACTGGACGTTGGAGTTTGTAATTGTAATTTCACTTCTTTGAATCGGGAGGTTTGTTTAGGAACGTAACTACGGGTTGGAATTCGCAGCGGTGTGGAAACAAATAAATGAAGAGAAAGGGGGAGTAATGCGTGACTCCTGTTACTTGAATTACTGATGAGAACCTGGGAGCTCGCGAGGCAGAAATTACAGTTTTTGCCTCAAAGTGCTTCAGTCTCCAAAAGTCTGGAGTGGCATAATTTTTAAACTAATACAGTTCAGTCTGCAAACAGAACTCTTATGAAAGGAGCACATTTTTATGGGACTCGAACAAAAATCTGGGAGAATGGGTTCATACCGAACGCCATTGGTAGGGGATTTGGTAGAAGGAATTCCATCAGGTTGACATTAGCGCCGCATCGCAGCTGGTGCGACTCCCCACTTCCCAGTATTGGAAAATCGATGGATCAAATTCACTGGCTGCTTTTCGGCTTCAAATACTAAACTGTAAATTAAATTTCTTCTTCTTCTTCTTCTTCTTCACATATTGTGTTCAACAAGAACTGTTAGTAATGAAATTTACGACTCTCTCCCTCTTTTGTTCTGTTCCTACCTATATTCTTCCCTCTCCCTCTCAATTTCCTTCTTCTGATACTACCCTGGGTCTTCTCTTCTCTTCTCTTCTCTTCTCTTCTCTTCTCTTCTCTTCTCTTCTCTTCTCTTCTCTTCTCTTCTCTTCTCTTCTCTTCTCTTCTCTTCTCTTCTCTTCTCCCCTCCCCTCCCCTCTCCTCTCCTCTCCTCTCCTCTCCTCTCCTCTCCTCTCCTCTCCTCTCCTCTCTTCTCTCTTCTCTCTTCTCTCTTCTCTCTTCTCTCTTCTCTCTTCTCTCTTCTCTCTTCTCTCTTCTCTCTTCTCTCTTCTCTCTTCTCTCTTCTCTCTTCTCTCTTCTCTCTTCTCTCTTCTCTCTTCTCTCTTCTCTCTTCTCTCTTCTCTCTTCTCTCTTCTCTCTCCTCTCTCTCTCTCTCCTCCTCCTCTCTCTCCTCTCCTCTCCTCCCTCTCCTCTCCTCTCCTCTCCTCTCCTCTCCTCTCCTCTCCTCTCCTCTCCTCTCCTCTCCTCTCCTCTCCTCTCCTCTCCTCTCCTCTCCTCTCCTCTCCTCTCTTCTCTTCTCTTCACTAAATAAAAATAGACAGAAATTCTTAAAGTAGTCTGCCTGACATCCCAGGTGACCATAAACGTCTAGAAAAAAATATGTAACAGAAAAATATCAATTTAAAGAAGGATAACGTAGTACCTACATAACAACATTTGAAAGATACAATTAAAAAGAACAACAATAAAATAAAAATCTACTAGATTCAAGAATACATGAAAAAGCTCTAAGTAATTTAAATTATTATGCAACATACACAAGAAATCTTGCAAAATATTTTTACAAAGTTGATGTCGTTTGAAATTGCCGAAAGAATGAAAAAATGATTGTGAATTTGAAATTCGTTTCTCGAGTGCCAAAATGGGGACACTTTACCTCACATGCGATATGTAAGGTTATACGTTCCAACCTTTAAGCTTCTACACATCGTGGCATATTAGCCCACATACTGGGTGCTATTGATATGTTCTTAACTTAACGTAGCAAAACTTACTACGTATATCTGAAAACAAACTTTTATTTTAACATAATCGCCTTTTGACTCCATACACTTAGCACAACGTTCATGCAGCAATTTTAAGCCTTTTAAAAATCTGTTAGTCTTGGTCTGCAAGTTTGCTCTTCCGTAGTACCTACTACGGCTTCGTTTGATGAAAATTTTTTTCTTTTACAGTTTATTTTAGCGTTGGAAATACAGTAGGTAATAGCACAGTCTAGTATATACAGTCACGAAGCTTGAGTTGTGAGGGTGCTAGAAACAATAGACTGTGCCGGTACTATTTCACATTTTCTGTAATGAGGCGATATTAGCGAACCTAGTGGTTAGCAACTATCTATGGATGCATATTTACTACATATTGAGCTTCGTGACTGTATATAATAGACTCTGGTAATAGCCTGTCGGTCTCAAGGTTCATTCGGTCTCCTATAAATTTGAATACTGGATCTTTCTTGGGGATAAAAGGCGATCGGATCCTACCATGCCATCTCATTCTAGATCCGAGGTCATGAAACCATTGAGCTCTACCTCCATGCCCCCCCAAGCGCCTTCATGGTGAATATAAAGGATACTGTTACCAGGAAATCTATGTCGCAAGCCCATTGTCCAAAATATTTGGAATAATCACTCAAGACCTAATACGGATTCCCTACTTATAAGTAGGGTCCCGCGCCGTGGCGTCGCGGTCTAAGGCATCCCGCCTAGGACTCGCGTTACGGAATGCGCGCTGGTTCGAGTCCTCATGGGGGAAGAAATTTTCTCATGAAATTTCGGCCAGTGTATGGGACCGGTGCCCACCCAGCATCGCGATGCACTTGGGGAGCTACGATAGGTAGCGAAATCCGGTTGCGAATACCAGCTATAACGGCTGGGGGGATCATCGTGCTAACCACACGATACCTCCATTCTGGTTAGATGAACGTCCACCTCTGCTTCGGCATGTGGGCGTGAGGCCAGCAGCCGGCTGGTCGGTCTAGGCCCTCCACGGGCTGTAGCGCCACGGCTTATTTATTATTATACTTATAAGTAGAGCTCGAAATTTTAGGTGCTACAAATCGGGAAAAAATATGATAAAAAAGGAAAAAAAACATTTAATTATGTTTCAATTATTTTATGTGAATATAAACAATATCCAGAAGGCCTACTCACCAGTATAAATTATCCTGTTTCGCCATCTGTCTGGGACTCATCCTCAAGTTGTCCATTACAAATGATGACGATTATCGCGCAACACTGCCTTGTACTACGAAAAAGAGCGCACTCCTTAGAGATACGTTTATTTATTTACTTTAGTTAGTTCTTTAACGACGCTGTATCAACTACGAGGTTATTTAGCGTTGATGAGATTGGTGATAACGAGATGGTATTTGGCGAGATGAGGCCGAGGATTCGACATACAATAAAACCTTACGGTTTGGGAAAACCTCGGAAAAAACCCAACCAGGTAATCACCCCAGCGGGGATCGAACACGCGTCCGAGCGCAACTTCAGACAGGCAGGCAAGCGCCTTAACCGACTGAGCCACATCGGTGGCTGAGGTATGTTTATGATTGGTAACGAAATTATTATTGCTTTCAGAATAAGCGTCATGATAGCTTACAAGGCACTCTTAAATGACACATCAGTGTTTATGTGTGCTAGTTACAGTACAGTATTTTAGTTTTGACAGCTCTTATCGCTTGTGGTGAGAGTAGACTGGAGTTCCACAGGTTCACAGATAGGCAATTCCGGGCAGTTGCCAGCTGTTACATATAAGCAACTGCAATGAACATTCGGATGATGTTTAGTTTGAAATGGGGCTTTTGTCGAAAATTATTCGATGAAAAATTAATTTTTATGTGTTTTATGTGAATATTTGAACATATATATTTACATAAAAATTCAAAATATGTGTTTTTATGTAAAATGAAATTTAAAATATATGCCCAGGTGACCTTGTCCGGTACTTAAAACACAGTTACGAATTTCTATACTTACTTACTTATGGCTTTTAAGGAACCCGGAGATTCATTGCCGCCCTCACATAAGTCCGGCATAGGTCCCTATCCTGAGCAAGATTAATCCAGTCCCTACCATCATATCCCATCTCCCTCAAATCCATTTTAATATTATCCTCCCATCTACGTCTTGGCCTCCCCAAAATATTTTCCGGCCTTCCAACTCACTCTCTATATGCATTTCTGAATTCACCCATACGTGCTACATGCCCATCTCAAACGTCTGTATTTAATGTTCCTAATAATGTCAGGTGAAGAATACAATGCGTGCAGTTCTGCGTTGTGTAACTTTCTCCATTCTCCTGTAACTTCATCCCTCTTGGCCCCAAATATTTTCCTAAACACCTTATTCTCAAACACCCTTAATACGAGTTTCTATTACAGTTCAAATAAAATATTTATTTATACAGGGACATCATTTTATTTTTACTTGCATTTTTATTGTACCTGCATTTCTGAATGTACTTCACTCCCAACCCTTCACTAATGTCCTTGCTCCCGTCAGACACACAAACTTACGGCCGCTGTTGCATTCGAAGTCTTCAAGTAGGGAAGTAAACACTGCAGTGTATAGTGTGTTTCATAAATATGGTTGCGTTTTCTATAGAAGAAAGAACCTATATTAATAATATCGTACTAAAAATTATATTCAAGAAACGATAAATTCAATTTCAGAGAATATGCTTCAAAATGTTTTTACTAATATGCGTAAAGAATTGAAGCCTGCATTTTAATGAACGGCAACCATTTTCAGCAACTTGTTTAAAAATTCAGATTAGCTTATTTTGAATTGAGATGGCTAGAAGCAAAGGAATGCTAGTGACATTTGTAATAACATGAGTTAAGTGCATTCAGTGTAAGCAAAAGTATCTAAAATTTTAGTGGCAAAGGGATGCTTTAATCGCATCACACATTAAAATTTAAATAAAAATTTCACCGAATTTACGAAAGCTTAAATATTTAAACCCCATTTTCTCAATAGTAACTTAAGTGCACTTACAGCCCTTTACTTATGACCTCCCAATTTAAATGCACTCTCTATATTGTATGTTAACACCAATAATTAATTATGCTAAATAAAGTAGACATTACATAACGAACATAGCCGCCTGAAAAGTTGAGTTTTAAAAAAACACATGCTATTACTCTACTGTATTTTGATAAATTCCGTAAAAGTGATCATCAAACTGAAAATCGTAATATCATATTTCCCTACAACATAAATGGATACACTACTTTTCTCTCCTCCTATACCTAGTAAAATGATTTGTTTACATATTTCACTAGTAACATCAAACTCCTGTAATGGAAGGGGGCAACAGTGTTTCCGAGTATAGCCAGGTTAATGTTAAAATGTTGGTAAAAATAAAGTGATGTCCCTGTATAAGGATCATAGCCCTAATTATAAGACGTCAGGAAATACTGTAACCAGCTATGTTTTTACCTGGTTCTTTGAGAGAATGAAGTCTATGTATTAAAATCGTTTCTTCCATTGTATTCTTAGCGACCGGTTTATTATTCTGAAATATCTTTTCTAAGAAAAGTAGTAGGGAAAAATATATAGAAGTTAGCAAATGTGAATCGATTTTCCATCACAAACTTGTGGGCTTCCCGCGGCTCAGGCTGAATAAATATAGCGCTGGTTTGACATGGAGAAGAACCAACAGCAGCCCGGGGCGATCCGCCATCGCGTCGCGAAGGATGGTACGTGACGTGTATTGAGTTCGGATGGATGGATGGATGACCGGCTAGATGGATGACTGAGATCCCCCCGGGCTTGCCGGCCGATAGAAATCCACGCGCTGTCTTGTCTGCCCCAGGGGTACAAGCCGCATGAATCACATCCTGGAATAAGAAATGGAAGCCGTGCCATGTAGATTCGGAGTTCTCGTTATATTACTTTCCATCTTCGTATTAAGACGCAGGTAAACTTCCTAACCGCTATCGGATATGGGAGAACAAGATCGCGAAACTATTATCGTTGGAAGAACATATTCTTTTCTACCCGTCCCCAGATTCCCAAGACTGCCTCGTAACTTTAAAGGCGGATATAATGAAGTGATATTCAGTGCCTGCATTGAAGTAATCAGATCGTGTTACTTCTCACGCAAATATAGTTAATATTAATGACCAGGGACCGGAACTTTGGCAGAATGCCGTTTTAAGGGCCAATTGTATAAAACTCCCTGAATGAAGATCAACTTTGATCGAAGATCGGAAAGTGAACCGAGTTCAGACACTTCTTCTATTGTATAAAACTTTTCTACGGTCAAATTACCTTGGTTCAAATTACCTTGGTTCAAATGCAATCTAAGTTCACCTGAAAAGGATTTGGCAACATCGCATAAACAGGTGAAGTATGTGATGCGCGGGCCATGTTGTACAGGTTTGTTCAGTGTTGCCAATCCAGCGACTTTAACTCTTTTTCAACGACAATTTCGTTTAACTTTTATATTGCTTTAGTGACCTTTTCAGCACCCCATTGTGACAAAATTTAATCTTCCTTTGTTGATGATGAGAAATCTAGTGACTTTCCAATTACTTTTTGGCGACTTTCCGTACACTCTCTTGGAGACACTGGTTTGTTTTGTGCATTGTAAATAATGGCGGAAATAAGAAGGTTGACCGTTCTTCAAATTGTTATCATGTTATGGTGTTTGATACTGCTAAACATAATAAAGCTTTATAAAACGACAATTTTCGTTTAGTAATATAGCTAAATGAAAATTACCTATCATATCCATTAATAATTAATGGTTGTTATAAACATAATATAATTAAAGGTTATGTTATTTGATACAGCTGAACTCGATAAAGCCTTATAAAATATAAGAATATTTCTGTATTAAGGCAAGAAATTGAAAAATACAATATATATATATATATATATATATATAAATGTACAGTATCTACCATATCTATTAATATTAATAATAATGGTTATTCTTTTTGCACAATCTGCCACTCGTATATTTCAAACAGAAAAGAAATAACTGAACTTGGATCATCTAACTTGACTTTAGTTTAAGACAAATTAATCTCAGATTAGACTTTATACAACACAAAATTCCAAGTTCCGCTAGAACGAGGATCAATTTAACCTTTGATCTAAGATTAAATGGTTTATACAATCGGCCCTAAATGTGTTAAATCTATCTTCATTTTGAAGGTAAATCTGTACGAATTATACCTTTGTGATTGAAAAGTCACAGTTTTATGTTGCCATTTTCTGCCTTTTTTTTTTAAATATAAATGCCTAATTTACAAAATAAATACTTTTTTTGCCTTTATTTGATTATTTATCTATTATTTATTAATTTATTATTAAAAATTGTCTACAGGTATATTTTAATTAATTTCTATAACCGCTACAATGAAAATGACTTCACTGAATGTATATTATTTTCTTTCAGTCAGTTCATATTCTCTTTGCAACAATGAGTGCTGCCGTGCAAAAATGTGTAACAGTAAGCGTTTTAATTATCGCTTGTGTTTATTTGACAAGGCAACAATGAGTGCGGGTCTAACGTTATTTTTAACGGTAATTTTTCCTTCAGTTTTCATTGCGACGTTGTTGTAGCTAGCTAAATATTTCATATCGCAACATATCAGTACAACCAAACACAAAAATGTACTTACCGAGGCTACTGGGAAGAAGATTTCTTTGCTTCCAACAGTAATAAAATCTCAATTTGCATTCGCCTAATGTGAAGCTTTTCTTGCTGCCGAAATCCCTTTGTGGAAAGTGCAAGGTTGTGGGTCTAGTGCAAGGTTTTTGTAATTGCCTTTTATTGCGTATTTTAGCTATTTATAATGCCTTTTTGCCTGCCTATTTGAGCTATTTATGATGGTTTTTGCCTGTCTATTTTAATGATTCAAAATGCCTAAACTTCCGGTCTCTGGAATGACTATTACACTTTTACTACGTCATACTACTTTTGACCAATTAAACGGCACGAAAGGACGTCTTTCAACCAAGCAGGGTTGCTTGTAGGTATAATTTCATAATTTCCCTAGCATTTGTTTTTGTTTTTATTACTTCACTAGTATTTGTTTCTTTGTTTACCAACATTTCAAACTTCAAATTCTTTACGGTACTATAAAACATGCTTTGCAATCGTCACTTGTTTCCCGAATAGATAGGCCTAGTAGACTGAAAATGGCGGTTCCGTTTTGGAAAGATAACATTAGTAAAATATAATTTTAGTAAGTCAATTAATATCTATTTTAGCAAGTAGATAGCTCCAAATACTTGGGGTGTACTATAAGCAGTAACATGAGCTGCTGCCAGGAAATCAAAAGGAGGATAGTAATGGCAAAGGAAGCTTTTAATAGAAAAAGGAGCATCTTCTACTGCTCTCTGGAAAAAGAACTAAGGAAGAGACTACTGAAGTGCTTTGTGTGGAGTGTAGTATTACATGGACAGAAACATAGACATTTCGACGAAGTGAAGAGAAGCGACTAGAAGCATTTGAAATGTGGATTTGGAGAAGGATGGAGCGTGTGAAATGGACAGACAGAATAAGAAACGAAGCTGTGTTGGAAAGAGTGGATAAAGAAAGAATCATGCTGAAACTGATCAGAAAGCGGAAATGGAATTGGCTGGATCACTGGTTGAGAAGAAACTGCCTTATGAAGGATGCACTGGAAGTAATGGTGAACGGGAGAAGAGTTCGAGGCAGAAGAAGATATCGAGTGATAGACAACATTAAGATATATGGATCATATGAGGAGACATGTATGTATATATTTATTCACATTGCAATGGGTATATACCCGGTGGCAGTGGTAACTAATTACACTCCATAATGACAATAATAAACTTATTAATTAAAATACAATTAACAATAATACTAATAATAATAATAATAATAATAATAATAATAATAACAGGGAATATCCTAAATTAAATGAAACGATCACTTCAAATAACATTTGAGATAAATCTAATTTGTATCTTAAAACTAAGTTCGAACTAAAACCCATGAGTATGATATGTTCATATCTGCACAAGTACCTTTCAACACTACACTCATTTCGCTGTCAACTCACTCACTGCACTGGAACTACGACACATTTCACTGATTCTATCCTGATTTCACTAACACTTCAAAAACATTTCACTGTTCAAAAGTTTGCACTGCTACTATAAACTATAAAGCATAGAGGAAGGGAGAAAATAGGAAAGACTGGAGAAAGCTGGGTTTGCAGTGAAAGACTTGCCCTTGGGCAGAACACTATGAATGAATGAAAATTATTGTATAAAGTACTTTTTTTCTAACTCTCCTTACATAAACACAGAGAATGATATAGATGAGATGAAAACACGTCCTTCTTCCTTAAGCCTTCAACTGAAATTGACGTAATTTTCATTGGTGTTGCGTCATCCACTTCACAGTTCTAGCAACCTGTGCATTATTTATGAAATGTCCCTAGTATTGTCATCATTAGTACCATTACTATAGACCGGGTTAATTCACGGTGCAACGTGATTGTACAAGAGCGGGACCGTTCGACGACAAACATCATTCACAGAACAGGTATGGAGAAGAATAATGTCTCGGGCTACGGGGAAACACTTCAGACCCATCCTCCGTTCATGAGAAAAAAATCCAACTTACAAGGCCTGTTAAAAATAACGTTAAATACCTATAAGAAAAACGATGGCGCAAAAATATTTTGGGATAGAGTCCAGGAACAGTTGCATTCGTAACAGAGACCAGCGAATAGGGATTATAAAGAATGGACACTGAGCGAATTTTCCTGTGTTTTGTTTCTCTGTGCGCCAGCGTTTAGTTCTACTTTCAAGCGCTAGAGGTTAGTGTAATCGAGCATAGTCTAAGATAATAATTGAGAATAGAGTTGAGACACAGCATCCAAACATCGCCTACCTTATTGCATAATCCAGTAACGCTTTGCTTCAAATAAATTCAAGTTAACAGCTTTTCCTTATTTCTCAGTGATAAACTTGTTGTAATAATGATATTTTATATTTCAGATATCATAAATTATATTATAAAATAATATAATACATTATAAAATTAAGTATCGAATTCGTTTAATATTTGTATATAATATAATATAGGTATATGGTTTTACTTTTCGTAAGAGTTTTGTTTTTCCATTTTCAGCGCTATCTAATCATTACATATTTTAATTGTTGTTGGGGTCAACCTCTCAACTCTCATTATAAAGGAACTCTAGAGTCTAGACATTACAGTTAATGACGGATTTATTATTTTATGGATCCAATTTATTTTGAGTACATAATGTACCTAGATGTATTAATTATATGTGTTATATTTCCGCTGTGTCGACTGCTAGCTGGTGTGATGTCAGCGCCAACTCTAGGGAGAAAGCAGAATCTCACTCTTTAGCTGGCTTGAAGGTCATTGAAATCAGTCCGGTTACATCAAAGGTACCGACGCGAAGTGTCCATTCTTTATAATCCCTATTCGCTGCAGAGACTTAGGCCTATTTACATATTTGATATATCCTATCGATTCAGATTTGTCTTATTAACCCTTAACTTGGCAAAGCTTCATTTCTCACACTAGTTTTATTAAACCTTGTCGGACCGTAAAGAAAACAACTATCGCAATGTCCATATTTTTATGTGCAACGAGACAGAAACTCTTGGCCACGTGTTGGGCTTTTGTCGTAAAGGAGAGTTATTGCGTAATAGGCATCATAGAGTCCGTGGATCTATCGCCTATCTTCTTCGGAACAAGGGTTGGGAAGTTCATGAAGAGGTCCACTGCATTTCTGAAGACGACTCTCACAGAAGAGCGGATATAATAGCAATAAACAGGCAACAACAAAAGGCTATTATCATAGATCCAACTACACGCATGGAGAGAGATCTAAACCAAGCTCATCAGGTTGATCAGTTAAAGAGGGCCATGTATGAACCTTTTATCCCCTACCTTAGTGCCAAGTATAACATCCCTCTCTTCAATTGGTCAGTGACAGGTTTATTTTTTGGTGCTCGGAGTTCTTTACCAAAATTTACATATAATTTTTTAAACCAATTATCAATATCATCTTTTGAAATTCAAAAAATCATCTCGCAAATTCTTAAAGATTCCCTGCAGATTATACAGTTTCATTTATAGGCTACCACTCAGAAGGCCTTAATTAAGGATATGCTAATTTTAAATAAAATCTTTATTTATAAGTATAATTTTATAGTCATCTTCTAAGATTTTATTTTATAATTGATAATCAATGGTGCTTAATTATAACATTTTATTTTTATAACAATATTCATATTTAATTAATTATATTCATTTGCTATTGATTTCCGGATCCTCGTGGTCATTGTGGTTATTTCTCTCGCTCTTTCTCTAATATTATAGTATTGTGAAATTTTAATTTTCCTACCAATTTTTTTTCTTTTGTTCTATTAAAATTATAGCATATAACATGTAGCATATTAACCTTATGTATCCTATAGGATACATTGACAATTTAAGGGTTAACAGCTATAGGATGTTTGCTTCTGTGGTTTTAGTGCTAAATTTAAAAGTACTTCGATGTTAACTTTGCACACTATTGACATAGCCTACTGAAAGGAAGAGAAATGCTTGCAAATCGATATTATTTGAATTATTTCTCAGAGTACTGACAAAGCCAAATTGTGACTACTATTTTTAGGGTTGGCTATTAAGGCAACATTGATGCAATTAACATGGTAAATGTATGCGCGATGTCGCACTAATTACAACGTGTTCATCGTTCTGAAAGCGCCCCCATTCTATTTGCATATACTCGCGGATCTCGTACATCTGTTCCTGGAGCTGTGTGTTCCATTGCATGCCGTAACGTAGCCTACCTGTCCTTGTAGTTATAATAATGTGTTACACAGAATATGAACTACAGGAGGCTATTTTTAAAAGTACGTAGAAAATTACTTAAAATAGCACAAAAGTGTATAAATTTAAGAGTTAAGCTTCTACTGACGATGACAATATTAATGCAAGAATATTACATAATAGTTTTTATCTAAATGAGGGACAAAGCTTTGTAGAGCTTTACAGAGCTTGAATTTCTAGGAAAATAAATATCTGTTGGCACACCTACATGAAAACTGATGTTTGTCATAACATATTATTTGTTAGAAACTTCTTTTTCGCTGTATGCGTACGGCAAAAACATTGTTATGATTCAATTTTCCGTACAAATACCGCAAATTTGTCTATAGTAATCTCAGATCTCGAGTGATATTTATTAGGACTATTTCGTGAATAAAATAAAAATATAAACAATATATCCCTAAAATTCGGTCGTAAAATGTTAATAATTGTTTATTTACGACTACTTAACCTATTCAGACATTGTGAAGTTGAAATAGATGAATATCAATTACAGCAATAAAGAAATTGGATGTTATGCAGTGATGCCGATTGCGAAAAGCGAAATACAGGTTTAACAATGTTAATTACATGTACTGCGCTTTTCTCTTATTATTACAGCAGAAATAAATTTTCATTATCTTCTGAAATCATAATTAAATTTAAACATTTTATAATATAATACAAGTAACTTCATTAATACATTAATTAAATCAACAGTTGTTGTAAACGCAGTTATCAAATCTGAATGAAGAAGTGTAATTTTCTTCAGATAGCCTAGATAGCCTACAATAGACATGGAATTAGAAGATGAAGATTTAGATGTGGAAGTAGGATTTCGCACTTTATCTAGTACTACATCGTTACATTACACACTACACTGAGAACTATGAACTATGTAATATGTATGGAGACGGCTAGCAATGCTTATATATTCACACTACATAACATACAGTAACATAAATATAATTGTATATTTTGCGGTATAATACTCGTATGTAGATAAATTCTTTGATGGGCGATCATAAGCGTACAAGTCAAAAAACCTTATTTTACAGGAGAGCAAAAAAACTGTTTAACATCGTACATGATTTTGAAGATACTGTTATGTGCATCAGAGAATGCGGCGTTCTACAGCAGGTTTTGACTTGTACTCTTTTTACCAGACATAGATATCGAGCTGATGATGACAAGACTGTACATATCTCATTTTCACCAAAAATTGACTTGTACTCTTATGATCGCCCATCAAAGAATTAATATTACAGAAATAACTCAAGAAGACACACAAGAAACAAGACCTATATATATATTGTTAATTTATTTCAAATCAAGAACAATTTAATTTATTGTCACAACAATAACTCTTCACTTTCTACACAGTAACACAGCGTTCGTTAGTGCACTCCACTGACGACAATGGCAATTTACTTGGACTATTACGAATAAGAATGAACTGTTAATCTTAACTAATATTTACAAAGCACTATTTACAAATCAGAACTATCAGTTCTCAGTTCACAGTTCTTCTAGCACAGTCACTCGAGTTCACAGTATCTCGAACCACAGACCTTCAGAGACAGCCCACTGTACTCGAACTCAGGTCCCTCCAACTGCGGTCCACTGCACTCGAACTCAGGCCTTCGGATGGTGACACAGTTGCGGACGCACACTCAAGTCGAACTCCGGTACACAAGACTGGCTGGCATGCTCTGTTCACTGGCTTACTGACTGAACTAATCATGAATCACACTCTGTCTGAGTTCCCTCGCGCTTCTTCTTTTATAACCACAGCGACGTAGCCTGGAAAGTTCGAGTTATTTCGACGCGTGTGTCCATTCTCGAATCATCTCGCACGCTGCTGCTCTTCGGACGGACTTCTCTAGAAGATTCGGGAGGGTCCGTCCCTCCTTCCTCCGCAAGTAGCAGCTGCGCGCGCACTCTCCCCTCGTCGCGTTGACGTAATACACTCCCTCTGCCCTTCAGCATGCAGATGCTCCCCGTACCAGCGTTTCGTCTGCCGCGCGCTCTGTCGGACACGTGTTCAAACCCCGTTGCAACTGTCACAATATATTAGAAATATCCAGTCAAATAATGTTATAACAACAGATCCTGAATTACAACTATTAATATCGCATTCCATAAAATACGTTATACTATTTATAATAAAATAAACCCCCCCCCAAAAACAAAAAAACTTATATTACATTCTGTTGCTTTATGTTAAGATTATCATTCTATTAATATTATTATTGTATTAAGATCATTATCGTATAAAGATTATTATTTCATTCATATTAACTTTTGCTTTAAGATTTGTATTTAATTTATTTCGACTGTTGTTTCAACGTCTGTTCCTATACATCTTTATATTTTTATTATTATTATTTTTTGTAATTATATCATTAAATTGTTTTTGTCACCTTAACTTTGTAAGTGTGCATATATATGTCATTTTTGTATTTAATAATTCATATTTTAGCTATAAGTGAATATTGCGATTGGTTGGCCTGTTATGTTCACATCTTAATGTAAAATAAAATAAAATTATATTAGTGCACTGATTCTCTTGCTATGTCTATCACAAAATGTTCTTGTTCCAAGCGCGGCAAAAGTATGACGTCAATAAACATTCCTCTAACACAGCCGCGGCGAAAATGCGACTCACGAGCACATTGTGGCTCGCAGTGCATTTCCGTTGCTTCCTACCTACAACCCCCACCCTCTCACTCACTGGAGTCAAACTCCGTTCCACGTATGTTTGTCTCTGACCTGCGTGTGGCGTATCGTCGCAATGTCTCTTTCGAAACCATGTACCTCTATAAAAACGAAAGTTTCAAGTAGGATGGGAGGATGCATTTTTTGCTGACAATATGATGAGAATATTAAATGTATGATTTCTTCACAAGTATTACTAGGAAAACGGTTGTATAACATAAAACGGCATTATAAGTTACATGTTACTGATGAAACATTAAAAGGTTAAGTGTTATTATTATTATCATCATCATCATCATCATCATCATCATCATCGCTGTACGTCGATCCTTTTTCAGCAGATGTACGAATAATGCGGTTAGATCTTCAATTTAAATTCACATATTTACAATGTGATGTTAAATGAAAGCTAGATGTAAGGACTTGACAAATGTTGAACTTTTACAAATCTTTGGCAAAAAATAAATATTTGAAGCTTCGTTCTTTCGCTTACTCTGTTGAAGCCATGTTCGCTACAACTTACCTTTGTGAAAAATTATTTTCAACAATGAAAATAGTAAAAATCAAATTTAGATCACGACTGACAGACAAATACCTTCGAGATCAACTACGACTGGCAGTAAGTAACATAATTCCTGATTTTGAAACTCTGCCGCAGAGACATTCTGAAGACAATTAATTTTAGGTTGTGATAATGTGTCCTACTGTATGTTTTTTTGTTCATTTCTTTCTTCGTTACACATACTAAACATTAGTTTGTAACCTTGTACTGTATATAATTTTATTTAAGTGCCTGACGTAAGGAAAATGAAAAACCGTTAATTTCAGACAGTTGCTTCAATTCCCCTTCGGGTGTCCGCCTCCTTTCATAGGTGCTATGCACGTTGCAACTTACACAGTGGCTCGGCGCACGATAGCATTTTCACCACCGCTGCTCTAACATGTAGATCCGTGCTGACGTCTTTATACATTGCTGCGGGTTAGAAAAATATAGCCTTATGAACTTTTGTTTCACTTTATTCGCTAACAAAATTATATTTCTTAATTTAATGCCTCAATAAAGTTTGGCTAGACAGTTCTTCTCTTACTTCGAAGGATGTTTAATTTATTTCACTTGTGTAAACTCCAACCTGCGTAGTACGGGGCTCCGTACCCTATAGCGCTGGTCGTCTAGAATTTTATGAGAGTAACTTTTCAGAACTCGTCGTCAAGGAAGGAAGTTTTGACGAGAACACTGGAACGTTCATATAACTTCTAAACATTTCAAAGTGCTGTCGTCCAGTCTCAAATGAAATTACGTACGAATAAAAGGAATCGAATACATCCTTCTTTAGTTAAAGGAAAACTGATTCTCAATTTCCTATTAATGCAGCATTCAGCAGAAACATATTCAGTAACTAGCCGTGCCCGTGCGCTCCGCTGCACCCGTTAAAATAAATATAAAGTAATTACATAATTAAAATAGCACATTTGATCCAGGGAACATTCGTGTTTCATATAAGGATAAATCGTTTATTATGTTACTTAATTTAAATTGTATTTGCATAATTAAAATGCGATCATTTTGATCCAGAGACACTCATTTGGTGCAATGACAATTCCTTTAACCTGTTTCTTAATTTTTATTATATACAACCATAGTTTAATGAAGATTGACATCATTTAGATTTAATGTGTATATTTTATTTTACTTGTTACAGGTTTCCATTGAATTATGGTAATAACTTAATTTTAACCTTTGTTTTCTACGTATTCAGTAAATGGCGCTTGGCCCACTATGGTTCTGAACCCTTCAAATAACTTAAATTATATTATATAATATTACATATATTATATTATATTATATTACATCAGAATTTACTGTAATAACATTATAGCATTATGTCCATCTAGAGAAACTAGACTTTCCAATGGTTAAATAATAATTAATTATACAAATCGGTTAATTTAGCTTCCGATATTACTTCATACAAACACAGAAACTTTCTCTGTAGGCTGTCTTTCATAGCTTTCGATTGTTGCTGTCCAAGGCCCCTTATAGACGAAGTCATTTGTTTTTTAATTCATTACACGGCCTTAGATGGCAGTTGTTTTATTTTTAAAACTCATTTATCTCATTAAATATCAGTCCTATCAAAATTTGTGGAGGAATAAAACTTATCGCAAATTATTTTTAAAGAAACGTTTGTTATGTAAGATGTTTCACAAAAATCAATAATAAGCGAGATATTTCGATTTATTTAATTCAGGCCCCCTTATAACCCCCCTTTTAAATAATGTATTTTGAATGCCATATAGCCTAAAATCTAAGTTACAACGAACTTAATTTATATTCCAAGTCTCATCGAAATCCGTTCAGCCATTATCGCGTGAAAAGGTAAGAAACATACAGATAGACAGACAGACAGACATACAAACAAAAATTTAAAAAAAGCGATTTTCGGTTTCAGGGTGGTTAATTATATATGTTAGGACCAATTATTTTTGGAAAATCCGAAATTACCAGAAAAATTTCGGCTACAGATTTATTATTAGTATAGATAATCGCAATTGAAGTCTTAATCATCAACTTATTCTTCTTTTCCTCATCTTTTCTCTCTACTTTTTTATTAGGTTGACTTAATACCAAACAACTAACAAAATGGAATGGACTTTACGACCTAAAGGTATGTAATGATGATGGATTTGGAATTGTTATTGACTTACTGAATAACGTTATTTTTTTCATTAATGGAGAAGAGTATAAATTATAAGTTATTTCTGAATTTGTGTTAGCAGGTGTTTCGGTTTCGGGATGTCATCATCATAAACTGGAGTGCTACGCCTCTTGACCTCTTCAGTTCTGATCAATATAGTTTCTTTTATTCTCAAAACTATTCTTTGCAGCTTTCTCTTATTCTGTTATATTCACCGTCTATCGCAAGTCCATTAAACATTTAAGAAATTCACCACAGATAAACTAAGCAACGGGTAAGCTTAGTTGTAATTCTAATAACGATAGAAAAGTCTCCCGACTCCAATTTTGTGGATTTTTTTGGAGGGGTATTTGAAGAGTTTTGTGTATTACAGCCTTATTGATGATAATAACGATTCCCGGAAATGCATTGTCACTTGTTCCAGTTCGAGTCCTCATGAAGGAGGAAACACATATCTAAATAAATTTCAGTCAATGTATAGGACCGGTGCCCATCCAGCATCTACCTGCAGTAGGTGTCGAAATTCAGTTTCGGAAGTCATGTTTAACGCTAGAGAAGTCATCATGCTAATCACGTATTACTCCTATACTAGTAGGATGATCGTTCACCTCTGCTGAGGCTTATGGGCGTTAGATTAGCAGTATCTGGTCGGCCATTGTTCTCCATGGTTTGTTGCGTCACGGATTTAATTTAAAATAGTGTTTTCCTGAGTTGATATTAGTTCGATGAAAATAATTGAACAAGGAAGAGTTTCATTCAAAATACGCAATTTCACGTTTGAATGAAAATGTTTTCATAACCTTGATGGATTACATAACCTCTCAAGTCAAAGGTTATCATTAAGATAAACAAAGCTGTTATAGTAATTGTGTAACAGTTAACTTCGCATGCAATTTAATTAGTATCCAGGTTCACGCATCTGCTCTGTCAAGTGTAAACAGACTGAAGAAAAATTACAACTCTCACTTCCTTACTTCAAACAGATTCCGTAATCAACGTAAACTAATATTTACCCTTCTGTTTAATGGGCTACCGTCTAGTCACCTGTTTCTGCACATCATATAGCAAATTATTACCAAACACTTCGCATCTTCCTCATGTGCATAGGTACAAGGAATAATTTTACCCATAATATGAATTTTATAGGTAGAAATTAGAAAGACTACTTTTACGTCTGTTATAACAAGACCGTCCATCAGCTGATAGTGGGGTGCTGAGGGCCTATACTAGGTGAACCGTAAATAGTGTAATTAATTCTGGTGTATTTAGAATAATTTTCCAGAAAAATCTACATTTAATATACAGGGACATCATTTTAATTTACTAACATTTTTAATATTAACCTGGCAATATCATTGGATTAAGGGTCTAGAACCGGAAACACCGCTTGCTCCTCCTTCCAAGACTGGAGTTCGATGATACTGGCGTAAAATACAAATCACTTTACTGGGTATAGGAGGGAAGAAAAGTAGTTCATCCATTTATGTAAACTAGGAAATATCGCAATTTTGAGTTTGATAATTTTCATTAGATTTTTGTTTAATCAAAATACAGTACTGTATTAACACTTAGTGTTTTTACTCACGAATTGAGCTATCCATTCGGACGTATTAATTATGCAGTGTATATTGTACTGTTACATCACATTAGCGTACAATATAGAGAATGAAGTTAAATTGAAAAATAATCATAATATGGATATTTAAACACATTTTTTAAAATAGTGGCCGTTCATTTCGATACAGGCTTCAGTTCTATAGAGTATTGTACCTAATTCCAATTACCAGTTTCGTCCTTCGTACGAGTAACTCATGTTGAAATAATTCTAAACCTACTCTATAAAAGAGTACCTTACATATTGTAAATTTAATCTTCACTTCTGCCCGATCCGAAAACATAAAATTACTCAGAAATGCTATCTACTGTCCGTCCAAGTGGTTTTGTCGCAGGGTCGTAGAAAAGGGGGAAATCACGTGACAGTTAATTACTTAACGAGGCCCTTTTATTTAAGTTATTTTAAACAGGAGTATAATATTACGTAAATGTCCAATTCCTAACAGAAATTAATGCTTACAGAAAATAGCTAAGACAGCCCAGCTACTAGACTTTACAGAGGGACGAACAGAAGCAGGTGGGGGAATGCGACGTAGGCAAACGGACGACAGTACCTGTGCGAAAATATTATTCAATATTGAAAGCTCTTTCGTCACTGTAAAACGCGAACATAATTCTGGAACGTAGTATACTCACTAACTGAGTAATGCATACGCGGCCTCTGTTCTGCGTGGAGAACGGTTAGAAGTTTACTAGTAGAGGGGGTGGGAGTGAAGTACATTAAAAAACTCAGGTACAATAAAAATTGAAGTAAAAATAAAATGATGTCCCTGTACATGAATAACGAGATCGTACAACGCTGTATAATCAGCAGGGAGTGTACATAAGGTTGTATTGCTCTGAACAACCCATTCACCTGTCTAGTTATGAACAGGGAGGTTGAAGGTCATTGCCACGTATACATTTGGTCAAAATGAAAGTGGCCGGCGTCTGAGAGACTAAGTTCGAATCGGGTATTTCCGTGAGCGATCGGGACAGCCAGGCTTTGTTCAAAAGATTCCGTATATTCTTCTAGTAGTTATAATGGGGAACACAACTATTAATCATTAAAATCTTCCGAGAAAATAATTTCATATGAATGAATGAATGAATGAACGAATGAATGAATGTTAGCCATGATGTCCCATGTTGGGCACAGGCCTCCCGTGATGGGATTAGAACCCCTCGACAGGGATGGCTCAAGTGTACTCGCTTGGTGAGCCAATCCAGGCGAGCTTGTCGTGTATACTACTTTTGTGACATGGTTAATAACCCTGTTCAACTTTAACTAGTCTCAGCACTCTGTTCTTTGTTCATTTTTTTTTCTTGCACTACACATATTATACTGACACCGGCACTTTGACAAACACTGATTGCTATTTACACTATTTACCTGACACTTTCTCAACACTGACTTTACTATTTACAAAACTTATCTTATAATTTCACTAATACTGACTTTACTATTTACAATATCTTAACACTGATTACGTTATCTATTTACAATGACCTTCCCTAGTTCTTTCCACAAAACTCTGTTCTTTGCTGTCCTCGACCATTGTTTCCCCATCTGAGCCGTGGTCTTCCCTGTCCTCTCTTTCCGACGTAGGGGTCCCACATGGTGACTGCATGGGTCCATCTTGTCTGATGTAGTCTCGCCACATGTCCCCCCCCCCCAGGTCCACTTCGTTGCCGTGGCTCGTTCTGCTGCGTCAATAGTGTTCGTCTGTCTTTGTAGTGTTTCGTTTGTCAGTCTGTCTCGTAGCGTGGTCATATACGAGATTTAAAACAGACAGATCGTTCAGAGTGTTTAAACAGTGAATATTGTAACACACAGACCGAAGGTTCCCTATCTCAAAATATTTAGTAGAGCATCATCTATTTCCTGTGTAATATTTGCACGCTTTTACTGAAATCACCCTGTAGATTAAAAGAGAGTGTTAGATAAGAGAATTGTTATTGGAATATAGTGTAATTGTCGATTGCAACAAAAGAGGATACAATTGTAATTTAATGTTAATTTGGTTCCTAGGTATATAAAACGAGGTAGAGCTAGATATCTCAATTTTGCCGTACAAATAAACGCTGTAATGATTTGTGTGTCAAGACAGAGCACAGCAGAGGCGCGTGACCTGCATAATGCAGGGACTTGAATATGCATTGAAGCAATTGCAAATAATTGCTGACGTTTGTAGATGGCCGAGGCATGCTACCAGAATGCAGTCCGAGTCAGAAACAGACGGCATAATGCAGTGGGCGAAAAGCTATTAGTCTGCAGGTTTCCATAGTTACACACATTAAAATGTACAGCATTGCTAAAATACGAATTAAGCATCAGGAATTACATTTATTTCACAAAGTTACTATATTTGTTCTTTCAAAACAAAGTTAGAAAACAAATCATTCGCATGTTTCACGGAGCATAATAAGAAACTTTGACCAGTGTCAAATGTGTAAAGAATATCAGAGTTTATTTCTTATTTTTATGCTCGACCATGCCGAAATGTAGTAATTATACACCTGGTAGCAGTCCTTTAATGCATGTCATTAAAGTACACCTATTCATTAAAATTCAGGTTTTCGATTATTCTCGGATATGCAATTGAAAGACAACTAGGACGTCACGGAGGCTGGAAATACAATACTGTTGCAGAAGGTTATGTTCTGTTACTATAATAATTAGCGTTAATTGTAAATAATATTCAAATAAATTCAATTTGTCATCTCGTTTTTCAATTCTAAATAAATTTCCAGGTTATATCAAAATTAATGTTGATGTTATTTTCTAGATTATATCAAGGTCAATGACATTATTGTTCCTCGGAAAAAAATCAATACTTTCGCATCTGCGCACATCTCACAATTTAGGTCAGTTCCGCTCCTCACTTACATAACCATAACATGAATACTTATGAATAATTTCAAGTTATAAATATGGTCGAGCATAAAAAATCGTATAAAACTTGCCTATAATGGTAATTAAGACGCTCGTGTGAAAATTATAAAACTCGCTTGCGCTCGTTTCATAAACATACTCGCGTCTTAATTACTACCATTAAAGGCTCGTTGCATAATGTACTATAACTTTATAGACGTTCGTAATCTCGACAGATTTCAATTGTGGTGGACGAAGGAGAACGTTGCAGAGAATTTTTCTGGATGTAGTACTCCCGTTTCTCTCTATCATTCTGCCAACATTCTGCATCTTTTACTTTATTATTTTCACCTCCCATTTCCAATATTAAAAGAATTGACGTGTAGTCTTGGGGTCAGTAAGGATCTCCGATGATAATAGAATTTAAGCCCTTGCGACTCTGGGCTTTCGTCTAGGGATGGTACTGGGTTCTATCAGAGCAGAGACAGGATGACCATCTATCAATATCAAATTCAGGAAAGTCACTCAGACAAATAACGAAAGACAACTAACTTTATTACTAGTTGTTCTCTTGTGAACCAGGTCGCTCATCCTTTGATCATGCGCACTGCTTTCTTTCTGTATCTGTGTAACAATTTTTTTCTAAGACTGTACAACTATGTACATTAATAAATTGTCAAATAGCAGCCTGTTCCATTGTCACCTTAAACTATGTTTGTACTAAGTCAATATTCTTTAGACATCACACGATCTAGTGGTGCGAATTTTAAACAATTTATACAGGGAGATTCACGAGGAAAGGTAAAAAAATTAGGATACGATATGTTAGACCATTTTGAGTGAAAAAGTTCATATGAACATAGGTCCGTTTTCGAACGATGGCGGAGCTAGATGCATTTTTAAGGTAAAAGTCTCGTCCCAATGTGAAGCAGACGTTACCATATGCTGCTGACGTGAGACAAGATCTCAATGAATGACGTAACATTGGAATCTGCATTGTGAGCGATGTACTGTAGATACGAGAAGAGAAACAAACCGGGTGGTGGAGCATTACAAATGTCAGAACAAACACGCTATCATTTTTCAGTTCACAGCAGTTAAGTCAGCTACCTACAGTACAGTAGTTATACAGGTACAGTTATCGGAATTGTTAAGTTGTGTTTTTCAAGATGCCTTATAAATTTTCGACTGCAGAATACGCCGATATTGTGTATGTTTATGGTTTGTGCGATGGAAATACCTTGCGTGCCGTCGCTGAATATGAAGGACGCTTTCCGAACACAAGGGTAACATATCGAAGAGTATTTACTGTTTATGCGGTTGGATGAAAGACTTGGTATAGCAAATGAACGGGGAAACGAGAGAGGCGCTAATCGACCTATTTTGGATGCGGCATAAAGAACAGCCACGAGCAACTCTCCCGACCGATGAGCGCGATTCACGCCCGAGCGCAACGGTGCATTGAAGCAGAAGGAGCTACCTTTGAAAATGTGCGAAAACATCGGTCTAGAATATTAGGTATGTATGCATACGTGAATATAAACTTTAAATTTGTCCGTTATCTGTCTCTAAATGAGTTAGTACAATGGAATCTCAGAAGTTTTTTGTGAAATAAAAGAGCCATATCTCCGTAACAATTCGAAATCGGACCTATTCGATTGCTGGTAAAATTCATGTTCTGGGAATAATAAGTTAATTAACTACTAAAATATCGCTGCAATCGAAAAGTATTGGGAATAAATTTGAATAAGGAACAACAAAAAAGTTTCCTTCCCAGGCAGGATTCGAACCACGAAAGTCTTAGTTACCAGTCCATCGTGCTCTGGAGTGAACAAGGCTCTGAAATCAGCTACAAGGGTCGGTCCGGTTTCTTTTTGCCACTACTGTACATATCTCCTTTTTTTTTCCTTTCCTCTTTGCTCAATTGAGGACCGTTTTTGCAAAACTTGCTAACTGCAAAATTAGAAAAATTGAGATTTTGAGGATTCGTTAACATAAAGCAGGCCTCTACATGATGTTCAAAGCGTCTTAGTAAAATTGGATTATTTCTCTTCATTATAGTGTGTCAAAGTGTGATCGTTTTTTTCAAAACTTGCTTTCTGCTATAAGTGAGAGATACAGCAAAACTTGGTTACTATAGTGCTTTGTCTCTCCAGTAAAATTTAGTTTTTTAGTTAGCAAGTTTTGCAAAAACGGTCCTCAATTGTACCTTTATATATTTTCGTGTTTATAAGGCCTGTGTTCTTTCGCGTTCCATTAATTTTTTAATGAAATGTATTGAAATATTCGTGCATATTCTAGACTTTATTTTTCTGCGTTGTATTTTCTGTACACTGCAACGACAAATGGTAACACCCACTGTGTTCATTACGCCTATCCTTTATGAAATAACGCTGTCGATAGCTATTGTGAGTAACTCTGCAGGAGTAACTTGTCCGAATATTTGGCGGCAGACTGCTTACACCCGACCCATATTATCTCATCGCCATCCCACGTTTTCTCATCCATCTTCATTAATGGCAACCACCGGAGTGACAGCGTTCAATATAGACGAGAAAGCTATTTATATGCCGTGAGCTAGTTCTCGGCAGGAATACATAATCGCAGAAACAGGTGTTGGATCCGAGGCCGAAACTAACCGGGCACACTAATACCTACCTCATTTCTACGACGTCAAAGTATTTCTTCTTTCGAATTTTTGAGGATAGGTTTTTTTTTTCTGTAAGTCATTAGGGAAGAAGAATAATAAAAGAAAGGGACTTAAGTAGAAGGCATGTCTGAAAAGTTTCCAGACAATTTTGAAGTATTAGGAAGTTTATACATCATCATACGTAACTTCTTATTAATTTTCAAAGTCGCTTGTACTTAACCTATTATTAATTTGTTCTTAGTATTTATTGATCTTTTCCTGGAATTCCTACTTTTGAATCTAATTGAGTTTTTAAATGCAATCTGTATATAATATCCTATCAAAATTTTATATTATAACTGTAATCAAACAAGTACGATTAATTAAAACGTGTCTCAGTGAAACGTACAGCAGAGTCCGTATAGATCAGTTTCTGTCGGATGCTTTTCCAATTCACTGTGGGCTAAAGCAAGGAGATGCACTATCACCTTTACTTTTTAACTTTGCTCTAAAGTATGCCATTAGGAAAGTCCAGGATAACAGAGAGGGTTTGGAATTGTACGGGTTACATCAGCTGCTTGTCTATGCGTATGACGTGAATATACTAGGAGAAAATCCATAATCGATTAGGGAAAATTGGGAATTTTATTGGAAGCAAGTAAGGAGATAAGTTTAGAAGTAAACTCCGAAAAGATAAAGTATATGATTATGTCTCGTGACCAGAATATTGTACGAAATGGAAATATAAACATTGAACATATATCCTTTGAAGAGTGGGACAATTAAAATATCTTGGAGCAACAGTAACAAATCGGGAGGAAATTAAACGCAGAATAATTATGGGAAATCCTGTTATTATTCGGTTAAGAAGCTTTTGTCATCCAGTCTGCTGTCAAGAAAGCTGAAAGTTAGAACTTATAAAACAGTAACATTGCCGGTTGTTCTGTATGGTTGTGAAGCTTGAATTCTTACTTTGAGGGAGGAATAGAGGTTAAGGATGTCTGAGAATAAGGTGCTTAGGAAAATAGTTGGTGGTACTATTTCAGTTAAATTATTGCCCTTAGCAGTCTTCCAGATACATTCTGATATAAATAAATAATTAGAGACATTTGTTTAATTTATTAGAGAAGAATAGCAAGGGATAGTATGGTGTAACCCAAATACAGAAATGTGAAGGCATATAGTAACATGTAGCTGTTCTTGACATTAAATACCAATGGCGTAGCGTCAGTGTAAGCTAAAAGCTTAGCTTTCCCAGTTAATAATAATTTCATAACAAACCTGAAGTTTATGAACAAAATTATTTATTAATTTTAATACAATTTATATTTACGCGTTAAATATTGTGATGCGGCAGCTTAGGATCATTTGTGATGCAGCAGTAAACATGAAGCCTGCACACACCAGCTTTCAATCCCCTCATTCTTCTGTGTAACCCACCCCGCAGATTTTCCATCTCTTTCTAACAAAACTACACTGGTCGCAAGGCTCGCAAGAAGCTAGCTTTAACATTGAAAATAATTTAGTTACCGAGTTATCCCTTTCGTGAGTTGTGTTTAGTTGAAGTGTTAGTGTGCATTGTGTCTGATATAATAAATAATGAGTGAAATAACAGTTTCTGACAGCAATTTACTTGAATGTTCAAGACAGTTACATTTTCAAGACTGACTTACGAACAAAAGTGTGATTTAAAAAACGGCCGACTCCCTTGCTATCAGTGAAGTACACAACCAAGACAGATGCATACTTACGTAATTAATCACTAATACTGTATTTATTGACCGTTAATATTGTGCTTTTTCTAAAATATATGACAGGGAGTTAGTTAATGTTAAATTATACGTATACGTGTCTATTTGTTAGAGATATGTGTAAACCATGAAATCATATTTTACTACGTTACTATTTGAGGTCATGTCTTATCGGTGTTACTTACGAGGTTCCAACCAATCTTCGGATGCTGATATTGACTACTAAGGCTTATTTATTTTAAGACTATATTTTTGCATTACGTTTTCTCATATGTACAGTAGTGGCAAAAAAAACCGGACCGACCCTTGTAGTTGATTTCATAGCCTTGTTCACTCCAGAGCACGATAGACTGGTAACTAAGACTTTCGTGGTTCGAATCCTGCCTGGGAAGGAAACGTTTTTTTTTTTTTTTCCTTATTCAAATTAATTCCCAATACTTTTCGATTGCTGGTAAAATTCATGTTCTGGGAATAATAAGTTAATTAAGTAGTAAAATATCGCTGCAATCGAAAAGTATTGGGAATAAATTTGAATAAGGAAAAAAAAAGTTTCCTTCCCAGGCAGGATTCGAACCACGAAAGTCTTAGTTACCAGTCTATCGTGCTCTGGAGTGAACAAGGCTATGAAATCAACTACAAGGGTCGGTCCGGTTTTTTTTGCCACTACTGTACATGGAAGACAATTTGAGTTAACTTCCCCTGCTCAAAATTTCATGCTACGCTAATGTTAAATACAAATATTAACTTCTTGAACAATGTCTCCAAATGTTACAAAACGCCCTGTGTATGAAATTAAGATAGAGACTTACCTTCAACTCGGAATTTTAACAAAAACAAAATGGAGAAAATGACATATGCACAGGTTATCGCAGCTTTACTCGAGAATTATTTTACGACTGGTGCAGATCATGTTAATGAAGGATGTTTCATAAATTACATTTTGGACAACCCTACTGCGCGAGAACATTATAAACATAACGTAAGGTTCAGTCACGTATGATACGGGTATTAATCAACTCTCCGCTAATTTATTTCAATACATTCTGCCGGGTTTGCTATTATACTGCGCTGGCGGACTTTTGTCGCGCACGCTGCACTTCTATCCTGCCAGAATACACGTCGTTTTACTTAATTTATGGCCATTTAGCTCTTGAATAACAACGCATCCAAGAACAAGGGCTTACGCATCTGTTTAATAGATCTTCCTTCATCCATACTCGTAAATGGCGCTTCCAGACATTACGGGAATTTATTCGCACACGTTAAATTTTATAGCAAAATATCAATGAATAATGAGTCCGTCTCTATTATGGAAGCCAGAGGTTTCCTTCTCTGCAGTGGCGTTCTTCAGTATGAACTAATTGGCGAGAAGAGCGACATGAAAATATAATACTAATAATAATAATAATAATAATAATAATAATAATAACAATAATAATAATAATAAAAATAGTAATTTTTAAAAGTTATTCTATGAAACCTTAAAGATTCGACTATTTCTTGCATTAAATCAAAACAAAAATTAAATTTTTTCTCTTTAAAATTATACTACTTTTGACATTATTCTGTCCCACATTTTAAGCCAATGCGTCGCATTAAAGTAATGTAAAAAGGGGGGGGGGTCTCATCATAAAAAACCTTATCAGTGATTATACAAGTGTTAAAAGAGTGTACCAAAGAGTGAATAAAAAAATTAAAGTTACGGGAAATTACAGTCAGAGTTTGTATTCATTTAAAAACCCTGTATTCCAACGCTTTAAAAATGGTTTTACAGTAGGTTTATAAGGACATAAATGCCCATTAACTTTTATGTAGTATATTTCTCCATATCTCAGTGTATTTTAAAGCATGTTTTTAACCCTTAAGCAGTCGCGCCTAACTTTGTAACATTGAGTCGCATAGAGTGTTGCTGACACTCCAAATATAATTGGTTCTTATGGACTGTTTTTTAGTTAACAATTAAAATACCGTTCTTTTTTAGCCTATTTATACAACTATATGAAATACTTTAATACCTATCATAATGTTATAATCAATGTATAGTAATGGTAATATATCAGTATTGTTTCACATGTAATATTCAAACGTCTACTCACTCCTAACCATAATTTATTATTATTAAATATCCGTGGAAAAGAACCCTAATTCACCAAGCGGTATGCCAGGGTTTTAGTTTTTGCTATACGGTATACTACTTATCTATACTACTTATTTTTACACAGATAATGGTGAAATATGTATCTACAGTCTTTTAAAGATAAAATTTAGCAAGTCTATAAATTGTCTGTAGCAACAAGGTTTTTTGATTACTTCACATAGTGGAGTCCTGTATTTGGTGTTGCAGTCCAGAAGATGTCTCTTTATTTGAAATCTCTTTACTTCAATAATAGGACAGTCAAACATAAGGTGTTTCACACTGTGAAGGTCTTCGCGGCAGGAGCATGTCGATGTCGATGTCTGCTTGAATCTTGAATCTGTCGAAGTAACTTCCAAATTTCCCATGTCCAGAAAGAAACTGCGTTGTTACGAAAGTAGGTTTGAAGTGATGGCTTTTGAGTCGGTCGTGGATTGTTGGGAAGTAAGTGTCTCTTGTTAGTGATCCGGTTGTGCATGTCGTCCATCTAGTATTCCAGTTTTGATGAGTCTGTTGTCGTATTTGTTTCTTGATATATGATATCGGTTGTGAACTGTATGTCGGAGCTTCGTGGCTGGATGCTGCAGCTTTCGCTCCTAATCATAATTTAATTTTTATCTTCCTTTCCAGACCACTTTCTTGATTTTTCTGCACCCACAGTCATTACTTAACATCCATTGTAATTATTTGTTATACAAGTATGTTCAGTTCAGGCACTGTCACTATTTACAATAGACCATTGTTGTAATACTTCGTCACCCCACACCACTTAAATAGTTATTATCTCGAGTATTCGAATTCCGATTTTAAACATGTTTACGGTTATCGTTGCCTTACCAATTCTAAGAAAGGTACTGAAAGTTTCAGAAGTACAGGCTTACTCAATATGTAGTTAACAGCTCCTTATATGTGACTGGGGTATTGACAGCACCCCGCGCAACTGGTTAAGGGTTAAATTCACTAGTTTTCCACCATATTAAAATCCCCATAAAATTGGTTGCTGATACAGAAGAAATTTGGAGTTGCGGAACTTATCTGAGATGGGACCTGGCTCTGTTGAGGATGAGGCTAGTTGGCCTACCCGTGAGCATCAGATCCACAAATGACTTTCAGGCGACATGTCGGACTTTGACAATTTTTTTAATCCTGAAAGTATTTATTTCTTATTTATAGTGAATTGTTATTCTTTGTCTCTGACAGCATAAAAAGAGAGAGAAATAAAAATAGGTTGCAGCCGTCAAATGACTCTTCAAGGAACGACCACTCATATAAATTGAGGGAAAGAAGACAGGACGGACGCTGGAAAGTTTTCTTTTCTCAATCGTATTATCAGGAACTGGAATGCTTTACCTGCAGACTTACTAAAGGCTTTACCAATAACCAAAAATGTATTTAAAAATAGGCTTAAGGACTTTACTAATAGACGGTAGTAACTATTTAAAGGGTGTAATTGATATCTTGTTATTTGAAGTGTTCTATCAGTGAGGAAGTGTGTTGTGCCAGTGAAGTGTGTAGTGTCAGTGAAGTCTGTTCTGTAAGTGAAGTGTGTTGATGTCAGTGAAATGGCTGTGCAAAGTATTGGAACAGTGAAATGGTTAGAAGTGTTAGTGAAATCAGGTAGAATCAGTGCAGTGAGTGAGTTGACAGCGAAATAAGTGTAGTGCCGAAAGTTACTTGTGTAGGTATGAACCTGTCACACTCGTGGGTCAGTTCGAACTTAGGTTTAAGATACAAATTACACTTACTTTAAATGTTATTTTAAGTGACCATGCTTCATTTAATTTAGGATGCTCATTATTATTATTATTATTATTATTATTATTATTATTATTATTATTTCGTTATTATTATTAATTATTGTTTTTATTAGTTGTGTTTATTATTGTTGTCATTATTGAGTGTAATTAGTTACCACTGCCACCGGGTATATACCCATTTGCAGTGTGAATAAATACATACATACATCTCAATGTAGGGAAAGATGTGAGATTAATAATAAATCCACCATGACAATTTTATTCCTTAGATAGCCACACAGAGAACATTACCATTTTATGATACTTATGGTTCTGAATGTTACTTTTAGACCCTTATTCCTATTCAAATATTTTCCTCTTGTCTACATAATACAGTACTTTGTGAATAATTGAATGAGTGAGAATGATATAGTCCTAAGCCACGCAGATAAAATTCTACAGGAGAGCGTGTTAAAGGTTTAGAGTTCATTGCTATCATGAGGTATTATAATTTATTTAGTAGTAATCTTGATTACACAACTTTTAACACTGCTATCATGAGGTATTATAATTTCTTTGGCGAATATCTACGTCTTTGCTGAGTAATCTTTACAATATTTAGTAGTAATCTTGATTACACAACTTTTAACACTGCTATCATGAGGTATTATAATTTCTTTGGCGAATATCTACGTCTTTGCTGAGTAATCTTTACAATATTTAGTAGTAATCTTGATTACACAACTTTTAACACTGCTATCATGAGGTATTATAATTTCTTTGGCGAATATCTACGTCTTTGCTGAGTAATCTTTACAATATTTAGTAGTAATCTTGATTACACAACTTTTAACACTGTATCACTTCGGAATATGTATTATACGACTTTTTTATGTTAAATTCTATCGTACCTGGTTTACATGTTTCGATCTATCATGGGTCATCCTCAGAACTGGTCGCTGTTGGTCTTGGCGCCTATTGTTTTGTTTCCTGTGAGGGTGTGTTTGTGTAGTGTAATGTGGAATCAAAGAGTATGTGTGTTCTGAAATTGAGTTGTGTGTTGATAATTTCATTGGGGTGTGTTTTTGTGTGTCTGTGTGCCAGAAACTAAACACACTAGAACAATATGAAATATACATACACACAAAAACACACCCCAATGAAATTCTCAACACACGACTCAATTTTAGAACACACGCTCTTTGACTCCACACTACACCACACAAACGCACCCTCACAGGAAACAAAACAAGAGGCGCCAAGACCAACAACGACCAGTTTTGAGGATGACCCATAATAGGTCGAAACACGTAAACCAGGTACGATAGAATTTAACACAAGAAAATCATATAATACATATTTAGTAGTAGCTTCCCCATACGTGTAAGAAATGAATTCACACAAGAAACAATTTTTGTTACAAGTGTAGTTTTGGACTAGCCTACTCATTCTCACCCTTTCAATTATATCATAAATATGGCGCACGATGGATCAAGCAAGGATCCATCCATGGTGCAGCCCTCGAAAAGCTAAACCAAGTCCCTGCTAGAAGGTTCCTGATAAAATTGGTCATTTCTCGTTGAATTATGATGCTGAATAACTTCTGCTGTTGAAAATATCGTTAAATAAATTTCTAACATTCTGTATAGTAAGTATGGCGGAAAGACTCTCTTAGCACAAGATATTATATAGAAACTTTCCGAAAGTGAAGAAGTTTTCACTGCTCTGAGCGCTGTCTGGAATCGAACCTAAGTTCGCTGCAGAAATAGGACTTCGAAACATGAATTACAGATCACATTTTCTATATGTCTTAAAACTTTATGTTCCATATCAAGAAAAAGTTTTATAACAACATTTGTTATGCTGTGCGAGAGCTATGAAAGGAAGGCGTGGAAATAGAAGTTGTTCAGAACTTTAATGATCTTGAACAAGAATGACAGAGCTTACCAAATGCAACAAATGTCGCTGTGAACAACGTGAGATGCATGGAGAGCAACAAATGTCGTTGAGAACAGAAAAGAATTATTATTGTGCGTTACTTTCCGACCCACACTCGTATTTTTTAGTTTTGTACTAAAGTAAACAGCCAGGATAACCTATCTAAATTTGTAATAATAACAAACGAATTATTAAGTTACAGTAAACTTACAAGGTTTTCCCAATCATCTGTCACACATTCTTTTTATGGGATTATTCCGTACCAAATCTATCAACATTTCACCCATGTCATTGCTGAACTCAGACGCCATTTTTGTAGATAAGATAAGATAAGATAAGATAATAACTGCCTCCCATTGGAGGTAGCCCAGAAGGACTCAGTATACTCTCCTACATGAATTTTACAATATGAAATGTTTACATAAATTTTGTAGAAAGAAAATTAAAATAAACATATATGAAAACATACATGAATATGAATGTTAGTTGGGAGGCCGGAGGGAAAAAGACCTTTAGGGAGGCCGAGACGTAGATGGGAAGATAATATTAAAATGGATTTGAGGGAGGTGGGATATGATGATAGAAAATGGATTAATTTTGCTCAGGATAGGGACCAATGGCGGGCTTATGTGAGGGCGGCAATGAACCTCCAGGTTCCTTAAAAGCCAGTAAGAAAGTAAGTATATGAATATAAAGTGAATAAAAAAAATTAAACAGAGTGAATATGATGAATCAGAATTTGGCAAGAGCGTTTCAAAACTGAAGTTATGATGTCAGCAGTAAGTGTCTGGTAGTTCAAAAGTCTTCCTGAAGCTTTCAAAGAACTTGGGAATCACACCACGAGCTCCAATAAGAAGACCAATCACCTCAATGTCTTCAAGCTGGTATTTTGCCTTGAAGTAATCAACTGTTGGCAGATAAATGTTGATCTTTTCTTTATTGACATCCTCCGGCTGGCTACTCCCCGTTTCAATCCTTATGGTAGGATCAATTATATAACCTTTCTTGGTAGTCTGGGAATACGCTATGATGTCAATACGTCTAGAGGAGCCATCGGTAGCAAGGCAAAAAACTTCCTCTTCTACTATCCAAGACTTTTTTCTTAAAGCAGTTGCAATTAAGGATCGAACATGATGGTGTCTGGCATTTCGGAGGAGTAAACCTCTGTTACACTGACCTTTGACGTGGGCAAGGGTTTCAGTCTCCGGGCAGCCATGTCTGCACCGGGATCCTTCCAAAGAGCGACCAGGTACTCCTCTAACTGCTGCTAAATTGGCATTCATTTTGAGGCAGGTTACCCATTCAGATGTAGATAGTCCAGACTTATTAAAAATCCATGCATTGGCTTTAGGTACTTTGCTGTACAATTCTACACCTCTGCCTCTTCCAGGCATTACTTTCCATGATTCGAATTCTGCATTTCTTAATTCATTTCTTAATTTCCTAGTCACAGATTTACGAAGTTCAACTGGACAAGAGAGACTTAGATGTTGACAGGAAGAATTAAGTTCAGACATCAAAGGTCCCGCCGTTAGGTGCCGGAACAGTTGCCGGCTATTCAAGCGATCCGTGACGCAATCTTGTGCATACTGAGTGTGCGCAGCGGCGTGGCATATTACAAACAGTGTTGCCAAGTCAGCGGTTTTGTAGCTAAATCTGGTGTTTTCAGGACTATGGTCAGCTACAGAATTTTACCGTCAGCGGCTAGCTATTAATTTGGCGTTTTTATGATTCTGGCAGAGGGAGATGATATTTTAAGTTATTTTTTTCTGTAAAGATGTTAGTTTATAATTGTTCTTATATGCACTTGCGGACAACAATGTTAGTTAATCATAAACCAGAGTTTAGTACGGTATTATCACACTTTTTCAGTGTACATGTATAAAAATCAACGTTTTATGTTACTCGATTTGGTTTCATCTTGTATTGATTGTTCCGATAAGCTGACTAATAAGTAACTTGAAAATTCAATTAGACCGTCTCTGCTTATCTGTATTACAATTATAATTTATTGATGTCTTACATTTAATGTTTTCGGTACCTCAGTGTACCATCTTCAGAGGTATTTATGATACTAAATTTAAATTTAAACCTGGTCAATAGGTACATATGTTGTGGTCTTGGATAGTGTGTGTGTGTGTGTGTGTGTGAATATACATACTATACCCATATATATGTTTACAGTGATTATATGGACCATAAAACACTTATATACTATCGATTGTTAAAACAACTAATTAAGATCAATTAAAAACATGTGGTCATTGTTCTATGACGTTATTTAAATACTTAACACTGTGAATTTTATGAATGTTTATCGTGACTGTTCGTTGGGGCAACTAGTCGTTACCTTAATTGCACTGTATTGTTGAGTATAAATAAATCTTAAATATTCTTTGCATTGTTTGTTCGATGATAAACACACATTTAATATTGGGGCACTTGAAATTTAGAGCATTCGTACCGTACACTTTGATGGATGTTTTGTGCGTGAGTTGACTAAATCTCTTCTTATGTTTTAACGTACAATATCATTTGGTTGTTGTTTATCACTCCCCGGGCTCCAGTCAAGCCATGCTTTCTGCGAACATTTTAAAGTAAGCTATAAATTTTATTAATGTCAGTTGGTGGTCTGTGAATGATAGGTGATAAAACTTAGGTTCGTGTAGCTGATGCGGTGTGTGCTCCGTGATGGCTTGGCTTAGACTCAGAGTTCGGTTTGCGCTTACAGTGAATCTTAACCTATAGTCCCGACGCTGTTATTTCCGGCGTGACTCCGCCTCCTTGCTTACGTCTTAGAAAGTGAAGGCTCTATGAAGTCTAGGTAATAGAGGTGGGGAAAAAATAACGTAACAGTTATTTTGGAACCGTTCCTTGTTTGGAACTGTTCCAAAAAGTAACAGCACCTTGGAACACTATGTTCCAAAATAACAGTGTTGCTCTGAGCTAGTACGAAATACTTGCGGTTACAAATACTCGTTTCACTTTGGAACTACATTATGACAACGCCTGTTCCACAGAACGGAACATGTTTGGTACTATTCAAAGCAGTGGAAAACAGTGCGTGGGCTCAAACATTTGACGAGCCTTAAGTTAAATAAATCTCACAACGTGTCACAACACGATAAATTATTGGGTGGGCTCGGCTTCCACGAGCCCATATAAGTTGGCGCCACTGTTTGAAAGCAGAATTGCGAATCCTTTCGTCGTACTGAAAAAAATGTTGGAAACTGAAGTGAAAGATGAATAGTAAAGATACGAAGATAGTCTTTAAAAAAATGTACACATTATCTTGGAACTTATGTTAATTAAGTATAGGATTCTATCAAATAATATAATGCCTGTATTATAGTAACTACATTGTGAATTTTATCAAGGAGATGAAAATATATAGGTTATGTTTTATTTCCAAATATTTTACAGTTTTAGTTTCATTACCAATTCTTGAAATTAAATTAAAATCTGTTGAAACATGACTATTATTGAAGTTCTTTTGTTTAAAAAAAAGTACAACGGTAAATTTTCATATTTCATTACAATGAGATAATTATTCTTCATGACGGTACGTTATTAATATGAATTTTAGCACGGCCGAAATGATTATAGCTTTTATTTACGCATTTTTGGAGAAATTGAACACTACTGTGACCTTCAGCTAAGCAGAAGAGGAAGAATAGGTTAGGTTTTATTTACCACTGGGATCCATTTCGATTTCGTGACCAATTTACAAATAATTTAAAATTGCATTACATTTCCTGCTTCGAACAAACCTGATCTACGAATTCAATTTAGCATTAGAAAAGATTTCATTTCCAGGAATTCACATCTTCGACTCATTATGACATCGTACTGCATCACATGCCATACAGGGAAGTATGTGATCATTTAGCGTCCGTACTTGTTCCTAAATACCACTGTTACGTTACGTACTAGTAGTACGTGGCTCTTCCACTGTTACATTAAATACTCCTGTTACAAAAATACTTGCTGTTACAAAAAATAACTCGCTGTTACAAAAATACTCGCTGTTATGGAACTACATTATGAGTCAGGCCTGTTCCAAACCATCACTGTTACATTACATACTAGTAGTACTGTACCTGTTATACAAAATACTTGCTGTTACATGTTACAATATACTCGATGTTATGGAACACGGCCGACTTGATGCTCCCTTCGCTTTCAAAGGTGAAGCGAAGCTAGCATCAAGTTGGCCGTATATGGAACTACAATATGACAACCAAAGACGATGACAACCGTTGCTGCTGTGTTATTAATTTAGCGACTTTGTCACTAGATCTGGTTACTTTTAACAATTTTCAGGGACAAAATCAATACCAACTTTTAATCCTGAACTGGCGTCGTGCATAAATATAACGTAACTGGTTTCGTGGTGTCAATACTGTCAGTATGACTTCTGGAGTATATATATATATATATATATATATATATATATATATATATAATGTAAAAATTAATTTCTGATCCTACAGAATTTATCTGTTATGGTAACAACATGGAGTTAGGCCACAAAGGGAAAAACACTGGAGGAGGGATTCGATCCGGTGCTGTGGGGCGAACTTCGGCGTAGGCTATATAATATATGGTGGTACTGTTATTTTGGAACTGTTATTTGGAACCTAGTATTTTCATGGAACTGGAACAGTTGGAACTGTTACAAGAAAATAACAACTTTTCCCATCTCTACTAGTAGTACTGTACCTGTTATACAAAATACTTGCTGTTACATGTTACAATATACTCGATGTTATGGAACACGGCCGACTTGATGCTCCCTTCGCTTTCAAAGGTGAAGCGAAGCTAGCATCAAGTTGGCCGTGTATGGAACTACAATATGACAACCAAAGACGATGACAACCGTTGCTGCTGTGTTATTAATTTAGCGACTTTGTCACTAGATCTGGTTACTTTTAACAATTTTCAGGGACAAAATCAATACCAACTTTTAATCCTGAACTGGCGTCGTGCATAAATATAACGTAACTGGTTTCGTGTTGTCAATACTGTCAGTATGACTTCTGGACTATATATATATATATATATATATATATATATATATATATATATATAATGTAAAAATTAATTTCTGATCCTACAGAATTTATCTGTTATGGTAACAACATGGAGTTAGGTCACAAAGGGAAAAACACTGGAGGAGGGATTCGATCCGGTGCTGTGGGGCGAACTTCGGCGTAGGCTATATAATATATGGTGGTACTGTTATTTTGGAACTGTTATTTGGAACCTAGTATTTTCATGGAACTGGAACAGTTGGAACTGTTACAAGAAAATAACAACTTTTCCCATCTCTACTAGGTAAGTAGTATCGTTCGCCATTTTTGTTCTTACGTCGGCGAGCTACCATACGAGGAATCTATTTGCCATACCGTTAAACATTATCATGTCGTAGCTCCTATGATAATAAATCAAACGCAGTGCAATTCAGCAAATAATTGAGCGGCAAATAACGTCTTCGTGTGCTTTCTGCGAACGCCTACGAAAAAGCTAAAATGGCGGGCGATTATATTAAGTATTTATCGAGCCTTAAGAAATGAATCAGCGAATCACAAGACACACGTTTAAATGTAGCCGACCTGCAACGCGATTGGCTGCCGGAAATTAGAGCGACGGGACTATAATGTACATCTCGTGGAACCGGAAGTGGGGGGAGGGGGAGGGGATACTTGTGCGGGAACTGTTTGCTTTTGTTTGTTTGAAAGTAGTTTGAATAAGTTAAATAGTGGGTTATTGGTGCTTACGATTTGTTCATTTAGGAGGGGGTTTCCAGTGTTATAATTTTTTATGTAAGACATCAATAAATTATAATTGCAATACAGATAAGCAGGGACGGCCTAATTGAATTTTCAAGTTACTTATTACTCGATTTGGTTCAACCACGTCCATTTCCTGCCACATCCATTGTTGCTGTACAAATAAGGTATGCGGCATTCGTTAAACTCTTAATCTAATGTATGCATTGTTTTTGTAAATGAATTGATGTATTTAATCATAAAGAATAGATGATGAACGGAATTTCATTTTCTTTTATGATAGCCTATATGATATATTATTTGATTTATCATTCCGCATTATAGTTTACGTAACACAGAAATACTTGAACTTAAAACCAGACCCCTTGTTGGCAGGACGTGCCTGCTCAGCGTGAAATCAGATTTCGAACTGATTGTTGTGATTGTGAATGTGATTATTTCCGAAGTGTCCAGTATATTCTTGATCTATGTACTTTATTCAATTTTGAAGAAATATGACCCGTAAAACTCTACGAGAATGAAGACGATTTTGCATAGAACATAAAGCCTACAAAGTGATACTTTCCATAATTTCGTCTCTATTTATATAAAATTCTCCAATTCCTGAAACTGTATGGTTTGTATTTCAAATTTGAAAGTGATGTGTTAAGAAAAATCTGGAGTTTTTTAACTACAGTTTAGCGGGTTTCTTAAGCTTGTGCAGCGGTAAATGGAATTCTGAGTTGGCAACACTGATTACACATCATTATAACATATAGTCCATAAGATGTCTTTGCGTGGAAACGAAATTCGTTCCAGCATTACCCGCCGAGACATGCGTGGCTCTTGGGAACCACCTCTTTATTCCTTGTTGTGAGACATTGCGTCCCTCTGGTGTCAAAGTGAAGAGAGGAGAAAGGGGATCACGGACAAGGGGAGTGGAGCTTCATGGTGATGACAATGATGATAAAAAGTAGAAAATAGTTTTTATTAAAACTGTGTTTGTTAACTGCCTTAAATTTTCCATTGACCCTCATTATAGGAGAAATTAGATGAACTTCCATCAAATTTCCATCTTCATAACGCTTATCTTCAGAATTTCTTGTAATGGAAGGCTAGAGAATAACTTTTAGTATCGTACAGGCAACTAAACAGAAATAAAGGGCAACGAGAGCGCCTGAGTAAAAGTTGACTATGGCTTATTGAAATTTAATTTACAGCCTAGACATTTGAATGAAAAAAGCTTTACTAGAATGTAATTACCTGTATAAAATGTTGCTCCAAATGGGTGGACTCCTCAGATAATATACAGGGTGTTTCAGAAATACTTTGACAAAACTTGGGGGCATGTTCCTCGTATCAAAACAAGGAAAAAGTTCATATAAATATATATTCGAAAAGCCGTAGCTTTTTTTTACTATTATGAAAAAACATAATGAAACTTCTGTGAGATATTTTCAGCTTGGTAGCAAGTGTTGCAACTTTAATCAATTCAGAAACTCATAACAATGAATGTTTACGTTCAGCGTGTTTCGAGGTACAATTCAACAACTTACCTTAAGTTTATAACCGATAATATTCATTTTGTTAGATAATCGAATGATGTTATCGATACAAGTCTGCTGATGCACTCATTTTATCCTAGATGGCTATGTGTTGCCATGATCCGACAAGTGCATTCTTGTGTGAAAGCAAGAGGAGAACATTTTGAACATTTATGAGTTTTTAAATTGATTAACGTTGCAACACTTGCTACCAAGGTGACAATATCTAGCAGATGTTTCATTATGTTTTTTCATTAATAGCTAAAAAAAAACTAAGGATTTTCGGACATATGTTTATAGGAACTTTTTTTCTTGTTTTGTTGTGAGTAACATGCCCCCAAGGTTTGTCAAAGCATTTCTGAAACTCCCTGTATATATTTCCGAGGTCTTTATAAATTACAGAACTTAGTTAAAAGATTTAATTTATGGAGGGCTCTTTATAAAGTGTTTTCTCTGTAGGCGATGACGTACAGATCATGTGCTCATGAAGACGGGTCATTTCGTTGTAACATAAATAGAGATCTACCCTGAAATTATATCACAGTTCTACTAGAAAACAAGCTATAAATTTTGAACAAGTTGAATAGCAGGAGTCAAAGTGACTTCAGTTATGTAAGAAGATATTAATATATCAGATTGATGAATAGTAAATACGAATACATTTAGTGCTTCAATAACATAGTACCTACTGTTATATTGATTTCATAATTTATATTATTTGATTACAGTGCTGACTCCTGTAATTGATTATCACATTTACGAACTAGGTACATAATTAAATGAAAAATGGACGTCTTTAATCAATTCAACTGTCCCTGTTATCTGAAATGTTTCAAGGAAACGTTCTCGACGTCTTTAGCATGAAAGAGGTAAGTTAGACGCATTAAATTGTGTCTTTTCTACTCTCCCAAACTGATTTTCTTCCTAGCGGGTTATAAAAGAGACAACAGCGAAGACAGAAAATGTAGAGAGAAGAGAATGTGGAAGTGGAAAGACTAGAGAAGAATAGACCAAGAAGCGTGCATAGCGCCACAAACGAAAACAAGGAGGCTCATGTCTGCAGAACCAATCCAAAAGACAAAAGAAAACAGGCAGGCGTCCTTTTCCCTCGTGCTGCCATCTAGCTGGTATTGAGGCTTATGAACAACTTTTATTGTTGACGCTTTCTTGGTTGTGCCTGGCTTCGCCGTGTTGAGAAAAGACCGTGAGAAAGCTGGTGTCTGTTCCTCATTGTGAAAAGACCTTGGAAAAAATTGAAGCTTTTTCTTTCAGTCAGCACATTTGTTACAATGAATTACGACACCCTCCTGGAAGAACGGCGTCCGAAATCAATATCAATAATGAAAATAAAGTGTTACGAGCGGCAGGGTTTTAAGTTTCACACTGTGAGGCAAGTGTTGATATAATGTTTTGGTATTTCGTTGATTAGAAATGAAATATGAAAAATAATTAATGAAGTAGTTTAGCTTTGCCTGAGCTTGTATATTCAAAGTAGTAGTTCCTTTAAGGGTATATGTAAGTGAACGACCACAAATATTATCAGAAAATACAGGCCCTAAATTTCTAAAATTTTATAAGAAAATGAACCCACAATTGATAAAAAATTACAAGGTACCACAACAACACTTATTAGAACTTAAATATCTGATAAAAGTATAAAAAGGTTACTAATAATATTTTTCAAACCAGTTTTATCACAGTATGAAAAAACAAAAAAATTCTGCAGTTACATCATTTGGTAACTATAACATGGTTACGGTCTCTCCGAAATCTTTAATATTTTTCCTGCATGTAATAAACACATATTTCTGAAAAGTATACTACTGTTAGACATGTAGAGTTGTTTATTTTAATACAATTAAGTCTTCATTTGTTCTGTATAAAATATATTAAAATTTACATAATGTTTTGCGACCAAATTTTCCTATTTTCAAAGAAATGGGCATTATTGTAGTCTACCTTTTGCATAAATGCATGTTAAATCAGTGTACAAAATTTCAGAATTCTATCTCTAATGGTTCTGGAGTTATGAAATATGTGTGAAAATTTTAAAATTTTGAAAATTTAATTTAAAGTAAAAAGTGAATTCTTAAAAATATTAGTAAGCTTTTTTATACCTTTATCAGATATTTAAGTTCTAATAAGTCTTGCTATGGTACAGTGTAATTTTTGTTCAAATGTGGGTTCATTTTCTTATAAAATTTTAGAAATTTAGAGCCTGCATTTTCTGGGAATATTTGTGGTCGTTCACGTACATATACCCTTAAAACACATTTATATTTTTATTAACTAAAGGTAAGCGTTCACTAGATCGTATCGCACTCATCGGACGAATCGCACGGATCGGAAAAAGACAATCTTTGCTGTAATTGTTACGACGCGCGTCCATAAAGTAACTTTCCCACTCGTCCCACAGCTAGAAAACCATATGTTGCACAAAGCGACTGCGTGTACGTGATAGAGTAATGTCCTGGCATGGCGCATGCGCTAGCGGAACTTCCCGAGTGCTCTCAGTAGCTTCGTTGCATTGATTGAAGATGGACGTTCCTATTCCAGCTCCCGCCGCGTGAAGTGCGGTCAGTGATAAAGTTTTTGAATGCACAGGGCATAGCGCCGATTGAAATTGATCGTCAGCTGTGCCAGAACTTTGACAGATTAAGAAAGAGGAGTGAGAGGAAATTATTGGAGACGGAAATGGACTTTTGGAGGAGAGGAAACAGGACATTAATAATGGAAAGAAACAGAAATGAAATAATTCGAAAAGAAATGGAAGTAGCACAAACTGTGGTGGAGGAAATTAGGTCAAAGCAACTCATATGGTATGTGTATCTAAAGAAAATGGACAGACAATTTCCTAAGAGAGTGATGAACTAGAAACCCATTAGAAGGAAAAGAAGAGGGCGTCCACGGAAAACATGGCAGAATGATGTAGATGAAAATATGAAGATTTGAGATATTTCTGAATACGCATGGGAAGACACGAAGCGTGGAGATTGGGAATGCGGAATATGTAGTAGGTAATGCTTAAAAAACTCCATAAATAATAATAATAATAATAATAATAAATTATATAAATAATAATTTGTCAAAGTTTTCTATGAAAATGTAAACATTTGTCCTTCTTGCATTGAATACCAGTAAAAACATAACTAAATTGTTTCCTTTTAAATTTGTTACCATATTTCACATTACTGTGTTCTACATTCTACTCTACACCTTAGGCCATTTGGCCGCACTAAAATAATGTGAGGAAAAAGAAGACTTTATCGTCAAAAAGGTTGAGAAAATTGACGTAATAATTTAATAGTTTAAATTACATTTCTAAAAACAATATGTATAGACAAAGTCAGTTAAAATGGAACAATTACAAAGAGAGTGTAAATCTAAAAATTCGTTAAGGTCATAAAAAGGATTTAAAATTAACCAACTAGAGGTGTAAAATTTGACAGCAGCTCCGCTTAAAGTAAAATTATTTGATGGAAATTTATTTGCAACCTTCAATGACATTAATTTGACAAAATTATTTTGCGATGTAACAAGTCCACAAGTTATATTAAAATCATTTCCTTGTATTGTGTCATAGGAATGAATATAATTTCTTAATGTTAAAATTGAAAGATTGTGCTTAATATACAAAATTAACTAAAATATATACATTTAATACAGTCATGATTTTGTTTTTCACAAATAATGGTTTACAATGTTCATTAAAAGTTGCATTTCTTATAATTCTTATGGCCCTTTTTTAATAGGACCATATTTATAAAAACACTGTTGCCCCATAGCAATATTCCATAGATAAGAGTACTTTCAAAGTGAGCAAAATAAGCTTCACGAATATGGTTTTCGGATACAACAGTTTTTAATCTCATAATTAACGTTAAGGTTAAGGTTAAGGTTAAGATACCCCGTAACATGCCATGAAGACACTTGGGGGCATGGAGGTAGAGCCCATGCTTTCCATGACCTCGGCACTAGAATGAGGTGGTGTGGTCGGCACCACGCTCTGACCACCTTTTACCCCCCGGAAAGACCCGGTGCTCAATTTTATAGGAGGCTGAGTGAACCTCGGGGCCGTTCTGAAAGTTTGGCAACGAGAAAAAAATCCTGTGATCACCTGGGATCGAACCCCGGACCTCCAGTCCGTAGCCAGCTGCTCTACCCGGCCACCCATAATAATTAATGTCATAGGTTTAAATGCAAACTGTGTGAAAAAAATGAATATTATGTTGGGGAATAACGTGGTATATTTGCAATTGCAATAAACCAATACTTGAATACAACAAATGTGATAAATACTTATGGACTACAGACGTACTTCCAACACACTGTCTTCCGTCAATAGTTTTGAAACGGGACTCCAATGTCGAAAAGTCGTGAACTAGTCAATCTCTCACATAATAGCGCGCTTTTGTACAGATTTCACATTGCGAAATCGGTGCAGTCCATGTGATAGAGCGACTGAACAAAAGCAATGAATGACTAACATGATCTATTCATCCTGAACAATTATCGCTCCGTCATCTCATTGTGTCTGCCGAAAGATTGACTTTCTTGCCAGTTCAGCTCTGCCTTTGTTTGAAAAAGATGGAAGTTTCCCGGGAAAACGGGTGATGGAAGGCGCGGGAGGACAGAGTCTCTCTCGCCACTCCCCGTGTTCTTGTTCCATTGTGTGTAGGCCTATTCCCCTTCTTCCTTCATACAATTTTCACATTATGTACCGTTAAAATGAAATACTAGAATTAATTGGCGCTGCAGAAGAGAGGGAAGATTCTTCCAAGTCATTGTGATTCGCAACAGCATAAAATCCCTTTTTCTTCTTCTTCTTCTTCTTCTTCTTCATTCTTAAGTTCCAAGTCTGTTCCCTTCATAAAGAGAGCGGACCCCTGGACTTCCTTTCCTCTGAGAGATCTGTTTCTATTAATCCTCACAAATCTCTCACTATCATATGTTTCAATAGGATATGTCTCTGAATTCTTACTCTTTCTCACCCTATTTTTTCAATTATTATTATTATTATTATTATTATTATTATTATTATTAGCATCATCACACCGGCTTTTGCTCTTTCTTGTCTGTCAACTCCGCTGTAAATTTCGATATAATTACTTGTATCTTTAGATCCTTTCATTTTTCTTTTTGTCTCAATACTTGCAGCTATTTTTATGACTATTTTTACTCAAATATCGTCAAGTTGGTCATCTTTGTATGAGATGCCTTGGACATTCCAGTAGCAAATTGTTAATTCCCCTCTTTTTTTCATTTTTTCCTGCTCGTGTGCCTATTTATCCTATGGACGTCAACGAAAGTTTCCATCTGGCTTTTGTTTAGAGACAATATTTCGAATTCTGCACACCTCAACACCAAATTACCTTTCGTCTCGTTTCTCTTATCTATACTCTAACCACGACGTAAATACCAGATCACTTATCTGTGGCACGCTAAATATACCTCTTCATAGAACATCTTGTTATTCCTCATCTTTTACAATATCCACCTCGCGTCAATGGAATTCCTTGTCACAAAGTATTAGGGGCTGCAAGACAACAAACACCTTTAAGAACAGCTTAAAAGATAACCTTATTAGCATTTCACTCCAATCATACTGATTTAAAATATTACTGACTACACTGTTGCTTTTTTTCTTTAGACATCATCCTGATTGTGCTGCATTTTCAAAATTGTCTCATAATAATCTCTTTCTATTATCTAATATAATTTGAAATATATTAACATTCTATGTATTTTAGTTTAATTCTGCTACCCAGTTTATTTCAGTGTTTAATTAATAGTTCATAGTATTTTGTTGTTTAATTCGTAAATAACTCTTGTATACATGTAACTCTCATCTAAATCAAATTGTTGAATTCTTTGTAAGTTCATGCATATGTATATACACTTTTTGCTGGTTGTGTGGAAGAGAAGGCCTTACGGCCTTAACTCTGCCAGCTAAAATAAATCATTATTATTATTATTATTATTATTATTATTATTATTATTATTAATATTGAGAAATTCCTGTGGACAAGTTACAAGCATGTCGCTCAGTAGTCCAGTGGTAGGGCTGTTACCAAAGCCTTCTGGACAGGCTTCATACGGCATTTTCTCCAGTATTTACAACTTATATAACCAGAATGGAATTATCATACAAGCTGAACATGAAACATGCGACTAGTTTCCAATAAACCAAGGTGTTAGACAAGGATGTGGACTCTCACTACTTTTGTTTATTATATATCTATGAACATCCTCAAAATTTGGAGGCAAGGCTATCATGCCGGAATACAAATCAACCCGAACACTTGTCTCGACACTCCGGTGTTTGCTGACGATCAAGTTATCATTGCAACATCAGAAGATGAACTGCAACGAGCCGTCCACAACTTACAAAATTTAATATGGAAATATCAACCGAAAAAACCAAAAACATGGACTTTTTAGAAAAAGATCCAGTTCCATCCAAAATCATTATAAATGACACATTAATAGAACGTGTGAATTCATTCAACTATTTAGGTTATAATCTATCATACATCACTGATGATGATTAGACAACAAAATCTCAAAATTTCTAAAAATTTGCTGGAACCATCAACAGTGAATTCAAACCTTCCCAAGTACAAAGACATAGCCTACAAGGCTGAAAATTTACAAAACTCTGGCACGACCACTTTTGGCTTATGGCAGTGAAGCATGAACACTAAGAAAATGCGACCAAAGACTGCTAACAACTCCCGAAATGAGATTCATGCGAAAAACTGCTGGATACTCCCTTCTCTACCATCATGGATACGTAGATATTCTGAAGGAATTAAAAATTGACTCTATTGCCCATTATCCGCAGCAATACAGGCTTCAGTGGCAGACACATGGCAAGAGGATGGATCGCTCTAGATGGCCCAGACAGATTTTATCGTATATCCCAAGAGGTCGAAGAAATTTAGGAAGACCTAGGAAACGCTGGCAAGAGACCATAACAGATCCATTGGGATCTAACGCTTGAAGGCTGATGATGATGATGATGATGATTATTATTATTATCATTAATTTATTGATTGATTTATTTATTTATTTACTTACTTACTTACAAATAGATTTTAGGAAACCCGGATGTTCATTGCCGCTCTCACATAAGCCCGCCATTGGTCCCTATCTTGAGTAAGATTAATCCAGTCTCTGTCATCATATCTCACCTCCCTCAAATATATGTTAATATTATTCTCCCATCTACATCGCGGCCTCCCCAAAGGTCTTTTTCCCCCAGGGTTTCCCAACCAATACTCTATATGTATTTCTGGATTCACCTATACGTGCTACATGTCCTGCCCATCTCAAACTCTGTTCCTAGTTAGGTTAAGAATACAATGCATGCAGTTCAGCGTTGTATAATTTTCTCCTGTAACTTCATCCCACTTATCCTCAAATATTTTCTTAAGCACCTTATTCTCGAATATTCTTAATCTCTGTTCCTCTCTCAAAGTGAGAGTCCAAGTTTCACAGTCGTACAAAACTGGTTTATAAATTCTAACTTTCATCTTTTTCGAGACCAGACTGGATAATAAAATCTTCTCAAACGCATAATAACAGCATTTCCCATATTTATTCTGCGTTTAATTTACTCCCGAGTGTCATTTATATGTGTTACTGTTGCTCCAAAGTATTTTAATTTTTCCAACTTTTCAAAGGATAAATTTTCAATTTTTATATTTTCGTTTCGTACTAGGCCTATGTTCTGGTCACGAGACATAATCATATACTTTGACTTTTAGGTGTGTACTCAACTAAATATATAGGGGAGAGTCGGGTAGTATCGGACATCGGGTAATATCGAACAGTGAGTTTCTTTCATCTACCACACGAAGATAGTACCTGATTGACATGGTTACGTTTCTGTGATGTCGCATAGAGAAACGTAACCATGTCATTCAGGTACTACCATATGGCCAATGGTGGTAGATGAAAGAAACGCACTGTCCGATACTACCCGATTCTCCCCTAGTATTTATTATAATACCTTTAAAAATTTAATGTTTGCTTATTAGAAGCTCGGAAATAATTTGTGTTTCTTTGTTATACCTGGGATGCTGGAAAATATTTAACTATTTATGTTATTTGCAACTAGCTGTAATATAATATGCTTAGTGAATCAAGATTTAATTAGATATTGTATTTTTATTATCGAGATCAAATTGGGTCATGAACATTAATATTTTTTCTGTGTATGTGTTGTAATACAGAATGTTAGAGTGTACATTAATGGATATCTAAATATATTCTTTGTGTATGTCCTTCCACTCCGATTTTGTTTCTAATATAATTATATAAATAAATGTGATTTAGAACTAGTTATTAGGTGAATGAGTCTAGCAACTAAATGTAGTGGACTTTGGAAGAAAATACTCACTATAGAACGTTCGGAGTTTTAAAAGTGCCATTAGGTCATCTTAGCGTACATCCTCCATCTTTGTAAAACAACTAAATAAGATATTTTTGACGTAAAAATGACAGAAATATATCTAAATACGGAATTGTAACTAAGAATAAAATTGCTTCAATGTAAACGCTTTTATAAATAAGTTTGTTGCTTCTTGAATGCCCAAATTAATGGAAAAGATTTATTTCTCTTAATAGAAGAATTTCATCGGCATGGAAGGCGTTCTGGAGCCTGAAGTTCATATGGACGGACAAGACAATCAACCGCAATCTCAAGTTCGAGGCACTAGAGACGTGTATAATCTCAGTTTTGCTATACGGCTGCCAAACTTGGACTTTGTCCGAGAGACAACGCTCAAGTATACAAACATGCCAGAGGAAGATGCAAAGAAAAATACTGGGCATCACGCTACGAGACAGAATGACAAACGAAACACTGCAAAGACTGACGAATACTACTGACGCAGCAGAACGAGCCACGGCAACGAAGTGGACCTGGGGGGACATGTGGCGAGACTACATCAGACAAGATGGACCCATGCAGCCACGATGTGGGACCCCTACGTCGGAAAGAGAGGACAGGGAAGACCACGGCTCAGATGGTCTGACATGTTTACCAAAGAGGCGGGGAAACAATGGTCGAGGACAGCAAAGAACAGAGTTTTGTGGAAAGAACTAGGGAGGGTCATTGTAAATAGATAACGTAATCAGTGTTAAGATATTGTAAATAGTAAAGTCAGTATTACTGAAAGTGTAAGATAAGTTTTGTAAATAGTAAAGTCAGTGTTGAGAAAGTGTCAGGTAAATAGTGTAAATAGCAATCAGTGTTTGTCGACGTCTCAGTATAATGGGTGTAGTACAAGAAAAAAAATGAACGAAGAACAGTGTCGAGTCTAGTTAAAGTTGAACAGGGTTATTAACCATGTCACAGAAGTAATATACACGACAAGCTCGCCTGGATTGGCTCACCAAGCGAGTACACTTGAGCCATCCCTGTCGAGGGTTTCTAACCCTATCACAGGAGGCCTGTGCCCAACATGGGACATCATGGCTAAAATTCACTTTATACACGTTAGAATATACTCATTTTCTGTAAATAACTCATTTTCTGTTCTGGTGTCCGCTAAGAATAGTAATATACGTTACAAGAGCAGTATGTTGACGTTTTCATGTCCGAGGAAAAGATTTAAAAAGCGAAACGTAGTTGAGCTTTTAATTTCCGAGAACATGAAAACAAACATACCGCTCGTGTATCGAACATTATTTTGTGCGAAGATCGTTTACTACATACCTGAAAGACGAATTTCTAATTAGTTGCAATGAAATCTCCATGTTGGTTTCTGTTTAATGACGCCAACTTCGGAACACCAAAATATCTTTCTTCAACATTGTTGCTGTAAAATGTTTTCTGTGTTTACTATACTCCAGCAGGCCGTGATATACGTCTGTCTTTTTTTTCCCCCAGTCTATAAATGCGAACTTAAAACAAACGGTAAGGTTATGCAATGATTTATTTTTCATTTTAATATTTTAACGATATTATTGATATAACATATTGCAGTAATAACATCGGCATCTGAATCTCGTTGATTTTTTCACGGCTTCCTTAATGTTACTTGTATCAGGAATGCAATAAGTTTCGTGGAGTAGTAGACTTTACTTAATTTTTGCAAATATTTAAAAACAATAATTAACAGTGCAATTTAGGTGAAATTGCAGTGGTAAGTTTCCAATATATAATTATTACTATGTTAAACGTCTCTAAAAATAATATGTTAAAAGCCTAAAGCAGTAAAATGAATGTCGCGCTTAAGCGGTAAGAAGAGGGAAATTGTTACGTGTGTTACGTTGGGAATACTGAATGTGGTATTTCACAGTTACCGCGTATTGGTTCTGTGCGGAAAACAAGCAAATACGCACGATCTCGCACAAAATACTTATATCCAATGGTATTTTCTTAACTCCTAACGTTACCATAGTTACCCGCTAACATATGCAACAGTAGCGAGAAATAGAGGTAGCGAATGAAGGATAAAGGCGTTGAACCGCTGCAATTTGCAATACAATTGGAAATTCTCCCCTGACTAGCGTACTGTAGATCTATGTATACATCGGACGGCGAAATGAAGTAATTCAGTTTACAAATTTTGTGAATTACACTACTGATATTCTCACGCATATGCGTAAAGAATTTTGAGTTGCATGGAATGTATCCTGGTCGGAAATGTTTTAGTGATCTTAGACCGTTCTTTTGCTCCGGAACTATTAACTCTCGAGGACTGTAAATTGCGGTCGAAATCACTCTCTGGGGATTAAGGACGCTAGTGTTAATTTTTAACTCATTCTTTAATCTCCCTTTACGGCAAATCAAAACAAAAGAGCTCCCGCTGCTTTATTTTATAGCCATGTTAAAACTTCAGTTCTTTCACTCAACTAGAAATCACGTCTTCATAGAAATGTTACCTTCAAAACTGGACTATTTCGCTTCTGCAAACATAAACATAATACTATATTACATTGTGCATTAAAATGAATATTCAGAGTTTGTTTGTTTTTCTTTTTTCAATATTTTTACATTTTAACTTATAATAACACAAACTACATTGTATGTTACAATGTGCATTAAAATGAATCTAAAGTTTTTGTTTGTTTTTTGCAGTCTTTTAACATTTTAAACATATAATAACATAAACTGAACTGTACAGTACATTGTTCATTAAAAGGACTCTACAATTTTTGTTTTTTTTTACAATCTTTTTACAATTTAGCATATAATAACTTAAACTATACATTACAATGTACATTAAAAGGAATGTACAATTAGTTTATTTTAGCTTTTTACATTTTATATCTACAATTTAATTTTTTTCTGCAATAATTTGACATTTTTTGCTCGATCATACTATAACACGCTCATTTATTTATTTGTTTATTTATTTATTTATTTATTTATTTAACCTGATAGAGGTAAAGCCATCAGGCCTTGTCTTCCCCTCTACCAGGTGATTACAACTACAATATTAATACATGTGACGTAACTGTATCTTAACGACATGCATTAAAGTTACTGCTATTCATTATGTTATTTGAACTATCGACTTCCATCAAAGCATAAGCGATATTGATACATATCGTACGCGCAACACTCTGTAAGCCTTGAAAGCAGCAATCCAAAATGACAGGCGCTAGTTTTGAAAGTAACATTGATCGAATCATTCAAATAAACATTAATCCAACTTCAGATATTCCACTGGGAGCCATTGCCCAGATGAATTTCACAAACTGCACAATCAAAAACATGCATATTTAAAATAAAGTAAAGTCTGTTCATGTTCATTTTAATAATCTGATAAATTGAGTTTATTTCCTATGTTTTAATGTGTGTTGTTTAGAGGTTAAAATCTCCAAACCAAGACCTAGAAAAAATCAATAAATACGGCGTACATGCCTGCCATCTGTTGCACTACTCGGGAATGCGCTGAAAAAAAAACAATCACTCGTGCCATCTGTTGCAATAGTCAAGACCACGTCGAAAATATACGCATGTCCACCATTTCATTATCTTTAAAGTAACAAAGTGAGATATTTATAAAAACTCGAACTTTGACATTTAATTATGGCGGAACAAAAACAGTGGTATATACATCTCGCTTACGTTTGCTTCATAAACATACTCGCGTCGTAATTACTACCATTTATAGACTCGTTGCACAATATACTGTTAACTTATAATGACATTGTGCATTAAAAGAAGTTTACAATTTTTTTGTTATTTTTGTTTGCAATCTTTGTACAGTTTAACATAATAATAACAACAAACTCTACAGTACATTATATTGTGAATTAAACTAAATGTACAATTTATTTATTTATTTTTTTGCAATACTAGTACATTTGAGGATAACGTAAACTGAATTCATCATTACATTAAAATAAATCTATAATTATTATTTTTTTTTAATCTTTGTACATTTTAGTTTCAATGTGTATCTCTTAAAATGGAGAGCCACTTGTTTTATCTGGCTTCTATTCAGAAGGTAACATTACCAAAAATTGATTTTTTGGGACTGTCTGCTTCTGTTCTTAAGAAAGTCCGTATTTGGGAATAAATTTTTTTCATGTTATATATCGGATTTATAAAATAAAACCATCCGGCCTTCTATAAGGGTGACCACAAGGATCTAGAAAACAAATACATATGCAAAATTTTGCAAAATACATACAATACATTTCGAAATAAAATTGTAATGAATCATATTACTTTAGACAGAGACGAAATTGCAAAATTTGAATTGAGTCCTATAGAATTCATCTAAGTATTTTCTCAACATTGTAAAATGTGAATCCCTTTGATTTTAAAAGGTGTAGTTGGAGATGGTACCGCTAACTCCAAAAAGAAGTCCGTGTACTGACCAACGATTAGCCATGATGTTATAGCCTACTGCTTACTAAAATAAGGAATGCACGGTTCATAGATAATTCTCTTTTCGCGATCAGTTTTGGCTGTTGTGCATCTCTTTCAAACCTGATAGTCAGATCTAATATTGTTCCTGTGTTCTTTTTTCTATCAATGACTACAATATCTGCTCGTCTTGTTGAATCATCTTCCGAGATACAATGCACTTCTTCATGGACTTCTAGTCCTTGTTGTCTCAGGATGTCAGCAAGCTTTGTCCTTACCCTGTGATGACGGTTGTTCCACAGTAACTCAGTCTTTCGGCAGATACCCAACATATGTCCTAGTATGTGTGTATTTCTGCAGGGACTTTCAAAATGTCCCACAGAAAGAGATGTCCGCTATTTGAAATGCTCGTTAAGAGAAGTTACATTGTAATCAGTTTGCAATTCAATATTGTATTAGTAATATGCGTTACAAGGCCGGTATGTTGAAGTTTTCATGTTCGAGGAAAAGTTTGAAAAAGCGAAACGTAGTTGAGCTTTTTTAATTTCCGAGAATTTAAAGAAAACATATCGCTCGTGTATCGTACATTATTTTGTGCGAAGATCGTTTATTACATATCTGAAAGAGGAATTACTAATTAGTTGCAATGAAATCTCTATCTTGGTTTCTGTTCAATGACGGCAAATTTGCAAAACAAAAATATATATCTTCAACATTGTTGCTTTAAAATGTTTTCTGTGTTTACTACATTCCAGCAGGCCGTGATATACGTCTGTCTTTTTTCCCCCAGTCTATAAATGCGAACTTAAAACAAACGGTAAGGTCATGTAATGATTTATTTTTCATTTTCATATTTTAACACTATTATTTATATAACATATTGCAGTAATAACATCGGCATCTGGAATCTTGTTGATTTTTTCACTGCTTCCTTAATGTTACTGTTACGAATGCAGTAACTTTAGTGGAGTTGTAGAGTTTACTTAATTTTTGCAAATATTTAAAAACAACAATTAACAGATCAAGATTTTCAGGTATAACTCCCTGTAAAGTTGATTTGAATAATTTCGAGGGAAAAATTGTTCCGGAGCCGGGTATCGAACCCGGGACCTTTGGTTTAACGTACCAACGCTCTCCCAACTGAGCTACTCGGGAACTCTAACCGACTCCGGAACAATTTTTCCCTCGAAATTATTCAAATCAACTTTACAGGGAGTTATACCTGAAAATCTTGATTTGCATAATACACGTCACTGTTCGTTAACAGAAAACCACAATTTAAGTCACACGGAGTTAGTGTGCACTCGAAGTTGGTTGCTTGACAGTTGTCAGCCCACTTTGAGGTCTGTGGATATAGAAGGAGGAATTGGATCGGTGTCGGTTAGAGTTCCCGAGTAGCTCAGTGGTAGATCGTTGGTACGTTACACCAAAGGTCCCGGGTTCGATACCCGGCTCCGGAACAATTTTTCCCTCGAAATTATTCAAATCAACTTTACAGGGAGTTATAACTGAAAATCTTGATTTGCATAATACACGTCACTGTTCGTTAACAGAAAACCACAATTTAAGTCACACGGAGTTAGTGTGCACTCGAAGTTGGTTGCTTGACAGTTGTCAGCCCACTTTGAGGTCTGTGGATATAGAGGGAGGAATTGGATCGGTGTCGGTTAGAGTTCCCGAGTAGCTCAGTGGTAGAGCGTTGATACGTTAAACCAAAGGTCCCGGGTTCGATACCCGGCTCCGGAACAATTTTTCCCTCGAAATTATTCAACAATTAACAGTGCAATTTAGGTGAAATTGCAGTGGTTTCCAATTTATAATTATTACTATATTAAAAGTCTCTAAAAATAATATGTTAAAAGCCTAAAGCAGTAAAATCAATATGTCACTTAAGCGGTAAGAAGAGGGAAATTGTTATGTGTGTTAGGTTGGGAATACTGAATGTGGAATTTTAGACTTTCCGCGGAAACCTAATGTAATGTGAAACTTTCGTGCAGCATTTGCTGTTCTTGGAATCCGAACACACATGTATTTTTTTTTTTACTTTTTTTCCAGAGGTTATATTTAACTTTTTTGTGTATTCAAATAAATGGAGCTTGCTGTCAATAGCGGTTTGATGTTGGTGCATCCTGTGGTTAGGGACCCTTCCCTATACTTTGAAGTGCGTTCGTTAAGTTTGTTTAATTGAGATCGCTATTAAAGCTGCAAGGTGTTTGTAGTGGCTCCTACCAGACCAAGTGACGCTAATGATGGTGGCCGACCGCAAACCGCCGGTTCCAGGCCGAGCTGACCACAGTTAGTTGTTGTTCGCACGCTGATAGCTGCGAGCGAATTGTCGACGATAGAGCAATTCCGCTTGTAAGAAAGTGACATCACCTCCCATCACAAGCGGACATGAGTCTTTTGTCGTAAAACAAGACAGTGTGTATCGATTAAAATTAATCGTTGTTTTATCAACAGTAATCTCACTAGAAGTTTTGATTTATCTAGAGAAAATCAAAACTCGAGTGGGATTTAATTGACTATTACACGATTAGAAGAAAGTATATAAAGATTAGAAGAAATAAAGTACTCTAATACAATAAAATATTAATTGACTTACCAAACTGTCTTGAAAATGTATTATTGTACTATCTCATCATTACAAATATTACGCTAGATGCATGCTAGATGGCAATAGTGAGCAATGCCTTCTCGTCGAGAAGTTCTCGACCTATACATGATGGCAATGTTACTAGTCAAGAAGGCTTTGTTGATTCAGTTTCATTTTTATTATTAAAACAGTTGAATTCCACTTCAATTATCCGAATCTCAGTAATCAACGTCACTTGACAGATGATTGTCAATAAATCTTAATATTAAACGTGACTATCTTTAATATCATATAGCAGAAGCTATAACATAACCTAACTAATATACTGTACACAAGTGTTAGAAAAGTTTTAATTAACGACGATGACATAAAAAAATAGACATGAATAATTTTAAAAGGAATAATTATTGAATGTACAATTTTCAAATTTGAATGTGGTTGGTGGTTCAATTGATGTTATATTGGACGTGTGCGTAATAGAAGTGAAACTCGTTGATTTAGGCCTACATGGTGTATTCAACGTATTCAGGATTTCCGAATGGTGCTCTTCATTTATTTGTAAATCGGATTTCAGAAGATGCATAGGTATGATCAGTGATTTTGATTAATTCTTGTTCTTGAATGCCAATGCGAGTCATATTGAAACTGCTGTGCATCGACTGGAGTGGTTTGTAATTTTATATTTGAGGGAGGTGGGATATGATGATAGAGACTGGCTTAATCTTGCACAGGATAGGGACCGATGGCGGGCTTATGTGAGGGCGGCAATGAACCTTCGGGTTCCTTAAAAGCCATTTGTAAGTAAGTATATATATATATATATATATATATATATATATATATATATATATATTTTTGACATCCAGACCAGCGCAGTTTGAAATGTTGGCAAAGAAAGAAACAAATGCTAGGGACGCGATAAAATTGTGCGATAAGCAGCCATGATTGGTTGAAATACGTCCTTTCGTACCGTTTTATTGGTCAAAAGTAGTATGACGTAGTAAGAGTGTAATAGTCAACAGTAATCTCACTAGAAGTTTTGATTTATCTAGAGAAAATCAAAATTCGAGTGGGATTTAATTGCCTATTACACGATTAGAAGAAAGTAGGCCTATATAAAGATTAGAAGTAACAAAGTACTCCAATACAATAAAATATTAATTAGCTTACAAAAATACAACTGTCTTCAAATGTATTATTGTACTATCTCAACATTACGCTAGATGGCAGTAGTGTTTTATGATTATGTTTTCTTGTTATCAGTTGTGCCAACTATGGAATCTTCATTGAACTCTGTGGACGGATACTAGTCAAGAAGGCTCTGTTGATTCAGTTTCATTTTTATTAAAATATTTGCATTACACTTCAATAATCCGGATCCCAGTAATCAACGTCACTTGACAGATGATTTTCAATAAATCTTAGTATTAAACAATCTCTGATACGTGACTATCCATAATATCATATAGCAGAAGCTATAACATAACCTAAATAATATAAACAAGTGTTAGAAAAGTTTTAATTAGGGATGATGAAATAAACAAAAAACGTTTTAATTAACGATGATGAAATAAAAATAAACATGAATAATTTTAAAAGAAACGATTATTGAAAGTACAATTTTCAAATTTGAATGTTTTAGTGGTTGGTGGTTCAGTTGATGTTATATTGGACGTGTGCGTAAAAGAAGTGAACTCGTTGATGTACATGGTGTATCCCTCAACTTATTCAGGATTTCCGAATGGTGCTCTTCATATATGACCAGTGATCTTTATTAATTCTAGTTCTTTAATGCCAATGCGAGTCATATTTTAAAGTGCTGTGCATCGACTGGAGTGGTTTGTAATTTTATGTTTTTTGATATCCAGACCAGTGCAGTTTGAAATGTTGGCGAACAAAGAAACAAATGCTAGGGAAGTGATAAAAATAAACAAATGCTAGGGACGCGATAAAATTGTGCGATAAGCAGTCATGATTGGTTGAAAGACGTCCTTTCGTACCGTTTAATTTGTCAAAAGTAGTGTGACGTAGTAAAAGTGTAATAGTCATACTGTAATTACTGTATTTATTGTTTTCATAAATATAACGAAATATTTTGAGTTTCTTGATTTTTTGTTGAGATGTATTTCTTTGGATGTTTTGGAACTTCTTGCAGCAGGAGTACCCAACCAGAAAGACACGGCAGTTTTATGTGGTACGAAAATTTTGCTCTCAGACTTAATGAATTTGCATTGCTACGTCCTTTATATGATCTATAAATTATAATTTATTTTTGTCTTGAGATCTCGATCTGTTTGATTTTTAAAGGGGTGAAGTCATAGACATATCCTACGACTCTACTTTTATATCTACTTAATAGTACATTATGCAACGAGCCTATAATGGTAGTAATTAAGAAGCGAGTATGTTTATGAAACTTGCTTGCGCTCGTTTCACAATTTTCATACGAGCGTCTTAATTACCATTATAGTCAAGTTCATACGACTTTTTATGCTCGACCATATTTCTAACTTGAAATTATTCATAAGAATTCATGTTATTCTTATCTGAGTGAGGAGCGGAACTGACCTTGTTCAATACCTCGTAAATTGTGAGATGTGCGCAGACGCGAAAGTATTGATTTTTTCCGAGAAACAGATGTCGACATTGACCTTGATATTGAAAAACGAGATGACAAACTGAATTTATTTGAATATTATTTACAATTAACTCTAATTATTATAGTAACAGAACTGACTTTATTTCAGATATAGGTGATTTATTGATTTATTGTTGTCTTTCGATTGAATATCAGAGAATAATCGATACTTGGGCTTTCATATTGCTACAATGGTATTTTCTGATTGTTGGAACACCTGAACTTTAATGAATAGGTGTACTTTAATGAGGTCCATTAAAGGGATGCTACCATGTGTATAATCACTACATTTCGGCATGGTCGAGCATAAAATAATAATAAAGTTCGCCTGTCATAACAGGTGATAATATAGGTCCGGAAACGAATTTAAAAAATGCATATATGGAATAGAGAGAAAAATCAGTAGGCCTATAGTAGGTAGCAATCATAGTGCAATATGCAATTTAGAAAGTTTAAAGATTAAACATTATATAAATGATTATGTAAAATGCCTGTGGATTTCTTTAAGATATTTAAAGACATATTTTTAATATCTTGGGATGTCATATCATACTGTTTTAAAATGTCAGTAGTATATTTATACGCTGAAACTTAATGAAACTTTGTATGTATCTGAAGTTCTTTCATGTGAACAACATCGAGTAAAACCTAAGATAGAAGGAATACTTTTTTAATAATATTTAGAACATATTTTGTAACATAAATTAGTATGAAATGAAATAAAATGTTACAAATATTTTTTAAATAACATGTTCACGAGCATATGCTCATTTCGGGTATCTATTCACATGTATTAATTTCAAATGTAAATTGTAAATAAATTTTTAATTAGAATTTGAATTTATTTTAATGTTACAGATATTAGTAGTGTTGTATAATAGTTTACTAAAAATTGATCAAAAGAAGAATTACATGAAAATTCAAATATTTACGTAATTTGTCATAAACGCCGCGCTGCCCGGCTGAAAAGCAAATCTCAATTTTTCATAATTAAAAAAAAAAATAACTATTCGGTTTTCAAAAAATTTAAAATTAATTATTGGTGTGAAGATAGTGTAGATTAAGCATGCCAATTTTTTTTTCTATACGATGTATAGATTCTGAGGAAAAAAATGTTGAAATACGGTAAATTTATGCTTACACAAATAAAATATTATAGTAAGGGAGGGTATTGTCGGATACCATTTTGATGTTTCAAAATAAAGGTAATTAAAAAAAGTTAGAACTGGAATTACTTAGTATTATAATAACCTCTTGGGGTTCCTGCAGATTGTACATAAGTATTAGGTAATTTACATAATATGTATTTGCTGTATAACTTGCAAAGAGAAAACAGAAATAATATCATCACTGAGAGAATGGGAAGCTAATGTCGGATACATTAGACATTATTATGTAGGAGGTATGATAATGCATTTAAAATAATATATTATATATCAGAAACTATTGCAATAGTGTTCTGTTTAGCCAACTGATATGCAAGCCTTTTAACATCATTTCTGGTTCATCCAAAATATTTTCTCTCCATCATTAACACAAAGTCAACTAGCTTCTCTTCAAGTGAAGCTGGGAGTATTGGTTTTAGTCCAAGTTTCGATTTAACGGCTTTGGTAGGCTCAGAGTTGGACCGTACATAATCAAATAATGTTGATCGAGGTACATTGAATCTTTTGGAAGCAGCAAGTTAGCCCATTATTTTCTCCCGTACTGCGACAATGGCATTTACCATATCTTCAGACTTCCATTTTTTTAGACTGAATCTCTTTTTTCTTTTACTTTAGGCATCTAAAAATATCAGAAGAAGAAACAATTCGTTACTTCATAATATTCGATTAATTAGAAAATTAATTACTTACATTAATTAAAAATACCCATGAGTAAAAATGCAGTGGTTTGTTATAGAAAACATATAAATGGGTTATAGGCAGCTTTTATGTAGCGAGCAGCATTGAAAGACAGCTGACAATGCCCTCGGCTAGTATCCGACATTGCCCTCGGCTAGTATCCGACATTGCCCTCAGCTAGTATCCGACATTGGCCGACTCTTCACAAACAGTAAAACAAGCCAGCTGCATGAAACATGTTGTCGATAGCATTTCTGTAATTAGAGAATTAAGAAGCCTTATCTATGGTATATCAAACAGTGCATACCGTGTTGTGTAAATATGAGAATAACTTTTAACGAATAAATCACATTACATACCCTCAAAAAGTTTCTTTTTTCTGCAGTCACGTTGAAAACATGCTATTCACACACAGTGAAGCACTCAACAGTAATGGCTATTCGTGCAGATGTTCGTCTACTTGTAGAGAACGTAATGCATTATTTTCACATCAGATTGCACCATTCGATGGAAAAGAAATATGTTATCCGAGATTATCCGACATTACCAGACCTATCCGACAATCCCCTCCCTTACTCTACATATAAATATTAAAGTACCCTAAAATCCAAAATTTTAATTATCAGATCTCTAAGCCTGGGTACGATTTTTCATATAACTGTCACATCTTGCCTATGTATTATGGCTAAAAGAGTGACAAGATCGTTGAAATTTAATTAAAAAAAAAAGTGTTATAGGAATAAAAATAAAGGCAAACTTTAAGTATCAGTTGGGATTGTCTGTGGACGAACAAAAGCCAGGCTTTGGAAGTAGGAATGACAGAAACACTACCAGACAATTCAGATTTGTCAGCGATCATTGCTGAAGGGAGTGCTGAAAAAAAATTGTGTGGAGTTATTTTGAAGACAGTTGCTAGAGGATATAAAGCAAACTTGGAAATGTACCGAATATTTTGTCGTTTAAACGGAAAACATAAAAACAAATATTAGAGACTAACCGTACGCGTTAGAAATAAATATAAAGTAATTACATAATTTAAATAGGACGTTTGATCCAGGGAACATTCGTGTTTGATAGAAGGATAAATGGTTTAATATGTTACTTAATTTAAATTGTATTTAAATAATTAAAATGCGATCATTTTGATCCAGAGAGCAATCATTTGCTGCAATGACAATTCCTTTAACATGTTTCTTAATTTTTATTACATGCAACCATAGTTTAATGAAGATTGACATATAATTTAGTTTTAATGTGTATATTTTATATTACTTGCTATATGTTTCAGAAGTTACTGTAATAACATTGTAGAATTATGTTCATCTAGAGAAGCTACAATTTATAATGGTGAAATAATAATGAAACAATTAATATTAGCTTCCTATATTACTTCATACAAACACAGAAACATTCTCTGTAGGCTATGTTTAATAGCTTTCGATTGTTGTTGTCCAAGGGCCCTTATAGACGAAGTCATTTGTTTTTATTTCAGTACAGCGCCTTAGATGGCGTTGTTATTGTAATTTTAAAACTCATTTATCTCATTAAATATCAGTACTATCAAAATTTTGTATGGAATGAAACTTATCGGAAATCATTTTAAAGAAACTTTTGTTATGTAATATTTTTCATGAAAATTAATAATAAGGGAGATATTTCGATTTATTTAATTCAAGCCCCCTTATAACCCCCCTTTTGAATAAAGTATTTTGAATGCCGTATAGCCTAAAATCTAAGTTACAACGAACTTAATTTATATTCCAATTTTCATATAAATCGGTTCAGCCATTATCGCGTGAAAAGGTAACAATCATCCAGACAGACAGACAGATATACAAACAAAATTTTCAAAAAAAGCGATTTTCGGTTTCAGGATGGTTAATTATACATGTTAACACCAATTATTTTTGTAAAATCGAAAATTACCAGAAAAATTTTGGTTACAGATTTATTATTAGGTCCACACCTGTGGAGTAACGGTTAGCACGTCTAGCCGCGAAACCAGGGTTCGATTCCCGGTCGGGGCAAGTTACCTGGTTGAGTTTTTTTCCGGGGTTTTCCCTCAACCCAATCGGAGCAAATGCTGGGTAACTCTCGGTGTTGGACCCCGGACTCATTTCACCGGCATTATCACCTTCATCTCATTCAGACGCTAAATAACTTAAGCTGTTGATAAAGCGTCGTAAAATAACCTACTACTTTATTATTAGTATAGATGTGTCAATTCCACAGTCTCTATACTCCATACAGGTTTCGATGCGTGTTTTAGAGCTTCGATATCTGATGCCGGTACTAAACTGGACTAGGCCTATAGTCTGTGAGGAGAAGAAGCAACGAAAAGCGGTTTTTTACTCTCCACAAATGCCAAAGGTACTAACAAGAGAAACAACAACATTTCTTCTGCATTCTTCATAGTCACACTCGTACAAAAATGTGATTATTTTATATGTAGCTATTTTCGTATGTAGATTGTCACTTGTATGTGCCTCCATTTGAGAGGAGTATTACTGGACTTTTCCATGGAAAGAACTCGTACAGTGGAACGAACTAATGCACGGGTTCATTTTCGTCCCATGCCATCACACATAAATTGCCACTTGAGGACCGAAGTAGGCAAGAATTAAATTGGTCCATTAATCTTTAACTGGTAATGGATAGGACGTGAAAGAGAGATCGACTTTTCTGATTCAAACTGAACAAGAAGGGTTTCCAAACCTTTCTCTACATAATGGCTGAATGATTACTCTATCAAATCACAGTATATAGGCCCACTACAATTCTCCGTACAGTTAACAAACGCAGGTACTCGCAGGGTTGTACACTTATGAGAAAGGCTCACCAAGTGATAATGGATTTTAACAACGATTTTTTCTACCATACATTCCGTTTGAAATGAGAAACCTCACTATAAATTTGTACATCCTGAAAGAGCTTAGTTTTCGAGATATGATTTTACCACATTCTTCAGTCCGGAAATGTAACAGCTAATGCAAACAGTGCTATGTGCTAGACATATCAGGCAACAAGTATCATCTAGCTGCATACTGTATTGTCAAAACCTCTTTGAATAATACGTGTATAAGTTATGAAAATGACATCTTATATGAGCCGTTCAGAGCAGAAGTGGTGTAAGTCAAAATTAGGTGATGGCGAGATTACTGATTATCTATCTATCTATCTATCTATCTATCTATCTATCTATCTATCTATCTATCTATCTGTCTGTCTGTCTGTCTGTCTGTCTGTCTGTCTGTCTGTCTGTCTGTCTGTCTGTCTGTCTGTCTGTCTGTCTGTCTGTATGTATGTATGTATGTATGTATGTATGTATGTATGTATGTATGTATGTATGTATGTATGTATGTATGTATGTCTGTTTGTCTGTCTGCATGTCTATCTACCTGTCTGTCTATCTGTCTCTCTATCTGTCTGTCTGTCTATCTATCTATCTATCTATCTGCCTGCCTGCCCGCCCGCCCGCCCGCCCGTCCGCCTACCTATCTATCTATCTATCTATCTATCTATCTATCTATCTATCTATCTATCTATCTATCTATCTATCTATCTATCTATCTATCTATCTATCTATCTATCTATCTGTCTGTCTGTCTGTCTGTCTGTCTGTCTGTCTGTCTGTCTGTCTGTCTGTCTGTCTGTCTGTCTGTCTGTCTGTCTGTCTGTCTGTCTGTCTGTCTGTCTGTCTGTCTGTCTGTCTGTCTGTCTATCTATCTATCTATCTATCTATCTATCTATCTATCTATCTATCTATCTATCTATCTATCTATCTATCTAACTGTCTGTCTGTCTATTTTATTTATTCTGACAGGATTAAGGCCATAGCACATATAAATACAAAAAAGAAATACAGACGCTGATGAAAGTAATGCAAATTAAATTAAATCCCTATAGAGGGTCAACAGGGACAAAAGGGTCAAAGGAACACTATAGAGAATTCATCGAGCTAATACAAAAAAAAAAAACAGAGAGGTTTAAAGTAAAAATTCTGTAAAATACAGCGTAAAGTTGCAACTAATATGTCATTCGTGCTATTCACTGACTACAAATAATTTAAATAAATTGAATATTAGTTGCTACTTTGCGCTGTATTTTACAGAATGCTTACTTTAAGCCTCATTACCCATTTCTGACTTAAACCACTTCTGCTCTGAACGGCTCATATAGTATTCATGAAATTGATTATTATGAAGAAATGATAAGGAAATGTTAGCATACCTGAAATTACTCGATGCAGTGATCACAGTAGTGGAAGTCGCTGTAAAAATGCTGAAAACACAGTGGAAATGTGCACCACGAACATTTCAGAAAAGTAAGTTTCTCGCAGTGAGCTTTAAAGCAGTTCTGCCATCAATGTAAAAACAGAATTCTATAGAAGTGGTTTGTTGCCATGGTACCCGGTTTAATGCCTGCCATAAGTTATTTTGAATATATTCATATAGGCCTACATGAATCTAGGAGATGAAAACTGATTAGGTACCGTATGTGTTAAGGACTGCAATTTTATCATATTATCTCTCTGATGTATTAATATAATATTCGTGCCAAGTAACAAAACACTATCAGAGAACTTATTAATGAAATTTTTCCAAGGCTTTAAACCATTAACGTCAAGAGGCTGAAAAATCGGAGTTGTATACTTTAGAATTTTTAATACTTTCACCGTTTCACTTTCTGGCGTTGTGCTTTCTATAACCTGTCCACCTGGGTAACTGGTCCACGAATCTACCAAAAGAATGCTATAATCACTGACAGATGAAAAGTATACTTCTTGAAACAACTTGAAGGGGTGAGTTTTCATAAACTGATTTTGAGGGCAATGCATAAACATTTGGGGCCTTAAACATTTCCTACTTCATGATGGCAATGGAGATATGAGATAATGAGTGTCAAGCGATTGTTTTGAAAAATATATCTTGAAAGCTAGGCCTTCAGTGGATGTAGAAATTTATAGGGAGATTTCTTATTTCAAATGGAACGTATGGAGGAACAATCGTAGTGAAAATCCATTATCACTTGGTGAGCCTTACTTGTTAGCTAATATCACATAATATTTGACTGACTGAATGATTGCCTATGTTAATTGCTTCCTTGTCGGATACCAAACTTGTTGACGATTAAATGAATAAAAATGAATGAATGAATGAAGTGCTGTTAAAATTTGATCGTCGGCATTTTTTTAAATTAATAGCAGATATCGACTGTTAGTCATTCACACTTATGAAGCCAGATGTGTAGACAATTTACCGAAAGAGTCGTTGCCCAGGGTGCGCCATAGGAGGCTGGTCTACGCTACATCCTTGGTCAGATGAGATTCATTCATTCATTTATTATATTCCATAGATCTTACATGAGCAATGGAGCTTTAAGATGTGGAACAAGTCAAAATTTTACAGTATTATAATTACAATTTTTATAATATTTTATAATTTTTAGAATTTTACAATTTAGTAATTTTCTACAATTTTTACAATTTTCTGCAATTTTTTACAATATTTTGGCGAGATGTAGTGAGATGAGGTGAGGTCCGAGGATGCGGCAAAAGATTACCTTTTGATTACCCAACAAAATTAATTTTTCAGGAATTTGGTGTATCAAATCTAGAAAAAATTTATAAACAAACATTGCTGATTTACTTCCATAAAAACCACAATAAATTTAAATTTGATCCTCATGAATACCATACGACACAAAACTACAGTTTCTTTCTAAATACTTCTAAATGCCACACAACTGCTGGATTAAAACACAGCAGAAATTTTGGACCCAAAATATATAATGCATTAATTAGAGCTTACCCTGAGCTAAATACACTTAACACACATAGATTTAAGAAACAAATCAGATTAATTATTTAATTGTTTAAGCTAATTGAGTTAAAAATTGATACTCTAATATTCATGTACTTTTGTATTTTCTATTTGTATATAGACCCTATTATTACATGCTGTATGTATTTTACCACTTATTAATATTATTGTGCTCAATGAACACTCTTACTTTTGTTATATATTTTATGCTCGACCATGCCGAAATGAAGTAATTATACACCAGGTAGCAGTCCTTTAATGCATGTCATTAAAGTACACCTACTCATTAAAGTACAGGTGTTCAGCCAATGATAAGTCAGCTTTGTACCGTTATAAAACCTCAGCCAATGACAAGTCAGCTTTGTACCGTTATAAAACCGCAAGTATCGATTATTCTCGGATATGCAATCGAAAGAGAATTAGCGAAAAGTCACGGAGGCTGGAAATCCAATACTGTCGCAGAAGGTTATGTTTTGTTACTATAATAATTAGCGTTAATTATAAATAATATTCAAATAAATTCAATTTGTCATCTCGTTTTTCAATGTCTAATTTAATTTCAATGTTATATCAAAGTTAATGTTTAGTTTACTCTGTAGGTTCTTATAGGCTATCAAGGTCAATGTGGACATCTGTTCCTCGGAAAAAATCAATACTTTCGCGTCTGCGCACATCTCACAATTTACGAGGTATTGCTCAAGGTCAGTTAGATACAAATCATCATCATCATCAACCACAGGGATTAGGCCTATTGGCCTGTTCCGTCTTCAAAGATACAAATAAAATGAATAATTTCAAGTTAGAAATATGGTCGAGCATAAAAAGTAGTATGAAACTCGCCAATAATGGTAATTAAGAAGCTCGTATGAAAATTATGAAACGAGCGCTGCGCTCGTTTCATAAACATCCATACTCGCTTCTTAATTACTATCATTATAGGCTCGTTGCATAATGTACTATTATATAACTGATCTGAACTGCGCCCGAGCACGAGCTTGTGCTCTTTCGGGCTGCAAAGTCTAATGTAGCTCAAGTGTAAAGTATTAAATAAATAAATAAATAAATAAATAAATAAATAAATGAGCAAGTAAATAAATAAATAAATAAATGAGTAAATAAATAAATAAATAAATAATTTGCCGGGATAGAGATTTGTTGGGACGCCAGAGGCGAACCGGAGCTCCCAGAGAAAACGCCTGTGTTACCTGGGCCACGCGCTTTCCCAACACAAGTATTAAATCAGGGATACGCCGAGGATCGAATCCGGGTCCACACGATTATAAGTCCAGCGCATAATAGATAAGCACCTAATTTTTTTTTAGCAAATTAAGTGTGTCTTGAAATGTATTCTTGCAGTTTAGCTATTCGAGAATTCCTCATACCTAAATTTAGCGCTGAGTAAACTCCGATGTTTGCTACAGAATTGCTAAATAATCCTTGAGTCACTCAGCAAGCTACATTTAAGCAGGAATGTTCGGATAAATTGAAATCCAGTTTGATAGGACGCCGTAACACATGGTGTATGCAATCTGAAGGGAAGGGAACTCTCGGATCACTGCGTGCCAAAACCAGATGATGAACTGACAAAATGAGATTCCCTGCGGTTTAGGAGCTTGACGTCTGTCAGGTCTGTTTCTTTCTTTTGTCTTTACTGTAACGTTACCATCAAAGAGCTTGTCAAAAATTGCAAACGAGAAGATTTATCGTGAGGAAAGAAAATCCTTTGTGGTTCTTTTCTATCGTTTATTGGTGGGGCCGAGACAAAGAAAGCAGAAAACAGAGAAATCGCGAAGTTCCGGCGTCTAACTAACATGTCACTTTTTATTCTATGCTGCCTGCAGTCGTCAGTCAAATGTCCTATCCAATAAGCAAATAGATAAATCTAATAGATATTATCTTGTTGTTTAGTCAACTGTCCGAAGACAGGTGTGAACCCCACAAGTGATACCAAGAAGACACCACTTATGAGGCAACTAGGCCAGGAGATAATGGGTAGGGTGGCCAGTTCCTTTCCCCCTCCATTATGTACATCACCGACTAGCTACATATTACACTAGTCAGACTTCAGCAATCACAGCAACAATAATTATATATGAAGAGTGCAAAGGAAAAACGATCGAAGTCACAGTTCTCATAAGGGTGATGCAATAATCTTAATCACTTTATTATTACAAAGTGTATGTTTTTTTTTTTCTTATCAGAATTGGTAAATTAGAATTATTACCACGGATACAGTCATGCTTTCCTACTTTTTCGTTAGGAACAGCAATAAATTTTGCAGTAATAGGCCTATGCGGAATTAGATGATATCACCCTTAAGACTTTGATTGTTTTCATCTCTACTCTTTATACAGGGACATCATTTTATTTTTACTAACATTTTTAATATTAACCTGGCTATACATTTAGAGAACCGGACACACAGTTTGCTATCCCCTTCCACGACTGTAGTTCGATGATACTGGTGTAAAACACAAACAAATCACTTTACTAGGTATAGGAGGGAAGAAAAGTACTTCAGCCATTTACGTAAACTAGGAAATATCGCGATTTTGAGTTCGATAATTTTCATTAGCTTTTGTTTAATCAAAATACAGTACTGAATTAAGAATAAGTGTTTTTATTCACGAACTAAGTTATCCATGCTAACGTATTCATTATGCAGTGTATATTAAACTGTCTACAGCACATTAGCGTACAATATAGAGAAATAAGTTAAATTGAGAAATAATCATAATATGAATATTTAAACACATTTTTGAAAATGGTGGCCGTTCATTTCGATACAGGCTTCAGTTCTTTCGTGCATATTATCGCACTATAGACTATTGCATCTAATTCCAATTGTCAGTTTCGTCCTTCGTACTAGTAACTCATGTTGAAATAATTCTGTACCTACTCTATAAAAGAGTACCTTACGTACTGTAAATTCAATCTTCACTTCTGCCCGACCCGCACAGATAAAATTACTCAGACATACTATCTACTGTCCGTCCAAGTGGTTATGCAGCAGGATCGTAGAAAGAGGGGAAATCACGTGACAGTTAATTACTTAACGAGGCACTTTTATTTAAGTTATTTTAAACACCTGTATAATAGTACGTAAACATCCAATTCCTAACAGAAATTTATGTTTTCAGAAAAGAGCTAAGACAGCCCAATTTTCACAGAGGGGCGAGCAGAAGCAGGTGGGGAAAATCGGGATGCGACGTAGGCAAGCGGACAGTACCTGTGCGAAAATATGATTCAATATTGAAAGCTCTTTCGTCACTGGAAAACGGAAAACATATTTCTTGAACGTACTATACTCACTAACTCAGTGCTGTTTATTATATGCGGCCTTGATTCTGTCTGGAGGACATTTGGAACTTTATGAGTAGAAGGGGTGGGAGTGAAGTACATTCAAAAACTCAGGTACAATAAAAATTGAAGTAAAAATAAAATGATGTCCCTGTATAAATGTTATGAAAACAGTAGTACCTTATGGCTGTGAATTCCGAGAAAAAATAAAAGAATAAATTTACGAACGAATATCTATGCAAGTTCTAAAGAAATCACACGGGTCAATTCCGAAGCGAACTTAGATTCAAATCGAGGCTGACGAGAAGTAGAGTAATGAAAGTAGGATATATTTCAGGAAGCAGTGATGAAGGAAGGGAGGAAAACAAGGTGGAAAACCAGAATGACTTAGAGAAATGGTGTGGAGGGGAAATAAATCGAGAGAAAAGAAAATTAAGTCCTACAATAAAGTAGCAAGGTGGAAAAGTTAACAGTGAAAATTGCAAATAGAGATATGAAGTGAGGGGAAATGTGCCATACAGGAGGTGGGATCAAGAATTAGGAGTATAGTATTTTTGGTATAATAATTTTTTATTTATTTTTATTTATTTAAGCTGGTAGAGATAACGCCATCAGGCCTTCTCTTCCCCTCTACCAAGGAATTAAAACTACAATATTAAGAATACAATTAAAATTATAATTACAATTAATATTAAATTTACAAATACAATAAAAACTGATTAATAATAGCTAGACAGTTTATTGTAAAAGTTAAGAAGAGAGAAAAAAAATTAATTAAGTAAATAGTGAACCTACTCTACGCAGTAAGAAAATGCTTAATATGTTTGCTTTTGAACGCTACTAAATTCCGACAGTCTCTGATGTCACTGGGTAGGGTATTCCACAGAGCGAGATTGTGTATGATGATGAATACGATGATGTCTTACGTGTTGGTATGGCTAGTATGCGGCTATTTTGCGTCCGAGTGAAGAGATTATTATATGAAGACAGGTAACTGAAACGGGAGGCAAGGTAGGTAGCTGTAGAGGTGTGAAGGACTTGGAAAAGGACAACAAGAGAATGAAAATTTCTACGTTCGTTAAGCCGTTGCCAGTTCAGAGTTTGTAAGGATGGGGTAATGGGTGAGAGGTAAGGTTAGTGGAAGAATTGATGAAGGACAAGAAAAGACTAGTGGAAGAATTTTATTGCAATAATAAATTAAAAACATGTAACGACCTAAATGGCTTGGACGAGAGGCATTGTAAAACGGGGAGACGACACTGTGTACTAATAATGTGAAGTGCCGCCTCACCAAAAGGTATATTGCTTAAAAACAAATATATTTAAAAAAAAGAAAATCACACGGGTGTCAATAAGAAACAAAATTAGTACTTCTTAGATAGGAATGCAAAATCGAACCAATAAGCCTTTGGATTAGTGAGAGAAAAATATATTTGAACGAATATATAAACAGAATGAAGAACAACAGACCATTGGAAAGAATCTGCGACTGATTCATTCATTCATAGGTTGGTGATACAACCCATTGAGTGTCCGGGCCTCCTCCAATATTTGTAGCTATTCTATCCTGTCCTCTCCCTGTCTCATCAACCTCCTAACTTCAGTCCTTCTTAACAAATTCTTCACATCTTCCAACCATCTAAGCCTGGGTCTTCCTCTTTGTCTTATATGATTGGTTACCTCAATTAAAAAGGCCTTTAGGAAGGCAGTTACTACGATGGAGGAATGTCATCGCACCCTGAAACTGAAGTGAGTTGACAGGCAAAGAACTATAAGTTTCAGTAGAAGAAGAAGAAGTAGAAGAAGATGATGATGATGATAATTTTGTTATTAATTGAAATCGCGTAAATGTTATCAGATTTGCATGAAATTATTAACTTTTTACTTGGGCCTACTTTTAAATGTCTTCGAAATTGGAAATTAAAATTAAAATTGTAGTATAAGTGTTTCCAAGACGTCAAGTCCATTGAAAGCATGTCCATGTGGCTAATATTTTTATCCACTTTCATTTAAGTCCATATTTTATGTGCGTCCATTTTTTTGGGTCCATGACTGTGATGTCCACTTTTATTTAAGTCTACTTTCATTTATGACCACTTTCATTTATGTCCACTTTTTTAATGTCCACTTATATTCGAGCCCGTTCAGAGCAAAAATGGTGTAAGCCAAAACTGGGTAATGAGGTTTAAAGTAAAAATTATGTAAAATACAGCGCAAAGTAGCAATTAATATGTCCTTCTTGTTATCCACTGACTACTAATAGTTTAAATAAATTGAATATTAATTGCTACTTTGCGCTGTATTTTACAGAATGTTTACTTTAACTCTCATTACCCATTTTTGACTTACACCACTTCTGCTCTGAATGGCTCAACTAATGTCAATTCCTTTTGTACCGCTGGAATATGTTCAGGCTGTTTTTGATAGATGTAATGGATTTAGCATTGTACATGGAAAGAACTTACATCCGAGGAACACCTGCTCGAGGAAGAAGAAGAGCAATGCCTCCTACATTCGCACCTGAAATATGGAACACTTATAATCAGGTTCTGGCAGGACAACATCGAATAACTATCGTAGTCGAGGGCTGGCACAACCGCTTTCAGAAATACATCACACATCACGCATCGGTCTGGAAATTCATGGAATTTATCAAGAAGACCAAAGGAATAATGAAATTATAATAATCCAATTGCTTTGCGTGCATTTGAATGTGCGACACCCTATTAAAAGATCGTACCTTCAAAATTTAAGTCGAATTGAAGAGATTGTTCGGAATTACAACCAATACAACGAAGAAGGACACATCAGAACTTACCTCAAAGCTATTAGTTATCACCTGAAGCTGTATGAAGATGAACAGGGAGAAGAGATTGAGTAAGGAATTGAAGTAAATTTTTAGATGGACATAATGTATTGTACAATTATGTAATGGACATAAAAATGTGGACATAAAATTTGTGCAATTGGACTAAAATAAAATGGACATATATTTATGGACATAGTGTAATTGACTTCTGTGTAATGGACATAATAAAATTGTCGTCCACACCTGTGGAGTAACGGTCAGCGCGTCTGGCCGCGAAACCAGGTGGCCCGGGTTCGAATCCCGGTCGGGGCAAGTTACCTGGTTGAGGTTTTTTCCGGGGTTTTCCCTCAATCCAATATGAGCAAATGCTGGGTAACTTTCGGTGCTGGATCCCGGACTCATTTCACCGGCATTATCACCTTCATCTCATTCAGACGCTAAATAACCAAAGATGTTGATAAAGCGTCGTAAAATAACCTACTACCTACTAATAAAATTGTCATTAAAATTGTGGACATTATAAAAAGGACCTAATGTCTGTGTTTCGTATAAGTAAACAAAGATAAACATACGTTGAAACTGAATAGAAACATTGTAACTTCAATTATTTCAAGAACCCACCCTCCAGTATACGGAATAGTTTAAAGGCTTGAAGTAACTTCATTTCCTAGCTTCAAAGTTCAACTCTTGTGAAAACAGCACTCAATTAGTCAAGGCCTTTGTTTCAAAGGAGCTTGTAAAGAGGCTGGAAAATGAGGGTCGAACGTCAAGCAGAAGGAAATTTAACGAAATTTTATAACAGTTCTGTAATTTTTTTTTACCTAGAGTCTGTATAGTTACTCCTTGCTGCCCCGGTGAAAGGGACCCGCGCCCCTGCAGGCAGGTCGAGCCCAAGCCTGCGGATTGCAAGAGTTTGAACAGGAAATTAATTACGCTGTCTCTACTCTTAGTCCTCGGCCATTAACTTTAACGCCTAGGGAATTAAATGTGGCTATTTAATATTATAATGAAGACTAATTGAAACTTGAGCTATACCGCAGGTCCGTAGACATAACGCACTGTGTTCAAACTAAACCTGCGGTCGTAACTTTGCTATTCACATTTTTAATACAATTTGAGTCCAATTTTAAGAAGGCGCGTCCTTAATTAGTAAGCAGTGAAATATCACGATTCTAATTAGTCTATTCATATATTTTTAATCTCGAAATTTCTATGTTATGTAGGTTTTTAAAATGCAGTAGATGAAAAAAATACCAATAGTTTTTCTGGATCAGAGGTCTGCATAGGACGTTTTCGCTCGAGCGCCAAGCAGTTCATAGCATAATCCGATAGGTAGCGCACATGCATGATGGGTAAAATTGTCACGAGCAATTAATCCTCGAACGGTATAAGCCGAGCGTTAGACATTCGTTCTTGTTACAGTGATGAACTGTATAGTAACATCATAGATGTTTATCATTTCAAAACTTTGCAGTGTTTAACTGACCACTCCATTGTACATCTACAAAACTTGCTTTAAAATGTAATATAAATGTTGTAGGTAAATGTTTTGTTTTCCACACAGGAGTGATTTTGTTTTTGCCACATCTGATAGATGTTATTGAATGTACGTAAATGTAATTATTATAAACGGAGAACACAATCACGATAATGCAAGAACTGTATCAAGTTTTCTAGTAGTAGTAGTAATAATAATAATAATAATAATAATAATAATAATAATCTCTAATAATTAGTGTATCAATCTTTGCGTCAGTAACAGTTGTGCAACATGATTATTCGTTTTATTATATTTTCTGTGACGTTATCTCTGTACTAATATTATTATCAATCTACTGCTATATCAATAATATTTTCTAAAACGTTTCCACATTGTCGCAGTATATAGGCGGAACACTATGTATGGACCTATCATATTATATATGTGGTAAATCGAATATTGAATAATTATTAATTAGCAATAATAACTGTATATCGGAGTTTTTCATACTATTTTATTTATAACTTCATGTTCCTGTTTTGGTACTTCCATTGACTGTTTCATTACGTTTGTCATAAACGCAGAAAATATAGCCTTATTTTTACCGTGTGAGCAAAACATATGTGTATCTTATCTGTCGCCTTCCATACAAGATAAGACATGTCGGTGAGATGACCTTGTACTGTGCTTATATTTATTACGAGCGTATCACGACCGATCGTATCTCATTCGAGGGTGCGACACTCGACCGAGTTCAAGCGAGCGATTTAACTCCAATGCAGCACTCTGTTCTGGACACAATAAGGCGTAATTGGGGTGCTGTGACATAAAAATACCCTATTTGGCCCAATCATCTTCATCTTTTAAAGTTAATACGTCTTTTTCCAGCTACAGTTGACGACAAAATCAACTTTCTAGTGTAACACGAAGTTCATAAAGTCTACGCTAGGTGTTGCATATACCAAAGTGTACAGGTGCTGCCATCCGTTGGGTATTGAATAATTTATTTTGAATGAGATAGACAACTAGCGTCATCTCCATATCGCCTGTTACTTTCATGGAAGTTGTTACGTCGCTGGACGAATACATGTAATAGAAGGGAATCAACTGAAAATGGAAGAGTTAATCTTGAAGGCGAAAAATCAAATAGAATAAAAATATTAAACAATGAGCATATAATGCAATAGAAAGCAACAAAACAAAGTCTTATACTATGGATCCCCTCTCACGTCTAATTACTTATTATTTATGTATTTTGTGTTTATTCAGTCATTTATACTTGAGTTTATTTACTTAGCTTTGTGCACAAAATCTTTCGTTTCATTCATTCAGTTTTTTGCCCATGGGCAGCTCTTTCACTGCAAACCAAGTTTCTCCAATCTTTCATCCTTTCTTAATCATTCATCTTCATTATCATCATCATCAACCATTATGAATTAGGCTTTTGTAGACCTGCTTCAACCCCGTCCATTAATGCATTTAGACTACAATAGTACATTATGGAACGAGCTTATAATGGTAGTAATTAAGACGAGCGTCTTAATTACAATTATAGGCAAGTTTCATACGACTTTTTATGCTCGACCATATTTCTAACTTGAAATTATTCATAAGTAGTCGTGTTATTCTTATCTGACTGGGGGCGGAACTGACCTTGTGCAATATCTCGTAAATTGTGAGATGTGTGCAGACGCGAAAGTATTGATTTTTTTCCGAGAAATAAATGTCATTGACCTTGATATAATTTAGAGAGTAAAATAAACATTAATATTGATATAACCTTGAAATTGATTTAGACATTGAAAAACGAGATGACAAATTGAATTTATTTGAATATTATTTACAATTAACGCTAATTATTATAGTAACAAAACATAACCTTATGCGACAATATTGGATTTTCAGCCTCCGTAACGTTTCGCTAGTTGTCTTTCGATTGCATAACCGAGAATAATCGATACTTGCGCTTTCATATTGCTACAATGGTGTTTTCTGATTGGTGGAACACCTGAACTTTAATGAATGGGTGTACTTTAATGAGGTCCATTAAAGGGCTGCTATCAGGTGTATAATTACTACATTTCGGCATGGTCGAGCATAAAATTATTTATAGTATTTATTTATTAATTATTTACTTGGTTTATTTATTTATCCTGGTGGGGTTTGGCGAAAATGATATGTGATATGTTGACAGGTACTATCTGTTATCGAATCAAAGATTTAGAAATATGTAACTAAATGTCCAGCAGTGGTACATCATCTCCGTAAGTAACTTCATATTACTTTAACATTTAACAATTTTGCATTCAATATAAGTAAAATTAAAGTACATTATATCTCGTTTCAGACATTTCTACGCATCCTAACGTCCACCAACAAACATTACGACCAAGTTACTATCCATCTCTAATTACCACTGCTGGACATTTAATTACACATATCTAAACCTTTAATTCGATAACTGATAGTACCTGTCAACATATCACAGATGTAATTTTAACAAATATGTACAATTAATTCGTTCGACTATGTTGTTCGACTGTTTTTAATTGAATTTAACTCTTTTACCATTAAGCCATATCTATTGTACATAATACTTTGTAATTCTGGTTTTTCCATATTAGAAAATAATGTACAAATATTTTAAAAATCACATATGCACTCTGACATGCTCCTAGTTTTTGTCGTAATGTCACAATTCATGCATGTTGTAAGTTGTCAACCAGATATTTTATAATGTTAATGCTCGACCATGCCGAAATGTAGTAATTATACACCTGGTAGCAGTCCTTTAATGCATGTCATTAAAGTACACCTACTCATTAAAGTACAGGTGTTCAGCCAATGACAAGTCAGCTTTGTACCGTTGTAAAACCGCAAGTATCGATTATTCTCGGATATGCAATCGAAAGAGAATTAGCGAAAAGTCACTGAGGCTGGAAATCCAATACTGTCGCAGAAGGTTATGTTCTGTTACTAGAATAATTAGCGTTAATTGTAAATAATATTCAAATAAATTCAATTTGTCATCTCGTTTTTCAACATCGAATTCAATAATCAAGGTTATACCAAGTTTAACGGGCTTACATCAAGGTCAATGACATTGTTCCTCGGAAAAAAATCAATACTTTCGCGTCTGCGCACATCTCACAATTCACAACCTAGAACAAGGTCACTTCCGATCTTGTCAGATACAAATAAAATGTATACATCTGAATAATTTCAAGTTAGAAATATGGTCGAGCATAAAAAGTCGTATGAAACTCGTCTATAATGGTAATTAAGAAGCTCGTATGAACATTATGAAACTCGCTTGCGCTCGTTTCATAAACATCCGTACTCGCTTCTTAACTATTATCATTATAGGCTCGTTGCATAATGTACTATTTTTTGTCATGTTCAGATGAGACCTGATGATGTCGTAAGGCGAAAGCGCTAGTCATAAAATAAAATAAAATAAAATAAAAAAGAATAGAATAGAATAAAATGATATATAAAATAAAATATAAAATAAAATAAAATAAAATTAAATTAAATTAAAAAAATATAAAATATAAAATAAAATATAAAATAAAATAATATAAAATATGAAATAAAATAAAATAAAAAATAAAATAAAATATAATATAAAATAAAATACAAAATGAAATATAATACAAAATAAAATAAAATATTTTATACTGAGTGATATAATTCATTGTTTTAAGTTTTAAGTATTGACTGAACAGTAACCTAATATAATTGACACTTATTTGTGTCCGATTTCCTATTATTAACTCTAATTGGAGCATTCATTCATAATGTAGATACTGGCCCCACACTCGGAAGAAATGGTTGGTATGTTCTTCACTGTCATTTATTTGTAACCATGTAAACATGTGTCTGTACACGTGTATGACTGTCGAATTAACTTTTTGTGTCCAACTCAAACCCCAATATCGATATGTCAATCGGAAATAAAGCAATTTCAAAATCGGGGTTAGCCTCACCGCACATGTTCTACACACCTATCATGAATTCATAACGAGCGCTCCATGTATAATTTACAAAAAAACTCAACAGTATTTATTGAGATGGCCTCCATTTTCAATCCAGTAACATTTTTTTTGCTGTTTTTACATTTAGATTTAAGGGGGTAACTGAATATATTTTTTTAAATTTGTTTCCAGCTTTCATATGAAACTACAGGAATTTCAATGAGGTACCTGCATGTAAAAATGACATGACATGAAGAAAATAGTTGTCACATTTCAATCATGTAGACTAATTTTAAAAATATTGTACGCTTCGAATAATTCTGACAGCAAAACAATATTGCAATACCGGTACCGTTAAATAAAGCGTCGTGTTTGAAGACAGAGGACAGCTGAAGTTTCTATATATATTTATAATAGCACGAACAGCCGAAAACAAGGCAAGAGCGTCCTGTTTACTGCTGTGACTAAAAATAAAAAAGACTCCCAAATATCAGTCATGGGACGGTGCGGTTACTAGTATATCAATTTTTTAGTTTATACTATTAGTGTGATGATAATTAAATCTATAATGAAACTCACCAATTGGGTCAGTCAAATGGTCATCGTTGTTAAAAAAAGACTGGTTAGTTTTATTAGAATCTGTATGGATCTCGAGCCATTGATTCAAGTTCTAAAAAGGACTCATTTTCAAATTTACAACTATTAACGAGACAACAGCTAAGATAGAGGCAGCCACCGATGTAGCTAAGTCGGTTGAGGCCGATTCGGAGTGGCGCACGGGAGTGGTTTAGATTCCCGTTTGGGCTGATTACCTGGTTGAGAGATTTGGAGGTTTCCCGTAAGACGAATGTCAGGTAATCTATGGCGTCATTTCGCAAAATACCATCTCGCTGTCACCAATCCCTTCAACGCTAAATAACGGAGTAGTTGATACAGTGTCGTTAAGGGCTGATGGATGAAATTTCTATTTTATACATTTTTTCAAGCTACGTCCTTGATTTTTTGTACATATAATCACGGTGTCATAGATAATGATGTGGTAAAGTTTCATTTTTATGAGTGAATTAGTTACTGAGTTATTAACACACATATTTTGAAAAGTTTGCATATTTCAAGATGAAATATGTTGCTCAATTTTTTCAGTAAAATGTTTAATTTTTTTTGCAACCAGTAGCATATTTAGCAAAACATTACTCATTAATTTCAAGGAAAAATTGTTCCGTGGCCGGGTATCGATCCCGGGACCCTTCGCTTAGCGCGCGAACGCTCTTCCTACTGAGCTACCCCAGGAACTTTACACGACACCGTCACATACCCGGCCCCGGAACAATTTTTCCTTGAAATTATTCAAACCTGCTTTACAGGGAGCTACTGCCTGAAAGCCAGATTTGTACATTACTCAGTAGTTTTCCCTTATTTTTGATATACAGTAAAAGAGGGAAAATGTTTCATAACCACTGCATACCAAAAAATAGAAATTTTCCATTACCAGTGTAAATATTTCATTTTTTATTTCAAAAAGTATTAATTTAGTCATAAGACCCACGCGCTGTTTTGTTCTCCACATTATATAGAACATGCAGTAAAACGATCATGATTCTGTCATCAAAATTGTGAGAGCCTTTACACTTCCAACCTGACGAAATCTGCTCAAAAAAGTGTGAGAAAACAGCTTGTAAAAATTTGCATGGAATTGAAGTTCAAGGGTGCAGCTGTTTATGTTTCACATAATTTTTATGCTTTCGAACGCCGCAGAGCATTGAAACTTGGTCAACTTATAAATAAGATTCATTTTTAGAAGAAAACGAAAAAGCGATTTTTGACGAAAATTGCCAAAATTTCACCATTCCACAATAATAAAAAAGATAAAGGGTGGAAACTATTTTTTGTAAACGATGCCCAGTCTGGATTTTGAATGCTCCTCTATGACCAAGCGATTCCTAAATTGTGCTCATTTTAGTCTCTTTGGGGTCGCTTTGCTTCCAAAAGATTAGCTTTGGATTGAATAGCACACCGTAAATCTTTCACCGGGTTATAGCCCAGAGCTTTTGAAAAAGTCAAAATGTTGTGACATTTCAAGATGATATTTTCATATTGGCTGAATCTCAGAATAAGTTGAATGAGATGTTATTGAATATATTAGAGGTGACTGATCAGAAAAAAAAATATAATATTAACATTAAATGTTAAATTTTGTGTTTTTAATGTTGAAAGATTAAACATTTTAGGGCACACAATTTTATTACTTATGCTGGAGTATCGTGTGGTCAAGACAAATATAAAGCTAATCTTGTACTGAAGATTTTAAGAAGAATTACATAACAATCACTAAGTGACAAAATCAGAAGCGACATAAATAGGGGTGTCCACGCCTGTGGAGTAACGGTTAGGGCGTCTGGCCGCGAAACCGGGCCCGGGTTCGATTCCCGGTCCGGGCAAGTTACATGGTTGAGGTTTATTCCGGGGTTTTCCCTCAACCCAATATGAGCAAATGCTGTGTGACTTTCGGTGCGGGATCCCGGACTCATTCCACCGGCATTATCATCTTCATCTCATTCACACGCTAAATAACCTGAGATATTGATAAAGCGTCGTAAAATAACCTACTGAAAATAATTAGGGATGAATGCGAAATAGAACCTGTGATTAATTGGAAAATGGACAGGAAAATTAAATGCAGTGAACATTTTGGTCGTATGGAGAACATCAGATTTGTAAAGATAATTGTGTTGAGTGTATCCGTGCGTGTGTGTGTGTGTGTGTCCCTATTTTTTTAATTATGGTTTATATTATCGACGCTCACAATTGCAGAGGTTATAACAGCGTCGCCTGTGTGCCGGAATTTTGTCCCGCAGGAGTACTTTTACATGCCAGTAAATCTACTGACATGAACCTGTCGCATTTAAACACACTTAAATGCCATCGACCTGGGCCGGGATTGAACCCTCAACCTCGAGCACAAAAGGCCAGCGCTATACTGACTACGCTACCGAGGCCGACGTGTCCCTAAATTATTATCGAAATTTTAGGCAGTTGGTATAGCTTTACAAAGGAAAGTGTATGCTTGTTTCTTTCTTGTATTGAAAGAAAAACTGAATGTTTCATATCCTGAGCGCATCGTTTTTGTTTCTCGTCTTTATTGCGTCACAGAGTTAAATGTATAAAATGGTGACTCTTGTGTATGAGACATTTTGTGTGTTGCAGTTTGAGAAGTTGTGTTCCATCGTTACTGAACAGCGAGCTTTCCGACGGCAATTTAGAATTGATCCCCAGTCCGATAACATTCTACAGTTTGAAACAACTGAATGTATCTGTAAAGGGAAGAGTTCAGGACGTTCACGGGTGTCAAACGAAAGAGTCGAGAATGTCAGAGCAGCTTTCATACGTAGTCCTCAGAAATAACTGCGGCGTGCCAGCCGTGAACTAGGAATGCCTCGTACGACAATGTGGAGAGTGCTACGAAAACAGCTGCATATACAGAGTGTTAAAAAAAAGCATCCAATATTTTAGGAGGTGCTAGTAAGCATCAAAACAAGAAAATAATATCTAATAAACATTGATCTTACAACACATACTTTCTGAGATCTGAACACTTGTTCGTAGGAAGTGCTCAATGTGACGTCCATTCATGGCAGTGCATTCCTCTGCCCTTCGGCGTAAGGAATCACGCACTCTTTGAAATTGACCTGGCTGTTCTTGATAACCAAAAGACTAGGAGATTTAGGTTCGGGGAACGAGCAGGTCAAGGTGTGAGGCCTCCCCAAACAATCCAGCGGTCCTGAAATTTCCGCGTCAGGTTTTCACGCTCATTGCGGAAAAAATGTGCTGGTGTGCCATCGTGCATGAACCACATCCGTAGTCTTTGCTGACATGGCACACACTCCCACAAGGTAGGTAATACGTTAATAAGAAAGTCCTGATAATTAGCCCCAGTTAATCTCTATGGTAGCACGTATGGCCTTAATCTTTCACTAAGAACGCCTGCCCATACGTTGATTGAGAATTGGTGCTGATGACTTGTTTCTTCAAGTGCATGGGAATTTTCATCAACCCACAAATGCTGAATACCAAAATTCACAACAACATCTCTGCTGAACCCCGCTCATGTCCGCAACCAAACTTTTGTTTTCAGTGTTCCTTGTGACGTATCAGTATTCCATGCCAGGGATGTCAACTACAGTATGATTATCTGGTAGTCTGCGAGGAATTCATTTCCATAAAAGGACGTCACATTGGGCACCTCCTATGAACAAGTGTTCAGATCTCAAAAAGTATGTGTTGTAGGACCCATGTTTATTAGACATTTATTTCTTGTTTTGATGGGTACTATGACCTCCTAAAATATTGAATACTTTTTTAACACACTGTATGACCTTACTGTTTGCAGTTACTGCAATCCCTAGAGCCTACTGACCTTGTGGCACGCACCAATTTCTGCATGGAAATGCAACATATACTGGAAAATTGTACGATTAGTTTAGTAGTTTTGTGTTTAGCGATGGAACAAGTATTCATCTCAATGCCAAGGTGAATAGACATAATGTGCGTATTTGAGGAAGGGAGAATCCACGTGAAATAATACGACATGAAAGTTATCCCCGAAAGGTCAATGTCTTCTGTGTCATGTCCCAATGAAAAGTCTACGGACCATTCTTTTTCAACGAAAAAATAGTGTCAGGCATTTCACACTTGGATATGCTGCAGAATTATATTTTCTCTCAGGTGAATGAGTTCGAACCTCAAAACTTAATTTGGCAACAAGACGGTGCTCCTCGTTTTCTTCATAATGTGCGGGATTGGTTGAACGATGTTGTTCCCAACGATGGATAGGACATGGCAGACCGAATGACATGGTTTTCTCCCGATGGCCTCCACGGTCTCCCGATCTCACGCCATGTGATTTATTTCTTTGAGGGTATGTGAACGACCGTGAGTACGTACCACCGCTACCTGTCGACGTCCAGATTTGAGAAGAAGTATTGTTGCTGCTGTTGAGTCTATCACTTCTGACATGTTGATCAACGTTTGGAACGAATTCAACTATCGGCTAGATGGGTGCTGTGTGACGAATAGTGCTCACATTGAACACTTATGAAAACTCGGACAAGTCCTCTTTAAACTCATGTAAGATTTGCTTTTATATATCGTAAATAACAGAAGTTAAATAACTTTGAAACCCTGATAATAACTTAATAATTTATGCTCGACCATGCCGAAATGTAGTAATTATACACCTGGTAGCAGCCCTTTAATGGACCTCATTAAAGTACACCTATTCATTAAAGTTCAGGTTTTCCACCAATCAGAAAGCAATATGAAAGCGCAAGTATCGATTATTCTCGGATATGCAATCGAAAGACAACTTGCGAAACGTCACGGAGGCTGGAAATCCAGTACTGTTGCAGAAGGTTATGTTCTGTTACTATAATAATTAGCGTTAATTGTAAATAATATTCAAATAAATTCAATTTGTCATCTCGTTTTTCAATGTCTAAATCAATTTCAAGGTTATATCAAGATTAATGTTCATTTTACTATCTAGATTATATCAAGGTCAATGACATGTATTCCTCGGAAAAAATCAATACTTTCGCATCTGCGCACATCTCACAATTTACGAAATATTGCACAAGATCACTTCCGATCCCCAGTCAGATAAGAATAATATGAATACTTATGAATAATTTCAAGTTAGAAAAATGGTCGAGCATAAAAAGTCGTATGAAACTTGCCTATAATGGTAATTAAGACGCTCGTATGAAAATTATGAAACTCCTTGCGCTCATTTCATAAACATACTCACGTCTTAATTACTACCATTATAGGCTCTTTGCATAATGTACTATAATGGACATATTGTATGTGTAAATATTTTTATATGTATTTCTGAAGAACTCCTGACATGGAATTTTACTTTTAAGGATATAACAGAGAGTGCCATGAAAGGATGAGAGGAAATTGCACATCTCTAGAATTGCTTATTAAGCAGATTGTTAAATTTTCAAGAACTGTTAAAAGCTTTCATCAAGGAGTTCCGTATTAACAAAGAATTAAAAAAAAAAGATGGGGAGAAAAGTGCTGAGTCGTGATGTCATACAGGCTGCTTGTTCAATTCTGCAGATAATAGTGTCGTTAGTTTACTTGCCTGCAAACGATTTTAATAGCTGGGGCCACACGGCAGGACCTGGAAATTGTCACTGTGCGAATGAAGAGTACAGCTGTTCAAACACGAGGGAACCCGCCCTTCCGCCCATCTGCATATTGTACTAATCGATTCTGCAATTACTGCATGGCCTGACAAAAGGAGTATCCACTTTGTACGGTCATTGAAATCATGGCCATTTTTACACATGGGTGTTTGAAGTCATTGTGCTAAAATTCTGCGTTTAAATGCTAATCCATATGAAAGAGCACTATTTGAAAATATGCCGCAACAAAACGAAAGTGTCGGCATGCAATAGGAATCACCACGCTAGAGCAACATACTGGTCAATGAAAATATAAACAAGGAAGTGTCTGAATTTAACTGTTTTTGGAGGTCATACAACGGCAGATACGTAGGACAGAGATATTTTAGCGTACGGCAGTGATGTCAACTGATGCCCATAGGAGCAAGCGCGCGCTTTAGAGCCCAGGACAGCCTGAGCGCTTTACAACGGAAAGGAAAGAGACAGACGAAAGAGGTAGTATATGCCGCTTGGTCGAGCTATGTACAGGAATGGCCAGCACTGATTCAATGCATAAAGGGAAGAGAACTTATGAAAACTGTATCCATGTTAATTTTTAGATTTGTCTGAGAAGTATAAGTGCATTATAAGAATGTAAGTTTTAATTTTAATGTTCACTTTTCACAAGCTTTCTTATTAAAAAGGAATATTTTCTCAACTTTTTTTACAGAAAAGTGAAATTTTCAGATATGTTTGTTTAGTAGCCTTACAGGTACTAAAACAATGTTTTCGTAAATCTAATATATCGTAAATACGTATTACTGAAGATAGTGTATTAAAGTATTTGAAAATATTCGCATGGAAAATGTTTGTAAGGAAATGAATTTACAAAGCAAATACTGTTACATCACAAACAAAAGATATTTGCCTATGTGTTGGTAAAACGTTAGATCTATAGCATCAGCAGATTTCGAGATAATTTAATATTCTGATAACAGAAAGTTGCGCACCAATATTACCTAAAAGCACAATGCGATAAGAGTTTTATTATGTAATATTAGTTACAGTTAAAACATATACCTAGACAACTTTGCATTGTACTATAATATTGTCTTGATTACTTTTATGAGGCTAAAGATACCATCAATGTCAATTTCAACTTATCATGTCATATTCATTGTCTTTCTTTGGGATAACACTTTCTTTATGAATAATGTGTTTAATTCACTTAGACCAGACGGCAGTTCGGAAGGCGGTCGGCTGCTATATGCGCCATAGCATTTCTGGCATGTGACGTCACAAGCTTGTACACCAGAACCAATAGGAATCAGTCTGTAACAAGTACTTCCCGAGTTCTTTTGTTCATGTGTGAGTGTTTCAATACATTGAATAAATAAAACTAACATTTACTGTGTGTGTATAAGATAAATAAATGGAAGAAGAGACTGTGAAAAGACAAGTATTGCACAGGCAGGCCGTAAAATAGTTTTTAAGGTGTATAATTATTTTAAAAACGTTGACGAGCAGAAAGCTGCTGGCCATCTTGATACTGGCTGCAACGTTGCCAACGTGCAAGAAACGACTGCTGAAGCATGTGGTGTGGGATTGAGAACCGTGCAAAGAATATTGTTAGTGAAGGAAAGAGGGTTTGTTTGGTGTCATGCTTACAGTAATCAACGGCTAAGGTCATTATTATCTTTTGATAATTTAAATTCTATCCTGCGCTATTGGTATTGCAGTATGATGTGGCAATGTTGTACGCTGCCTTGCTCTCTCTATCTGTCTCTCTCGACGCAAACGCTAGCAGACTACCGCCTTCCGAATCGCCGTCGACTCTAGTACAGTACAGTTGTAGTTATTATGGAATTTTTGTGGATATTACTTCTGTACTCTTTATTATGTTATTAACGTTTAAAACACAACTGCAATATTAGGCTAAGAAATAGGTGTTAGTACTTTTGTTTTACAGACAATATAGAAAATAACAAACAGAAAGAAGCCATATAAAAATAACGACATAAAATTTCACATTCCGTTTGAAGTTTGTGCACCACTGTTTTCTTACTCCAACAGGCTGCTTATTTCTCCTAGCATACCTAGCTCTTATTGCCCGCGAACGACGTCAAGGTCAGAAAAATGCGCTTGCTTTGACATCACTGGCGTACGGTATATGTGGAACAGTAGGACTATGTCGGCGGTCCAGTTCAAAAGGGAAACAACTCAGAATTTAAAGTTTTGAGAAAACTGTGTTTTATATATATATTGATATAGGTGTACCGCAAGGAACAATTTTGGGACCTATTTTATTTCTAATATATGTTAATGATCTGCTAAATATAAATTTAGAAACATTTAATGGATCTATATATTCATATGCGGATGATACAGTAGTTATTTTCAGTGGTTTTTCTTGGCAGGAAGCATATAGAAATGCTAATGTAGGTGCTAACATTGTTAAAAAATGGCTTAATTCCAACTTCCTTTCTTTAAATATATCTAAATCAACTTTAGTTCCTTTTTCGTTAACAGCTGCCAGTGTTCAAAATTTAAAATTTAGCGATAAATATCGGCTAATAATACACAGTGAAAATTGTTTAGATCCCAAAAGTTGTAAATGTCCACCTTTGAAAGAAGCCACGTATGTAAAATATCTGGGTATCATTATTGATCAGAATTTAAAATGGCCTCATCACATTACTTATCTTTGTAAGAGGCTTCGTAAAACAATTTATAAATTCGTTAATCTTCGCTGCTACTTACCTATTAGAGTTTTACGAAATGTTTATTTGGCCATTATTCAGTCTATCATTCAATATGGTATAATTGTTTGGGGTGGAAGTACAAAAATTAATCTTAGTCCGTTAAATTTACTACAAAAACGAATAATTAAAATTTGTTTGAAGAAACGTTTCGATTATCCAACTAAATTAATTTATTCTGAATTTAATGTATTTAATATTGAACAAATTTATAAGTATACGCTGTTAAAATTTTATCATAAAAATCGTAATAAGTTTGTATTACAGACACACAATTATGACACAAGACGAAATATTAATTCAACATTAGTAGAACCTAAATGTCTCACATCTGCTGGTCTAAAGCATAGCATAAATTTTGGCCCTCGGTTGTACAATGCTTTAACTAAATTACACCCAGAACTTCTAACATGTAACCCACTAACATATAACAAGAAAATTAGAAACGTGTTAATATCTTAAATTTGATTAAATAAATTTATAGCCTATGTGTATGAATTAATCAACCTATATTATATTTGTATTCTATAATTTTGAAATATATATTAATCCTACTTTTCACGTGCGATATTATTCTTCTCTAGTGTTAATATTATAGTATATACTTAATTCCATTGCCGCTGTAATTATATTTTAGTTCCTATTTTATTTTACTTATTTATTTATATTATTATTATTATTTTTTATTTTAATATTATATCTGAACTGCGACCGAGCACGAGCGCTGCTCATTCGGTCTCAAATTTTGTTAATACTACTGTATCTTCTTTTTATATTGCTTGTATTATTTTATTTGTATTTATCTTTGTTTGTTTTTGTAATTATATTTCTTTATTCTGTATATTTGAATTTAAATAAATAAATAAATAAATAAAATATTTGCATATTTCTGTGAAAAATGCTATAAACACACTTTAATTTGAAACAGAGTGTATAGTCCGGGTCAGCTTACTTAATACCCTAAGGGTGAAACCTAACCATTTTTCTCCCGTTACTACATATGCTAGTGGATTATGGTGATTTTCTAGGTTAGAGGTTGAGTTTTCTTTTGCCAACTACGTTTCGAATTTCGATACTGAGAAATACTACAACTATCTGTTATGTTGGCAGCAGGAACAGCTGTTGTCGGTAGTGCAATTCTAAACATTCAAGTTGTTCTAGATTTCTGAGTCGACTACTGTAAGCTAGTGAACTTCAGTATTATATTAATACATAATAGTTATTTTATGTGTTGAGTTGTGGTTACAATTCAAGATTATAGTCAGATAAGTGTAAACAAATATAACATATGGTGTGATACATGCGCTTGGGTGATCGATAGAAAATGCGCACGGAGGCAGCGAAACTCTAGACTCCACCAAGTACGATCAATTATAGCCACTGCCCTTAAAGATGCCGATTACAACACCTTTGAAGAAGTACATGGTCTCTCCGTCACTGGCATTACACGGCGCATAGATATAATAGCCAAAGCTCGGAACTTGGGGACTTGTGTCTTTGCATGTGGCTAAGCAACCGGACTTCAATGTCAACAAACTCCCTCTTCCAGCACGGAGGTACTGTCTGGTCTGCTAGAAAAGTGGTTTCTGTCTGGAAAAACATATTGACAGTAGATTATGGCAGGTTTAAACACGTAAATGTATAGCATATATATATAATAAAAATAAACATGAGAAATATATCAAATTTACTCTTTTGCTCTGTACATTTTATTACACTGTATGACTACTTACATTCGAATATTTTAAAACCCATAACTTTTTCGCCTGTTAGTTAAACATGATTTGAAACGAGAAAAACCTAGTTCCACGTCGCATGAAGTGACGGGAGCAAACTTAAAATACTGAATGTTTTCACTGTCACTGTTTTCAGTTCGATTTTCAGCAGTTGCTAGCTGATCTCGTATCTGAGAAAGATAAGTATATCCTAAATTTTTGTCGAAAATATTTTTAAATTTGTGTGTCACTTTTAGGGTAGGTTCCTCTGCTACTTGATCCATGGTTATGGGCAAATTTTCCACCAATTTAAGAGACTGCAATGTCTTTCAATGAATGCCGGTTTCCAGCCTCTAGTTTGTGTGGCACAACTTACAAAATATAAACTCTCCATTCGAAGAAAATAATGTATTTCCTCCGAATTTCTCCACGAAATTCTGTCCCTAAAGTTTAAAAAATGTATTTTCAAACGTATACAATACACGTTCGAATAACACGTATTTCTAATTCCTCAAACAGTCCGTTTACCTGTAATTCTCTGAATGTCATTGGCTTCGACACGACAGAGTTCCCTCGTTTGTCTTCCTGTCATTAGATGTGATCACTTTCTTAGTACACACGACTGTCCCTGAGCACTTGCAGCGTGAGCTTTGTGTACTTTTTTTGTACCTGCAACCGTACTCGTGCACACGACACACAAGTCCCGAAGTTCCGAGCTTTGATAATAGCTTTCAAGGAATCTACAAGATCTGGATACATAATTGATCCCACTGTGCGTTTCGAAACGGATGAGGAACAGCCAGCAGAAGTGGATAATGAAAAAAAGAATATCTACAATCCTACCATTCCCTATTACCTAAAAAAAATACCAGCTAGAAGAGCTTGAAGTAATCGTACTTCTGGTTGGAGCAAGAGGTACCGCTACTCTCTTCATGAAAGATGTGTTTAAGAGGCTTGGAATACCTACATCTATTATTCCGATTGTAACCTTAGCTGCATTGAAAGGATCAATTGCTCTCCTGAAGAATCACCTATATTCGAAATCAAACTAAGTTCAGTAGCATTCTTTACTTTTTTGTAACACTTACCTCTCTAAAAATAGGTACTATATTTCCACTAATCTCAAAAAAATTATTTGTAGCTATGTACTTGTAGGAGTGTCATTGTTAAAACAAAATCAATGGTTTTTTGATGAACTTGTAAAAATGTCTATGGTTAAGTGCTCTTTGTCCCTTGTGGCTGCTCACGAATGGTGAGAAGATTTATAAATTTATAACTGGAATAGCAAAATTATTAGAAGTAAGTAAGTATTCTTAAGCATACATTTCGAAGTGGCATTCTGTATTTCAGTGTTTGTACTAATCATTTCACATGATGAAATAAAATACATTTTTAGGTTAGATCTCGTGAATCGTAAAGTTTTTAGTCAAAATTCCAATGAAATTCATGATGTCAGACAAAATACATTTTAATATTAGATCATATTAATCTACTACTTTCCAACATAATGCGCGAGAGGTCCAGGAGGAAAATATAGGCATACTCTTTTACAAATTATTGAACTATTTAGAAAACCCCTCCCTACATAAACATGAGATGTAAATACGTAAATAAGCAAGATATCGTTAATGTTAATACTATATTAATGGTAATAATAATAATAATAATAATAAAAATAAATAATATTTATTTTTACTTTTAGAATAACGATACATATTATTTTTTCATCATCATCATATGCCAGGCACGAAATTAGGCCATTGTTGGCCTGTTTCGATTCCTGCTATACAGGAAGCAATAGACGTTTCTGTGGACGTCCAGGTCGTCGTCGTCGTCGTCGTCCTTGAGGGTGGTATTTTAGCATTTCTTGGGGTGTCCGGCCAGCTTCCATACGAGAAATGCGTCCAAGCCATCTGTTTCTGTATTCTGTAATTTTTTCTTCTAATGGTTGCATGTTGAGTTCCTGCAGTATATCCTCGTTCCTCTTGTGGGCCAGAAGTGTGTATCCTGCAGTTCGTCGAAGATATTTCATTTCAGCTGCTCTTAATCTGCTCATATCTCTTTGTTTCAGAACCCAAATTTCGCTTCCATAGAGGACAGTTGGTAGTGCAAGGGTTTTATGTAGCTTTATTCTGGAATGTTTCTGTACTAAACTTGGTTTTAGGGTATGGTTTAGCAGTCCTAATATTTGTAAAAATTTGTTAATTTTTCTGCTTACATCATTCTGTCCTTCGTATGATATATTACATCCTAAGTATGAAAAGGAATTTATCTGTTCTAAAATCACATTTTCAACAACAAATTTGCTTCGGATTGGGTTTGTTCCTTCAAATGCCATTATTTTCAAATTTTCTGTTGAAATCTTCATTCCACGTTCTTCTATGATTTTATTTAGTTTAAATGTACCCATCTGTAAATTATTGTCTTCGGAGTTTATTATTTTTTTACATGTAAAAATCACTCTAGTACCCCCTGAAAGAGTAGATACTCGTGCTCACGGTGAGTGCCACAAAATTTTAAAACAAGTATTTAATTAATTAACAAAAAATAAAAAACTCGTATTACAATAATTGCAACTTTATATTACCTTCCTAAATGAAAATACATCATTTCATCTTTTGTTCCATAAATAACATCGAAACGCTCAATCATTTTATTGGAATTTAACCCTGATAAATTACACAAAATCACACACCATGACGAGTGGTTAACTTTTAGCTTGGTATGCTACACGTTTAACTTCTATCGTGATCGATGCATCTTGTAATGAGGTTGAAGAGAGTAAAATGAAAACTTCACTGTGGTAAAATTTTCAACGAGAATGGTGCACTCGGCTATTAATGTTTGAAATTAGTAAAAAGAATGCAGCCACTCGTTACCTTTTAGATCACTCCGTCTTGTGCAAATTAAAATTATTCTGCATTGTATCTTTTCGGAAGTCTGACTCAAGTCTGTCTATCTACTATGATCAAATGTCAGGCCTTGTGTGGCACGTAGTACGGACAGGATCTTGTGATGAAATTCCGCTCAGACTAGCTGCAGGGGGCCGAGCGTGAATTGCATGGAAATGTGCAGATTGCGCGACAAGCATCTGAAGTCACAAATATGAGGAGCAGCTCTGATTTATACTACGTAATAATATTCACATTATATATGCAAAGGAGTATATCTTATTAAATTAAATAGGTACTCAACTACAGCGAAAAACAAATGAAATAAAACGAGTGGCATGAAATGCAAATAAATGTACAGGCTAAAACTTTATACTAGTGACTCAAATTTCATTTTACTACCTAGGTATGGCACGCAAACAAAGAATCTCATCTTCATGATATTTAATTCCTTACTATTACTTACTTACTTACAAATGGCTTTCAAGGAACCCGCAGGTTCATTGCCGCCCTCACATAAGCCCGCTATCGATCCTTATCTTGTGCAAGATTAATCCAGTCTCTATCATCATATCCCACCTCTCTCAAATCCATTTTCATATAATCCTCCTATCTACGTCTCTGCCTCCCCAAAGGTCCTTTTCCCTCCCGTCTCCCAACTAACACTCTATATACATTTCTGGATTCACCCTTACGTGCCCATCTCAATCGTTTGGATATAATGTTTCTAATTATATCATTTGAAGAATACAATGCGTACAGTTCTACGCTGTATAACTTTCTCAATTCTCCTGTAACTTCATCCCTCTAAGCCCCATATATTTTCCTAAGAATCTTATTCTCAAACACTCTTAATCTCTGTTCCTCTCTCAAAGTGAGAGTCAAAGTTTTACAACCATACAGAACAACCGGTAATATAACTGTTTTATAATTTCTAACTTTCAGATTTTTTTTGACAAAAGGTTATCAACTGAATAATAATACACATTTCCCATATTTATTCTGTATTTAATTTCCTCCCGAGTATCATTTATTTTGTTACTGTTGCTCCAAGGTATTTGAATTTTTCCACTTCTTCTAAGGATATATCTCCAGTTTTTATATTTCCATTTCGTACAATATTCTGGTCACGAGATATAATCATATTCTTTGTCTTTTCGGGATTTACTTCCAAACCTATTGCTTTACTTGCTTCAAGTAATATTTCCGTGTTTTCCCTAACCGTTTGTGGATGTTGTTCTAATATATTCGCGTCATCCACATAGACAAGAAATTGATGTAACCCGCTCAATGCCAAACCCTCTCTGTTATCCTGAATTCTTTCCTAATGGCACGTTCTAAAGCGAAGTTAAAAAGTAAAGGTGGTAGTGCATTTCCTTGCTTTATCCTACAGGGTATTTGAAAAGCATCAGACAGAAGCTTGCCTATACGGACTCTGCTGTAAGTTTCATTGAGACACATTTTAATTAATCGAACTAGTTTCTTGGGAATACCAAATTCAATAAGGATGTTATATAAAATTTCTCTCTTAACTGAGTCATATGCCTTTTTGAAATCTATGAATAATTGATTTACTGTACTCTTATACTCCCATTTTTTCTCCATTTCTGTCGAATCCAAAAAATCTTATCAATAATCGATCTATTACGCCTGAAACGGCACTGATGATCCCCAAGAATTTCATCTACATATGGAGTTAATCTTCTCTATTCCTTACTCTTAACCTCTTCTTTTTCAGGAAGTACTTTATTATGTACTTGATTTTGATTTTCCTTGCACCAACACTGACTTTCTCACATAGTTAAATATATCACTTAAATATTACTTCCTACTTACTACTTACTTACTGGATTTTAGGAAGCCGGAGGTTCATTGCCGCCCTCACATAAGCCCGCCATTGGTCCCTATTCTGAGCAAGATTAATCCAGTCTCTACCATCATATCCCACCTCCCTCAAATCCATTTTAATATTATCCTCCCATCTACGTCTCGGCCTCCCCAAAAGTCTTTTTCCCTCCGGCCTCCCAACTAACACTCTATATGCATTTCTGGATTCGCCCATACGTGCTACATGCCCTGCCCATCTCAAACGTCTGGATTTAATGTTCCTAATTATGTCAGGTGAAGAATACAATGCGTGCTGCTCTGCGTTGTGTAACTTTCTCCATTCTCCTGTAACTTCATCCCTCTTAGTTCCAAGTATTTTCCTAAGAACCTTATTCTCAAACACTCTTAATCTCTGTTCCTCTCTCAAAGTGAGAGTCCAAGTTTCACAGCCATACAGAACAACCGGTAATATAACTGTTTTATAAATTCTAACTTTGAGATTTTTTGACAGCAGACTAGAAGACAAAAGCTTCTCAACCGAATAATAACAGGCATTTCCCATATTTGTTCTGCGTTTAATTTCCTTAAATATTACCATTGTTAAATGAAGTTCAATTTCTTCTTTTTTATGTAGGCGTATTTAATAATAGTTTATCTTTTGTTCATTATTTATCTTATTATCCTTTCTTACTTTCTGATGTGTATAGCTGTTAAGTGTGAATATGCGTGTATATGCATGGGTCCTATGTCAGCCATAAGTGTGCCTGTTGAGCGAGGTAACAGAAATCATATGCAAGTATGATGAGAAAGTGGTATTGCAACGTAGATATAAATGTAACTTATAACGCGAGAAACTAAACAGTTTCAAAATACACAAAAAGTACCATGGACATCTTCTTGAAGTCACCGTTTATTTACAATACGTATCCGTATATAAAATTTCAATGGACATCTTCATCTGTTGTAGCAGTTTCCTTTGTTAGAGTGCAAACCAGGACTTAAAAGTGAATGCACTCCCATTGTCTCGTGTTGGATTATCCAATGAAGCTCTCTCTCCCCTTCTTAACGATGAATGAAGTGTATTAGCTGCGATAAATTCAGTAATTAGAGTCTATTGTAATTTGGAGGGCGGGAGCGCAGTCTTCGGAATGGACAGATCGATATCAGGAGATGTTTTCTAAATAGAACTAGGGTTTGGAGTGGCCACTACGCCATCTCACTCAACTTACCTTCCACCACGAAATGGTATACACTTCTCCCGCTACTACCAAGAACTTGGAATCATATTCTAGATTCTTCTTATGAATGCCTTCGATACTTCACATAAAGATAAAGCTGTTGTTTTCTCGGTAGAATTAACGGTTGTTGACGTCGAGTATGGATTTTAAATATAATAATAAGGTACTTGCATGGATTTTACTTAATCACTGCACAGTGAACTGCCACAATTTTTAATTTTGAAAAAAAGAATATATGAGTAGCTTAATATCAAAGACGGACATCTGACCTCAATCGAAATTTAGATAGCTGTGGTTTTTTATACAAATTTTCATGCTGTTGCCAGTTATAGTGAAACCATATGCAAACTCTAACATTATATTTATAAAATAAATTGCCTTAAATATCACAAAGAACACTGTGAATAAAAAAATTGCCTCTAGATCAAAACTATGGAGAAGACAGATGTCCGTCTTTGATATTAAGCTACTCATATAAGTAATTCTTTTTAAATCGTAAAAGTATTTTTTCATATAGCAGAAGGACACTGTTTTACACATACCAATTTTCATTATTGTACAAGATACAGTAATGGAGGAAAAAAAAGGTTGAATATTTCCGAAAATCTTACTGCTGTAAGCTGTACCTAAGCCCTTAAAAGAATTCGTTTATAATTCGACGCGGAACTGTCTTTTACAAGGAACCAACAATAGTCTATTTATTGGTTGAGGAAATATGGGAAAAACATAAATATCATAACATTAATCGCCAGATAGGTACCTCATAGATGTATAGAAAGTAATAATTTATTTTGTGAAATGGAATAGGGACTATTTTATCAAGCTATGCACTCTTCTCCACTAATTAATGATTATAAGGCCTGTAGAATGAAATATAGAGTAGTTCATGGTATTCATTGTGGCGAAAAGACTCGTTAACCCAAGCTAACCTCCAAGAGCCCTCAAACAACGTTAACATGGAAGTTATCGATTCTGGGAGTTGAAATTTGATCGGATTATGGTTACGATCTCAACATCGTACGTTGATACAGTAGCTTTGCTGTAATGAGGCATTGCCAATCCGATGAGTTAATTAGAATGTGATGTTAAACACGTTTTGGAAAAATGTCCTTACAGGAATGAGCTTACATGCAAGAAACATGTTGTTCAAATGATAACTGTTACTCAGATCACGAAGAAATTTGTACTAGTATCTTTGTTACTGAGTAAAATATGTGTCATGGAGGTGTCACATGATGTTATTTTTTTCCTGAATTGTAATTTTAAATTTGCAGAACTTATACAATCATCCGTTTGGGAAAACAAGAAAAGGAGAAAATTTACGAGCAGACGAGTTAGTGTCGAGTAACTTACTATTAACCCTTAAATTTGCAAAACTCATTTCTCACGCTAGTTTATTAAACCGTGTCGGACTCTAAAGAAAACAACTATCGCAATGTTCTTATTTTATATGTTGTGAACAGGGATTGCTCTTGAGGAACTCTAGACATCGTCTTGTAAGATCCAAAATTGCTGCCGCATTAATAAATAAGGGTTCGACAGTAGAAGAAGAAATCTCCTGTCTAGCTGAAAATGGGTTAACGAGACGAGTAGATATTTTAGCGTACAATGCTGACACTAAACAGGGCATCATTGTGGACCCCACGATACGTTTTGAAGTAGGATGGCATCAGTCAGCCGAGGTCCACCTTGAGAAGAAGTCGATCTAAGAGCCCACAGTCAACTATTTCAAGCTGAAATATGCCTTAATTCACGTTGAGGTATTCGGCTTGCTCATAGGTGCTCGAGGGACTATACCAGCTTTTTTCGAAGAATTTCGACGGATGACATTGTGATAATTGTGTTAAAAAAATCCTGCCAAATCCTAATTAATCACATGGTGCCACATTAATAGCAATTGTAATGTTTCACACCTTTTCTTTGTTTCCTTTTTTTTTAAATTTAATATCTATGTTTACATATGTATAATAATTTTTTTGAGGATATACTGAGTCCGTAAGGGCTACCCTCAATGGGGGGGGGGAGTTTATTATTATTATTACTAGCCGTATCCGTGCGCTCCGCTGCACCCGTTAGAAATAAATATAAAGTAATTACATAAATAAAATAGGACATTTGTTCCAGGGAACATTCGTGTTTGATAGAAGGATAAATCGTTTAATATGTTACTTAATTTAAATTGGATCCAAATAATTAAAATGCGATCATTTTGGTCCAGAGACACTCATTTGGTGTAATGACAATTCCTTTAACATGTTTCTTAATTTTTGTTACATGCAACCATAGTTTAATGAAGATTGATATAATTTAGATTTAATGTGTGTATTTTATTTTACTTGTTATAGGTTTCCATTGAATTATGGTAATAACTTAATTTTAACCCTTGTTTTCTACGTATTCAGTAAATGGCGCTTGGCCCACTATGGTTCTGAACCCTTCAAATAACTTAAATTATATTATATAATATTACATTACATATATATTATTATATTATATTATATTATATTATATTATATTATATTATATTATATTATATTATATTATATCAGAAGCTACTGTAATAACAGTATAGCATTATGTCCATCTAGAGAAACTACACTTTCCAATGGTGAAATAATAATTAATTATATAAATCGGTTAATTTAGCTACCGATATTACTTCATACAAACACAGAAACATTCTCTGTAGGCTATCTTTCATAGCTTTCGATTGTTGCTGTCCAAGGCCCCTTATAGACGAAGTCATTTGTTTTTTAATTCATTACACGGTCTTAGATGGCAGTTATTTTAATTTTAAAACTCATTTATCTCATTAAATATCAGTCCTATCAAACTTTTTCAAGGAATAAACCTTATCGAAAATTATTTTTAAACAAACTTTTGTTATGTAACATTTTTCACAAAAATCAGTAATAAGCGAGATATTTCGATTTATTTAATTCAGGCCCCCTTATAACCCCCATTTTAAATAATGTATTTTGAATGCCATATATCCTAAAATCTAAGTTACAACGAACATAACTTATATTACAATTTTCATCGAAATCCGTTCAGCCATTATCGCGTGAAAAGGTAACAAACATACAGACAGACAGACAGACAGACATACAAACAAAAATTTCAAAAAAGCGATTTTCTGTTTCAGGGTGGTTAATTATATATGTTAGGACCAATTATTTTTGGAAAATCGAAAATTACCAGAAAAATTTCGGCTACAGATTTATTATTAGTATAGAGAGATTGTAAAATTTTAATTTTCCTACCATTATTTTCTGTTGTTCTATTAAAATTAATAGCATAATATATCCTATTAACCTGTTGTATCCTATAGGATACATTGCCAATTTAAGGGTTAACAGTGATATCGTAAGTGTAGATACTTGGGCAATGAGGAGAAGGAGGGTGCTATTATGTATAAAAATACAGACTTAGTGTCGAGTTAAAATTAATGCAGTGAAAGTATTAGAAAAACGCGTAATCTTCATTCTGCGTCCGTTTCATTTGTAACCTTCGATATTATAATCATATCTCACCTATTTTCGAGAAGTTATATTGGCTTAGGTTACATGGGAGGAGAATTGTACACTCGTTACAAGTCATAAAAAAACGCTAGCCTATAACATGTAAATGAACCCGCACTCCAAATCTTCATGAAGACATGTGGCACGCTTGTTTTTCTAACATTTGAATTATTTGTGGTTGGTTCCAGGCAGCCTTCACCAAACGTTTATTGATAAAATCATAAATGAGAACGTGAAATTAGAAAATACGACTCAATGAAATTACTGATGGAATCGGAATACTGTAGCTACCCCGATACCAACCACACAAGCTTTATGGTATCGGGTTTCATCAGTAATATTGGGAAAATGCTCGAAATTTTGGCATTTTAGGACTCTGATGTGATATGAATATAGGAACTGTTTTATACTGTGCAAATTGCGATCTGATATATAAGGTGATCAAATTAAATTATTTATTTCGCGAAGAATATTTAATGGCATATGGGACTGCTATTTCAATTAAAATAACTTAATTATGTTAACTTCAGAGGAAAATTAGTAGAAGAAATACTAGAAATACTTATTATTAGACAGTGGATGCGGGATGACTTATCGTTGAATGTAGGTGCACATTTACTATATGTTACATTTTTTTCATTCAGACCATTGGCTCAACAGGTTTTAAACGTAAACAGACGACGTCAACATGCTACTGTATCTCCGTACGGTCACAAGGAAAAGAAAAATAACGTACTGTAGAGGTAAGCGTTCACTAATTCGTATCGCACTCATCGGACGAATCGCACGGATCGGAAAAAGACTATCTTTGCTGTAATTGTCATGTAACCGTGTTCACTACATCGTATCGCACGCACAGGCTCTCGGCAAATCTGTCCACGTTTCTCGGATGGGCAACTTTTCCGATGAGTGCGATCATGGCCTTCTTTAATGAATCAATTTTAATTGGTCAACTGTTACTATTATGTTTTGCCATGTTCAGTGTCGCGCCAAAATAGCAGACGGAAAACTTATTTCGCTTGTAGAAAATTCCGAAGAATTATATAATTTGAGGCGTTCCCATTACAGTAATCAAGTCATGTATTACATATATATGTAACCAATATTTCTTTCGTTTCTTCCTCTTCAATTAAGACGCATGAAGCAATTACAAATTCTTATTCGCTAACAATCATAATTAATATACCTAACCTCAACTCCTCTGTTTTCAGGAATGTCAATATCGTACGACGTCATGTTTTAAACAGCTGATAGGGGAATCCGATGAGGCGATGAGATGGAGCCGTTACAGTGAACGCACTGCACTTAAAATATCCGTTGCTTGCGATTCGTACAAGGAGTGCGATACGATGTAGTGAACGCTTACCTTAGTAGTGTAGCACATACCTTGCAAGTTCAGTCCTCGTCATCATTGATGCAATTACCAGCGTTGCAGTAAACGACGATATATTCTCGTATTCTCGTAAGTTGTCGAAGCTGAATCGTCTTCGCCTATCTTTTGAACAGTTTCTGTATTGAGAGAATTTCTAAAGAAAAACTCTAAAATGGGGATCACTCAATTTCTTCAGAGGAATATTTGCACTGAGCATCATGTTGCAGGTGTCGTTTAGACCCGCACAACTAGATGGTGATGATGATGGTTCCTCAGATTTCATTTCAACGCAGTCCACATCTGTGGAGTAACGGTTAGCGCGTCTAGCCGCCAAACCAGGTGGCCCTGGTTCGATTTCCGGTCGGGGCAAGTTACCTGGTTGAGCTTTTTCCCGAGTTTTCCCTCAACCTAATATGAGCAAATGCTGGGTAACTTTCGGTGTTGGACCCCGGGCTCATTTCACCAGCATTATCACCTTCATCTCATTCAGACGCTAAATAACTTAAGCTGTTGATAAATCGTCGTAAAATAACCCACTAAAATAAAAAAAAAATCAACGCATTTTCTGTGCGATGTACTGTTACAATGTTTGTCTATAGCCTGAGTTGTTCTGGTTTTTATTTCAATTTTACATACATTACACACGATATTGTCTTCGTTAATACATAAAATGTTACTCTCATACTTGTTAATTACATTTCGTATCTCTAAGCGAATTTAACATTTTGACTTCGATATTATGAATGGATCAGCACTACACTATTCAACTCGTACTAAATACTTGAGCAGGATAACACAACTGCACACATTGCGTTGCAATGTGGACCGGGGTTCCTTCGTTATGTACGCTGCTGTACTCGCCAGGTACACAGAAGAAGAACGGCGCGGCACGTGCCATATACTCCGATACGAAACAACTTCACTTTTCCTTAAGTCATCCCGCATACACTGTCTGCTTATTATATTACAAGTTATTTCTAGAGTCCATAGTTTGATCACCGATCCGTTGGAAACAGATTAACTGTGTGCTGAGTATAGCGCACAACACCCTGCAGGGTTAGTACATTCAATTTCTGATTAATATACTGAAACGATTCTTTGGCTGATTGAAGTTGTCGACTAGATTTAATTGTTTTATTACTTCATAAACAACTCTCCACTCACCACTACACTCATAATCAACGTGGCCTCCTCAGTTCCACTTACTTTTACAAGCTATAGTGAGAGTCACATAAGAACAGTTCCTAAACAGCAAATATTGCCGTCTTGTCAGTGTTGCCAACTGTTACCAGATATCACACGATCCTTCATACTAAATTACTTATTTACTTACCGTACTTTATGTTGGAAGGTTATTCTAAATAATTCAATGATTTGTAACATATTTTCGTAGGCAAACTATACGGGAAAGGGATCAACATGACAAATATTTTGTCTGGCAATACGAAATTCATTGGTTTGACTAAGCAATTGACTCACAAAACCTAACCTTAAAAATGTATTTTGTTTGACCACATGAAATTATTAGTACTAACTCCGAAAACTTACCTGACTATAGTCTTGAATTATAACCACAACGCAGCACATAATAGTACATTATGCAACGAGTCTACAATGGTAATAATTAAGTCGCGAGTATGTTTATAATTTTCATACGAGCGTCTTAATTACCATTACAGGCAAGTTTCATACGACTTTTTATGCTCGACCATATTTCTAACTTGTATTATTCATAAGTATTCATGTTATTCTTGTCTGACTGGGGAGCGGAACTGACCTTGTGCAATATCTCGTAAAAGCGGCTACACACGACCCAATCTGCAGGGCCCGATTTGCAGGGCGGTTGGGTCGGACGAATTGGTTCTGCTCTCCACACGACCCAACTTGCAGTAGGCTGATCCGCTCCGTTGTGAAAAGATATATATCATGGCTCGTTCACTTTCCAAGTTTCAAAAAGTTGGAATTGCATTGAGTTTCTTGTTACAGAACGATAAACAGGTACTATTTGAAGAAAATTTTTTCCGATTAAAAAAAATATTTAGGCATATATTTTTTTTGTTTTTCAAGATTAAAACTGTTGAGAGTTCACTGTGCAGTGATGAAGCGTTTCCCTCATAACTTAAAAACTTGTTAACTTTTCATGTTCTCTCTTTTATTGTTTTATTGCTGAAATTCATGTTTACAATATCATGCTCTTTCAACTACAGTCCTTAATAAACAATAGTTTTTTTATTTTGTGTAATAGAAAATACTGATGTTTGACCACTTTTTAAAATGAATTTATTTTTTATCAGACAATCTATTAACGGTAGAGAAGTGATCTTGCATCATATTGTAGATATGACGTGCATAAATACACACAACAAAAATTACTTCACAGAATGTTGGATAGTTTTTGAGTTATGTGGGAAACGCATCATCACTACACACTGAACTGAATTAAAAAAAAAAAAAGTAAATAATTTTTTAACCGTAAAAAAAAATATATATATTTTTTTTTTTCCACAGAGAAGAAGGACAGTTGTCTATGCGGATGACGTGAATTTGTTAGGAGAAAATCCACAAACGATTAGGGAAAACACGGAAATTTTACTTGAAGCAAGAAAAGAGATAGGTTTGGAAGTAAATCCCGAAAAGACAAAGTATATGATTATGACTCGTGACCAGAATATTGTACGAAATGAATATATAAATATTGGAAATTTATCTTTTGAAGAGGCGGAAAAATTCAAATACCTGGGAGCAAAAGTAACAAATATGAATGATACTCGGGAGGAAATTAAACACAGAATAAATATGCGAAATGCCTGTTATTATTCGGTTGAGAAGCTTTTATCATCCATTCTGCTGTCAAAAATCTGAAAGTTAGAATTTATAAAACAGTTATATTACCAGTTGTTCTTTATGGTTGTGAAACATGGACTCTTACTTTGAGAGAGGCACATAGGTTAAGGGTGTTTGAGAATAAAGTGTTTAGCAAAATATTTGGGGCTAAGAGGGATGAAGTTACAGGAGAATGGAGAAAGTTACACAACTGCAAGCATTGTATTCTTCACCTGACATAATTAGGAACATTAAATCCAGACGTTTGAGATGGGCAGGGCATGTAGCACGTAGGCTATGGGCGAACCCAGAAATTAACTTAGAAACTTTAATAATGACATATTGTACACTGAACTTGAAGATGCCTGAATGAGCGAAAACGTTCGTAACATATTTGTATAAAACTCAATGACTACATGTTATGAAATATAAGTCATTGTTTTAATAATTGATTTGTCATAAGACTGAATAAAACAAATATTATAGCCTATTGTATTATCTGAATCCAGAAATGCATATAAAGTGTTAGTTGGGAGGCCGGAGAGAAAAAGGCCTTTGGGGAGGCCGAGACGTAGATGGGAAGATAACATTAAAATGGATTTGAGGTAGGTGGGATTTGATGATAGAGACGATTTATCTTGCTCAGGATAGGGACCAATGGCGGGCTTAAGTGAGGGCAGCAATGAACCTCCGGGTTCCTTAAAAGCCAGTAAGTAAGCAGAAGGACAGTGTTTTATACATATTAATTTTCATTGTTGTACAAGATACAGTAATGGAGGAAAAAAATGTTTAATATTTCCAAAATTTTATTGCTGTAAGCTGTACCTAACCTCTTAAAAATAAGAAAACATTTAAACTCTTTTCATATTTTCGACAAAGCATAGGAGTGCATATTGATAACGTTGATCCTATTGTGTTGGCATGCTGTGCACTACATAATTTGTATTTTTCGAGAAGAATTTCTAAAGCCTGATTACGCATATCTCTGTTCAGATAATTTGCGTTTGAAATGTCCCATAAACAAGGCATATCTTTATACAGTTCAAAAATATCCTTCCAGACTTCTTTCTCCTTTTCCGTCATTTCACGTCGCACTCACTGTCACTGCTCTCAGTTCTTCATAAACGCCACTTCTGCAAGCTGCAACTGACAAGAAATCTGCCCGATCGTTCTACACACGACCCAACTTGCAGGGTGTTGGAGTGGGGGTGTCGGCAGATTGGGTGTCTGCCCGAACCAACCACCCGACACGAGGTTTGTTGTCCCTGCAAGCCTACACACCACCCGATCGGCAGGGGTCGTGTGTAGCCGCTTTTAAATTGTGAGATGTGCTCAGACGCGAAAGTATTGATTTTTTCGAGAAAGAAATGTCATTCACCTTCATATAATCTAGAGAGTAAAATAAACATTAATCTTGATATAACCTTAAAATTGATTTAGACATTGAAAAACGAGATGACAAATTGAATTTATTTGAAAATTATTTACAATTAACGCTAATTATTATAGTAACAGAACATAACCTTCTGCGACAGTATTGGATTTCCAACCTCCGTGACGTTTCGCTAGTTGTCTTTCGATTGCATATCCGAGAATAATCGATACTTGCGCTTTCATATTGCTGCAATGGTGTTTTCTGATTAGTGGAACACCTGAACTTTAATGAATAGGTGTACTTTAATGAGGTCCATTAAAGGGCTGCTACCAGGTGAATAATTACTACATTTCGGTATGCTCGAGCATAAAATAACTATTTTATATTAATATGAATACTGATATTAATTAATTATTAGTACGTTCAAATTTCACTAGCTTCCAGTAGCAGGCTCAGAAATCTAGTACAATTTCAATTTCATGGTACTCCAGTATCGACAAATATTGTCGATATTTGTCTCAACTGCCAACATACCAGTTACAAAATCACTACCATTTGCAGTATTTGTCAGTATCGAAATTCGAAATGAAGTTGGCAAAAGAAAATTCAACCTGCAAACTAGAAAATCACCACAGTCCACTAGCATATTGCTGCAATAGTGTTTTCTGATTAGTGGAACACCTGAACTTTAATGAATAGGTGTACTTTAATGAGGTCCATTAAAGGGCTGCTACCAGGTGTATAATTACTACATTTCGGCATGGTCGAGCATAAAATAACTATTTTATATTAATATGAATACTGATATTAATTAATTATTAGTACGTTCAAATTTCACTAGCTTCCAGTAACAGGCTCAGAAATCTAGTACAATTTCAATTTCATGGTACTCCAGTATCGACAAATATTGTCGATATTTGTCTCAACTGCCAACATACCAGTTACAAAATCACTACCATTTGTAGTATTTGTCAGTATCGAAATTCGAAATGAAGTTGGCAAAAGAAAATTCAACCTGCAAACTAGAAAATCACCACAATCCACTAGCATATGTAGTAATTTGGGAAAATGGTTAGGTTTCACCCCTAGGGTATGAAGTAAGCTGACCCGGACTATAGATGTGCGATATCTGTAGCTGATGCCCTTTGAAGCAGTTCTTCGTTGGTAATTCTGTCTCTTAAGGAAGTGTCACTATAGGCCAACCGTAAAAATTATAAGTAGTGATTTACTTAGTTTTATGAAAAAAGTTCCATCTATTTAGGAACCACTAGTTTAGAATATGTTTACCGTGCCGCGGTATTTTAAGTTACATCTTTAGTGTGCCATATAGTGAAAAACGCTGCTCTATTTCATTATCACATTCATAGGCGGCGTGCTAAGTCGACTTCTTGAGGAATATGTGAGGTTTCCTGTTTGAAATCTGCATGCACAGTAGCCCTTTACAAAGTTGACCTGCGTGAGTGAAAATGCGAGTAACTCGTTGTTAATACTATCAGCTCATAATGGTGTAAGTGCTCGTTCATAATGGCTTCCCAGTATAAAATCAGTCAGTATCATAAACAGGATACATATGTCTGGCTTTTATGAATAGGATAGTGCACACATTACAGCTGAAGTATAATTTTGAAGTTCTGTTTTATTTGTAAGTACACGGAATCCATTAACATCGTCTCGTTTCTAATTCCTAATGACATCGAAATACAGTATTCTACTCCCATTGTGCACGTGCGGCTTGACTCGCCTGTATTGTGTATTCCTGTTTTCAGTGGTGGTCATGCTAGAGCAGGTATGCTCATTCTCTGACTCCCGATTACGTTCTGTAATCACCAAAGCTCGGAACTTCGGGACTTGTGTGTCGTGTGCACGAGTAAGGTTGCAGGTACAAAAAAGTACACAAAGCTCACGCTGCAAGTGCTCAGGGATAGTCGTATGTACTAAGAAAGTGGTCACATCTAATGACAGGAAGACAAACGAGGGAACTCTGTCGTGTCGAAGCCAATGACATTCAGAGAATTACAGGTAAACGGACTGTTTGAGGAATTAGAAATACGTGTTATTCGAACGTGTATTGTATACGTTTGAAAATACATTTTTTAAACTTTAGGTACAGAATTTCGTGGAGAAATTCGGAGGAAATACATTATTTTCTTCGAATGGAGAGTTTATATTTTGTAAGTTGTGCCACACAAACTAGAGGCTGGAAACCGGCATTCATTGAAAGACATTGCAGTCTCTTAAATTGGTGGAAAATTTGCCCATAACTATGGATCAAGTAGCAGAGGAACCTACCCTAAAAGTGACACACAAATTGAAAAATATTTTCGACAAAAATTTAGGATTTACTTATCTTTCTCAGATACGAGATCAGCTAGCAACTGCTGAAAATCGAACTGAAAACAGTGACAGTGAAAACATTCAGTATTTTAAGTTTGCTCCCGTCACTTCATGCGACGTGGAACTAGGTTTTTCTCGTTTCAAATCATGTTTAACTAACAGGCGAAGAAGTTATGGGTTTTAAAATATTCGAATGTAAGTAGTCATACACTGTAATAAAATGTACAGAGCAAAAGAGTAAATTTCATGTATATTTCTCATGTTTATTTTTATTATTATTATTATTATATATATGCTATAAATTTACGTATTTAAACCTACCATAATCTACTATCAATATGTTTTTCCAGACAGAAACCACTTTCCTAGCAGACCAGACAGTACCTCCGTGCTGGAAGAGGGAGTTTGTTGACATTGAAGTCCGGTTGCTTAGCCACATGCAAAGACACAAGTCCCCAAGTTCCGAGCTTTGGTAATCACAACCTTCGAATGTAGAGCGTGCTGTTCCTCGTTCGAAGCTCGACGGATGACTGCGGAAGGCAGTTCAAGTACTTAGTAACGCACGAACAGTGCGGGACAATGACAAACGATCATTCCGTACAGTGTGGGAGGAAGACTATTTTTGTTGCGCGTTCGGTGAAAACGTGAAGTGTTTACTATGTTGTAAAGTACTGTCAGAAATACTACTGAGCAACATAAAACGACATTATACGCTTCGCCACCCAGAACATGCCGAAGTGACAGGGAAGCTGTTTTCTGTAATATGTATTCGTATACCTACGTTATTATTATTATTATTATTATTATTATTATTATTATTATTATTATTATTATTATTATTATTATTCCAGCAGAAATACATGTTTTGATAAAATAATTTTTCAGGGTGCAATGTGCACTACAGTTTCAAGAATTGAAAGCACTTCATGAAAGGCCAAAAATTGAAGAGAGTCGAACAATAATTCAGAGTCTATGTTTAGGAGCAAGTTATGTAGTATGCTGGATATTAGCAAGGCACTAAAACCCTTCACGGATGGTGAACTTGTAAAGAGATGTACCTATGGTGCCTGAACAAAATATAGTTAATTTATATCTCTGTAGCTTACTGGAACAGCTCAAATGTGAATTCACAGAACATAGATTTAGTGATTTTTAGACGTATGGAGAGTGATATTAATGTTTTTGTTAATCCTTTTATAGTAAATTTAGTACAATCCGTGAGAGTGCAATTCCAGGACGAGTTAATTGATTTACAAAGTGACGTAGAATTCAGAACTAAATGCAGAGAATATGACTTGACAAGCATAGAATTATTTAAAAAATGAACAAAACGAAATATCCCAAGATGAGCTTACTCGCTGCCACTATGTTACCTACCTTCGCATCGACGTACAGTACGTGTGCGAACAATTATTTTCGAGAATGAAGATTGCTAAATACAAACATAGGTCCAGATTAACAGATGAGCATCTTTTGATCCAGCTGCACATTGCAGTAAATTCGTTGGAAATAGATTACCGATTACTTGCAGAAAAGAATGCACATGTTGAATAGACCGCAATGTATGGTGGAATATGAAAATAACATTATCTGTGATATAATAATATGATAACTATCTATACTAATAATAAATCTGTAGCCGAAATTTTTCTGGTAATTTTCGATTTTCCAAAAATAATTGGTTCTAACATATATAATTAACCACCCTGAAACCGAAAATCGCTTTTTTGAAATTTTTATTTGTATGTCTGTCTGTCTGTCTGTATGTTTGTTACCTTTTCACGCGATAATGGCTGAACGGATTTCGATGAAAATTGGAATATAAATTAAGTTCGTTGTAACTTAGATTGTAGGCTATATGGCATTCAAAATACATTATTTAAAAGGGGGGTTATAAGGGGGCCTGAATTAAATAAATCGAAATATCTCGCTTATTATTTATTTCTGTGAAAAATGTTACATAACAAAAGGTTCTTTAAAAATAATTTTCGATAAGTTTTATTCCTTGAAAAATTTTGATAGGACTGATATTTAATGAGATAAATGAGTTTTAAAATTAAAATAACTGTCATCTAAGGCCGTGCAATGAATTAAAAAAAAACAAATGACTTAATCTATAAGGGGCCTTGGACAGCAACAATCGAAAGCTATGAAAGATAGCCTACAGATAATGTTTCTGCGTTTCTATGAAGTAATATCGGAAGCTAAATTAACCGATTTGTATAATTAATTATTAATTCACCATTGGAAAGTGTAGTTTCTCTACATGGACATAATGATATAATGTTATCACAGTAACTTCTGAGTGAATCGAGGACAGGTAAGATTAAAATAGCTTCTTATGCACAGAAAACTTGATAGGCTTCTGTATATTCGTTTCCTGTATTTCCTAAACTAATTTTTATGACCAAATGAGTGGTCTCTGGATCAAAATGATCGCATTTTAATTTTTTAATTCAATTTAAATTAAGTAACATAATAAACGATTTATCCTTATATCAAACACGAATGTTCCCTGGATCAAATGTCCTATTTTAATTATATAATTACTTTATATTCATTTCTAACGGGTGCAGCGGAGCGCACGGGTACGGCCAGTATTAAATATAATAAATAATGTAATTACTGAATATTAGAGTATATACTCTTTCCTGTTTCAAATTCAGTTTATTATCCGTATTTGTAAGAGTGTGAGAACTATGCTACGGGCGGTGCTGCAATGTAGTTGCGGAGCCCAGTCCGTACACAGTGTGTGTTATGCAGTGCAGCATCATTCGTGTAATCGGTGCTTTTACAATTTTCAGCATACCTGTGCTAGAGTAATAGCTACACAATTAGAGCTCATTTGCCATGCACACTATACGAAAATTTCAGTGGTGCAGCATCATATCACTGCTCGCAAGATATACTTTATACATACTGATTCACGAGGATTTAGTAAAATACCTTTCTCTTTAGTTGCGGTAAATCCTCGTGAATCACCACGTGAACCTGTGCTAAATTTACCCCAACCAAGTCTCTTTGTACCACTATTTTGATTTGTATTCGTATAGTTTCATAGATTTCAAAAAGGCATATAACTCGGTTAAGAGAGAAGTTTTATATGATATTCTTATATTGAATTTGGTATTCCCAAGAAACTTGTTCGATTAATTAAAATGTGTCTCATGTGAAACGTACAGCAGAGTCCGTATAGGCTAGTTTCTCTCAGATGCGTTTCCAATTGACTGTGGGCTAAAGCAAGGAGATGCACTATCACCTTTACTTTTTAACTTTGCTCTAGAGCATGCCATTAGGAAAGTCCAGGGTGACAGAGAGGGTTTGGAATTGAACAGGTTACATCAGCTGCTTGTCTATGCGGATGACGTGAATGTGTTAGGAGAAAATTCACAAACGATTAGGGAAAACACGGGAATTTTACTAGAAGCAAGTAAAGAGATAGGTTTGGAAGTAAATCCCGAAAAGACAAAGTATATGATTATGTCTCGTGACGAGAATATTGTACCAAATGAAAATATAAAAATTGGAAATTTATCTTTTGAAGAGGTGGAGAAGTTCAAATATCTTGGAGCAACAGTAACAAATATAAATTATACTCGGGAAGAAATTAAACGCAGAATAAATATGAAAAATGCCTGTTATTATTCAGTTGAGAAGCTTTTATCATCCAGTCTGTTCTCAAAAAACCTGAAAGTTAGAATTTATAAAACAGTTATATTACTGGTTGTTCTGTAATGTTGTGAAACTTGGGATCTCATTTTGAGCGTGGAACAGAGGTTAAGGGTATTTGAGAATAAGGTGCTTAGGAAAATATTTGGGGCTAAGAGAGACGAAATTACAGGAGAATGGAGAAAGTTACACAACGCAGAACTGCACACATTGTATTCTTCACCTGACATAATTAGGAACATTAAATCCTGACGTTTGAGATGGGCAGGGCATGTAGCACGTATGGGCGAATCCAGAAATGCATATAGAGTGTTAGTTGGGAGGCCGGAGGGAAAAAGACCTTTAGGGAGGCCGAGACGTAGATGGGAGGATAATATTAAAATGGATTTGAGGGAGGTGGGATATGATGATAGAAAATGGATTAATCTTGCTCAGGATAGGGACCAATGGCGGGCTTATGTGAGGGAGGCAATGAACCTCTGGGTTCCTTAAAAGCCAGTAAGTAAATATTTGTATAGTTTTGAACTGATGTCTTCAGCATAGAAATCCGACGGTCTAGGACATTGGTTAACTGTAAACTTTCCACGGACTCCAGTGAAACTTTTCTTTACGACGGAAGAAAGCTATACTAGGAAAGTTTAAATGGATCGCTGCCTCGTACATATACCATACCGTACCACAACTTTTCAATCAATATGCTGAACCGTGTCAGACTTCGGACAGATGTCAGGTCGTGTGTGAAGAATATTAATGCCTCCTTCCTTAATCAATGTCGTCAGATTTTTCAATATAATGAGCGTGAAAACTCGTGATGCGGATGTGTCATTGGAATATCTAAACATTTTTATACCTTATCATTAGGCCTAGCAGAAATTACATTTTCCCCTCAAGTTTGGCGCTCATATTGTAGGGGAAAGACCGAATATACGAGTGTAAAAAGGGGAAGGGAGCGAAGAAGCGAAGTGTAAACACATTACTCGTAATAATTAGGTGAATCAAACAGAAAATAATAACATTCTAGAGTTGTATATCTGCTTGGAGAATTTAGTAAAGAACTGTTTTCAGTACACGGAAGAAGTGACAGTAGGAGAAAGAAGAATAAAGTGCATGAGATGTGCTGATGATATCACGTTGTTAACAGACGAAGAGACTATACTAAGGGATAGGCTATGTTAATGGATGAAAGAGTAATGGAACGGAGAAAAATTCTCTTCGGCGCCGGGATTTGAACCCGGGTTTTCAGCTCTACGTGCTGACACTTTATCCACTAAGCCACACCGGATACCCACCCCGGCGTCGGACAGAATTGTCTCAGATTAAGTTCCAACTCTTGGGTTCCCTCTAATGGCCGCCCTCTGCACTACTTCATAGATATCTATGAACGTAAGACTGAAGTTCACACATGTGCTAAGGTGCACTCCGTTCCATTACTCTTTCATCGTATGATGGCGCAGAATATCTGCATGGAAATATCATATGTACTTCGGTACATTAAAATAATATATATGTTAATGGAGCTAAATTACAGCTGTGGGCAGTATGGGACGAAGGTTTATGCAAACAAGAGGAAGGCTATGGTTGTCGGAACAAGAATAAAGAAAGTTAAATTGCGATTACTAAATGAGGCAGTAGAGCAAGTGGACAGCTTCAAATACTTGGAGTGTACTGTAAATAGTAACATGAGTTCCTGCCAGGAAGTTAAGAGGAGGACAGCAATTGAAAAAGAGGCTTTTAATAGAAAAAGGAGTATCTTTTTGCCGGCCTTTATAAAAAGAACTAAGAAAAAGATTAGTGAAGTGCTTTGTGTGGAGTATGGCATTGTATTGAGCAGAAACATGGACATTACGACGACGTGAAGAGAAACGACCAGAAGCATAAATGTGGATATGGAGAAGAGTAGAGCGTGTGAAATGGATAGACAGAATAAGAAATGAAGCTGTGTTGGAAAGAGTGAGTGAAGAAATAATGATGCTGAAACTGATCAGGAAGAGAAAAAGAAATTGATTGGTTCACTGGCTAAGAAGAAAGTGCCTACTGACGGATGCACTGAAAGGAATGGTGAACGGGTGAAGAGTTCGGGGTAGAAGATGATATCAGATGATAGACGACATTAAGATATGTGGATCATATGCGGAGACAAAAAAGCAAACATCCTCATGCGGGCAGACAAAAGGTTATTTTTTTCTGTTACCGCGTTAATAATGTCAAAACAAGTGCTTGTACAAATTTTGGTCACTCAAGCTCAATTACGAAGCCTCTTTCTCAGAAAGTAAACTTCCCTGGGGACGTTTACAGAAAGAAAACACTATTTCATGGGAAGATTTACTAGAACAAATACAGATATTTTTGTAGTATTTTTCAATATATTCTCCATCGAAAATGAGACATTTGTGATACCGTGGGATCAACGTTTGTATCCCTGTATCGTAAAAGTCTGTCGCCTGGGATCGGAACCAGTGTGTGACAGCCATCTGCAACTCTCTGTTGATCCCACGGTATGAGAAATGTCTTAATATGGGTGGGGAATATGTTGAAAATAGCGCAAAAATTGCTGTATCTTTTTCCAATAAATCCTTCCATGAAATTGTATTTTCTTTCTGTAAAGGCCTCAGGGAAACTTACTTTCTGCGGGGGGGAGGAGGGCTCTTAATTACGCTCCTCGAGGGGTCAAAATTTGTATAAGCACTTTTTACACTACTAACAAGCTGGAATAAAAAATGACTCTTTTGTCTGTACCCATGACAATGTTTGCTTGTAAAATGAAGTAGAAAATAGGAAAGATTGAAGAGTCTAGGTTTGCAGCGAAAGGTCATTTGGCAGAACACTATGAGCGTATTCCGAATCTCATCGGTGAGCAATCCGATGGTATCACGGTGTTCCGAATTCCACCGATGACGTCATTGATGCTCCACCGGTGTCGCACCGGTGCCATCAACTTGCAGAGGTGGTGGCAATCTCCATCAGCCGCCATCAGTGAATCTGATTGGTTCTTGTATAGGGCGGGAATTAGCAGACGAATGACATCGTGCACTGTTGTGTCATGGCGGTGTGTTCTGCTTTAGTTCTGCTGTATTGTTTGTAATGAGCACAACGTAAAAACAATATGTTAATGGCTTATGAGCGAACATGTCAACGGACCAGTTATTACTACCGGTTCAAGAAATAAGTTGTTTATGATCTCTTTTATTTGAAAGAGATGGCAGTACGGAAATTTCGCAAAATTTTGCTAGCGTAGCACAGGTAACCACTTACACAGTCGCCATGACAGCATCGATTCTTCCAGCAGTTTTGTTCCTTATTTTCGTTGCAACGTGACGTCATTGATGCCACCGGACCGATGAGATTAGGAATACGCTGTATGTGTATAAGAGTTTTATAGTAAAGTTGTTCCCTTTTTGCAGCATGAAGGTGCGTGTGGGACATTCTTTACTCTTGTGGTATCTTGTGGCTGTACATAATTGAAAGTATTTTGTACTTTGCAAAATTTTGGCTCTACTCTCAGAGGACTTTCGTCGTGAAAAGCGTATGTTCGAGATAGAAGAGAGAGAAATTTTAACATGAAACATTTACTCTGATACCATCATGAAAACAGAAGTGTAAGATAAAGTTCGAGTCTCGTGTGTTTCCATGCGATCCTACCCCCTTCATTCTCTATTTAAGTGTTTCGAGAATCCTTCCTATTTTCTGCCTTCCTCGTAGTATCCGCATATGATTCACATGTTGTCTATCATCTGATATCTTCTTCTGCCCCGAACTTTTCTCCCATTCACCATTCTTTCTAATGCATCCTTCAGTAGGTCTAATCAGTTTCTTTCTAGTCAGTAACCCAGCCAATTCCTTTTTCTGTTTCTGATCAGTAGAGACGAGAATTTCATGCAAATGCATGTTTTTATAGGAATATAGGACATAGCTCAAACTTAGTACTTATCCATTTCATTACTTTCCGGTTCCAAGTATGTGTACTTTTTCCGTGCATATTTGCATGTTTTGGCCTTTTTGGGATAAAAACATGCGTAATGCATATTTATGTAATTTTTAGCTTAATCATGCATATAATATACATCATATTCAGTGTAAATGCAAGAGTGGACACCACAGTTTTTTCGATATTTATGCCCCTTATTTTAGCTTCAGGAATCAGGACTGACGCAGAAAAAGAAAAAACTAAATAACAGAAACATTAAATAAAATGTCAAGATTTTTACAATACGATGTTAGAGGACCTTTCCCTGGACGAAAGTTCACGTTTACAACATTTTACCGACGATCCTCTACAGACTGCGTGTCAAAAATGGATTTATTGTGTTGAATATTTTGAGAATAGTAGAGAGGAAATATAGAAGGTTCAAGGAAACTGCCGACAAATCATGTAGGTAAAAGCACCCTCTTCCAGGGAGGTTGTAAATACTCTCTCGCTTCCTTTTCCAGTACCAGTAGCAATTTAGATTCTTCTAAAATTGGAATCATTCGCTAAACTATGTTTGCAGTGTGTGAACCTTGTAAGTGGTTAATGTGCTTGTTTATTCTGTTTGCGTGTGTTAATGTGGTTCTAATATGCCTCCAATTAAAGGTTCCAAAAGTGTACTCTTTGCACAAAGGATTAAAGGAAACAATTTTATTAGATCAGATGAGGTTGTCGTATTCTGCGATTGTTGCAATAAAGATGTAAGCACTGCTGTTCTGTTTCCGAACATTTTCTACGACAGTTGTTTTTTTTTTTTTTTTTTTTTTGTAGAACATTAGGAAACTTCTTTAAGATAAACTGGACAGAGTCATAAACGCGAACCCAGACTACGGATTCTTTTGTTCAGTGAAGAAAGTTATTTGTGGTGAAAACTTGAATGAAGAATTTGACCTGACACTGTCACAAATACGTTTATTTAAGTTTGCACCCATAACTTCTTGCGATGTAGAGAGGTCATTCTCTGCCTACAAAAACAAAGTGACTGACAAGCACAGGAACCTCACAGAAATCAATTTAGAAATGTTGTTAGTCGTTAACTGTGAAAAAAAGTGAAGTGAAATAAGAAATTTGGAACAAAAATGAAAGTGCATATTTTAATGTATTTTTCGCTTGATCGTGCATGTTTTACAGTTTGATAGTGCATGAATGCATGCATATTTTGGGATTTTATCTTCTTCTTCTTCTTCTTCTTCGTCTTCAGGCTCTACAACTCTCAGATGAAAGTTTTGGCCTTCTCAACAACTTTCTTCCATTCCTTACGGCTTCCAACTATCTTTGTCCAGTTTTCCATCTTCATCAATTTCAAATCATTGAGGACATCATCCTCCCATCTATTTTTTGGTCTACCCTGCTTTCTGTTAACTATTGGTTTCCATTTGTATATTTGTTTGACCAGTCTATTATTCTCCATTCTATTTATATGACCAAAGCATCCTAATCTTAGCGATTTTATATGATTTACTATGTTCCTATTCTTTATCAGCTCATTCAGTTCACTGTTATATTTAATTCTCCATGTGCCATCATTCATTTTAGTTGGACCAAAAATTTTCCTTAGTATTGCTCTTTCAAAAATTAGCAGTCTATCTTTTATGGAGTTTTTAAGGACCCATGTTTCACTGGCATAAGTTACTACAGGTCTTATTGTATTCATATTCATATTCTTCATTTGCCTGAAAGTACAAGAATACAAGAGGCCTCGTCAATGTGTTAATATAAAAAACAATATGTCAATATTTAAAATATTAAAAGAGTAAAAAATAATAAAATTTAACTAAAATACTACATAATTTTCAAAAAATTCATTCACACTATAGAAGGGATTATTTTGTAGTCATATTAAGCTGAAGTTTAAATTGTGTTTCATTAAGTGCCTTTATATTTGTTGGTATCTTATTATATACTTTTATTGCAGTAATTACATAGCTTGATTGTGTTTTTTGCAACCTGACATGTGGTACGTTTAATTGATCATTATTTCTTGTTTCATAGTGATGCAGATCAGCTATACTTGTATAATTAGTAATATTCTTGTTTACATACATTAAAAGTTAAAAAATATATAGATTGTAGATTGTCATAATCTTTTCATTTTGAAAAGAGATCTGCATGATAGTCTGGGTGGTGGCATTGTTAAAATACGAACTGCCTTTTTCTGCAGTAACAGAATGTTTGGAAGATCAGAACTATTTCCATATAAAAGTAATCCATATCTAATAACACTTTCAAATAGTGCATAGTAAACTTGTTTTAAATAATGTTTGGGAATCTTGTACGTGATACTTCTCAAGAGATAAATTACTCTAGAAATTCTTTTACATACATAACTGACATGGCTGTTCCACCTTAGTTTAGGATCCAGATACATACCCAGCATCTTTACAGATTCATTTATCACATTATTTTGGGTTTGTTTCAAACTTAGCGTTAACACATGAGTTTTTTCATCATTAACAATAAATCCATTAATTGAAAACCACTTTCTTATTTCAGCAAATACAGCTTGCTTCATAAAATCTAACACAGCAGTTTTATTATGTGTGATAACAAAAGTTGTATCGTCAGCATACATTATAGTTTTAGCCGACACATTGTATGGCAAGTCATTTATCATAATAAGAAACAGGAATGGACCAAGAATAGAGCCCTGAGGAACACCACACTTAATTGGAGCTACAGCACTTCTTTTTCCATTTACATCAACAGTACAGTATAGCTTAATTTGGACTGTTTAGATATCAATTTACTTTGGGATTTTATAGTGCATAAAATTCTCGTCTCTACTGATCAGTATCAGCATCATTTTTTCTTCACCTACTATTTTCTGTTTGTCCATTTCACACGCTCCATTCTGATTATAAAGCTAATGTAAAAATAAAAAGTTTGCCATTTATTCTCTTGTAGGTAACGTTCCTCTTCAACTTTGTTATGATATGGTCAACATAGAGATTCTTCTGCTTCGAGTATCATTGTGAAAGGTCTTACAAATTTAACAGAACTCGCAGCCTTTGAGATCGCTCCAGTCTGGAAGATCCTGATGTTTAGTAACAGAAAGCTGAAAGACTTACGAGGTAGACTTGTGCGATCTTACTCAAATATTTTTGAAATGCTAATTTGCAGAGGGGTCGCCTCACCGAGCTCATTGAACGGCAATAAAATGAATGCGAGGAGGGGCTTTGTGAGGGGATTACTATGCCCGTCTACAGAGGCACTTGCTGACTTTTAAGCACTTTATTACAGTCTACAGTGTTTTATATTAAAATACATTCCACGGTAAGCTACTTATAAATGCGAAATAATAACGAAGAAATCTACTTCCGTAAGAGAGGAACAACTTCATCTTTAACTACTGGGAAGAATGATTGGAATTTGGTGCAAAACGGAAGATCAGTGAGATGGAAGCTACGTTATTGAGAGCCTTCTATTTGTAGTTTTAAGTTGCGATTTCTTATTTTTACTCTCTTTTGTAAAGCTAAAGATTTTCGGCCGCCGGCATAGCTAAGTACCGGTATCTCTTCTTTCCGTAGGTTGCCTCCAATTGTAAATGTCAGGTAGTCACAGGGTTGCGCGAGTACTTTACGTGTAATTTACATGTAAAATACATAATGTATAAAACTGTTTTTTATACACGGAGTAATAAACTAACACTTATTGATTTTGACAATATAAACATCAATTAGTCGGAATTTAGTAGCGTTCAAAAGCAAACTTATTAAGCATTTTCTTACTGCGTACAGTAGGTTTAATTTTTACTTAGTTCATAAAAAAAATTCTCTCTCCTTAACTTTTGCAATAAACTGTGTAGCTTTTATTAGTCAGTTAATCTTTTAGTACTTTGATTTTTATTGTATTTGTAAATTTAATATTAATTGTAATTATAATTGTAATTGTATTCTTAATATTATAGTTGTAATCCCCTGGTAGAGGGGGGGAGAAGGCCTAAAGGCCTTATCTCTACCAGGTTAAATAAATAAATAAATGAATAAATAAATAAATAAATAATTACTTCATTCCTTTTAAGTCCTGAAAAGAAAAATGTCTATTGTAGGAGAAAAAATAAATACATATTTTGTGATTTTATACTGTAGTTTTCACAGATCATAACATTGTTCATACTTACTTTCATTCACTTTAATACTTAAGAAAATAGCAATGCTTTGCTTACTTTCACTTTGTTTGTTGGAAAAACCACATAAGAGCCTAACTGACTTTTTTTTTTGAGACTTTATAAATATTATAAAACGCAACTAATAGTGAATAAACGTAACATTTATCTACTAATGTCACTTGTTAAATACATTTTGACACTTAAAATAAAATTAATTAAACCAAACAGTTTTTATCGATTTCCCGAAAGTTATGTTTTTATTATGTGTGGGGTTTTTAAAAATAAAAGATTTTAGTGATAAAGGCCTGTTTTGTTTATTATGATTTGAACATAATAACTCATTAAATGTAATCATATATATTCCTGCGTATCCCAAGAAATCCTTGATTTTCCCATTGCTGTTTCGGTCTTCACAGATCTCGAATACCTCGTGGTTGGCTCCAAAGAGTAAATATGGGAATCGATTTTTGTTTATCCTGTGGGCAAAGTTGTTCCAGTTCTTCTGGTATTGAATGGCATAGTCCACTATATTTTGAAGTATGTAATATATCCCAAAAACTTCATTCCTCTTCCTACCCAACCTAGTGTACTGTATTCCAGTAATGGTCGTAAAAATTTCATGCGTGTAGCTTCTATTTTCCTCTTGTACTTGTTTCACAGTACGCAGATTCAGCGCTATGTTTAAGGCATGATTTTGAAGTTATGTTGTGTAAACTTAATCTTGTACTTGTGTTCGTATTTAAAATTAGTCTTTCAGTAATATAATAATAATAATAATAATAATAATAATAATAATAATAATAATAATAATAATAAACTAAAGTAGTGCAATTAATTAAAATATGTATCAGTGAAACGTACAGCAGAGTCATTATAGGTCAGTTTCTGTCGGATGCTTTTCCAATTCACTGTGGGCTAAAACGAGGAGATGCACTATCATCTTTACTTTTTAACTTTCCTCTAGAATATGCCATTAGGAAAGTCCAAGATAACAGAGAGGGTTTGGAATTGAACGGGTTACATCAGCTGTTTGTCTGTCCGGATGACGTGACTATGTTAGGAGAAAATTCACAAACGATTATGGAAAACACGGGAATTTTACTCGAAGCAAGTAAAGAGATAGGTTTCGAAGTAAATTCCGAAAAGACAAAGTATATGAATAAATGATTATGTCTAGTGACGAGAATATTGTATCAAATGGAAATATAAAAATTGGAAATGTATCCTTTGAAAAGGTGGAAAACTTCAAATATCTTGGAGCAACAGTAAGAAATATAAACAACACTCGGGAGGAAATTAAACACAGAATAAATATGGGAAATGCCTGTTATTATTCAGTTGAAAAAAATTTGTCATCTAGTTTGCTCTGAAAAAAAAAAGCAGAAAGTTAGAATTTATAAAGCAGTTATATTACCTGTTGTTCTGTACGGTTGTGAAACTTGGACTCTCACTTTGAGAGAGGAACAGAAGTTAAGGCTCTTTGAGAATAAGGTGCTTAGGAAAATATTTGGGGCTAAGAGATGTAAAGTTACAGGAGAATGGAGAAAGTTACAGAACGCAGAATTTCACGCATTGTATTCTTCATCTGAAGTAATTAGGAACATTAAATCCAGACGTTTGAGATGGACGGGGCATGTAGCACGTATGGGCGAATCCAGAAATGCATATAGAGTATTGGTTGGGAGGTCGGAGGAAAAAAGACTTTTAGGGAGGCCGAGACGTAGATGGGAAGATAATATTAAAATGGATTTGAGGGAGGTGGAATATGACTATTGATACTGGATTAATCTTGCCCAGGATAGGGACCGATGGCGGGCTTTTGTGAGGGTGGCAGTGAACCTCCGGGCTCCTTAAAATCCATAAGTTAGTAAATAATAATAATAATAATAATAATAATAATAATAATACATACATACATACATACATACATACATACATACATACATACATACATACATACATACATACATAAAATATATATTCTGGAACACCGAGAAGAACTAATTAAAGAAACATGCTAGCTAAAAATGATATATAGCATTGGTAACTGTCTTCGGCTCAGAATTGTAGCTAAATTAATATTGTGCCAAAATGAACAAATAACAAATATGACATTGTATGTGAATAAATATGTATTATTAATAAAGTAAAAACTAAATAGTTACAAAATAGCTGACACTTCTTAGTCTTAGTGTGAGTATTGGAGTAATTTAGATGAAACTAAGTTATAAGATCTACAGACCATAAGGTCACAATGCAAGTGTATACATTTGTAACATTGCGCCTGTAGTACGTACGTGTTTCATGACTTACCATCACTAAATATCCCCAATTCAAACAGAACTGTAGGCCTACTCACTATGCTCTACAGAAAGTATCTTTCATTAATTTGAGCTTTTATTCTCACCACTTCGAATGTAAACAAACAGATTTTTCATTTAGCAAAGTGCACCAAACAAGTACATGGAGTGTAGTTCTAGAAAGGTTTCATTCAGTATATCGTGTTCCCCCTCCTCCCACAAACATTGAAGCATAGACTTTGGTCTAAATGAGATATTTGCGGATCAAAGGAATTAATAAGTATGTATTCATTGTATGTCAACAGTAGAAAGTAGATCACTGAATCAAGAAAAGTGTTTTAATTGTCGGCGTGGTTATAACTGATGTATGGAGAAAGTATATCGTTTATGGTAACAGTAAGTGTACAGGTTGGTTCTGATTTTTCCATCCGTGACTCTCAAACGCTACCTCGTTTAGTGAAAACAAAGGAGCGTGAAGTGGGGATGAATTAGTAATGGTGTTTTTGCACGTTTTAAATGTTTGTCATTTCACTGGGATTCTTGCGCTCAAGATTCAAGACTGCAACTTTTCTCGCGTTTTGAACCATAATCCACGTTGTTAATAAATACAAGCTTTCATTTCAAAACCTTAAATTTAGTTTTCCGTATAAAACTAACCATTTCTCAGCTTCTATTTAATCTAGAGAGTTAAAATTTTCAGTAATTGTTTATTTGTATGTTTACATGCAACTGGAATAATGATTTTCAAATTTGTCACATTTTTTAAATGTTATAGGTGGTAATGTACTGAAAATCGTTGAAAAAAATATGATTGGGGAAAAAAATATTTATCACGCAGCAGTGAATTAAAGGAAAGATGCTATTTGAGCATAAAGTCAAATTATATATTCATGAGCTGTAAGAAATCAGATCTCTAGCTTCAACAGTTTTTGAGTAAAAGTTCCTTAAGTGAGACATAATTTAACGTTGCCATACCAACAAAGGCAATTCCATGTCCCCCTAAAAGATTATGAGATATAGATCAAGATGTGGATTGCTGTAGTTTGTTATAGTAGATTTACACTTCTTTGTCACTTGGAGGAAACATTTTATTTTGGTAAAACATAGTTTTATTCTGACAGTGAGTATTGTTATGTATTATCGAGCTTACTTTGCATTTGTCTAGAAAATTTTCATAGTATAGATGTGTTCCATATTCAGAATAACATTACTGTACAGTGTAATCCCACTGAACGCTGGGGTTTGATTGAATCCTAGTTCGTCGAATGGTAAACATGCACTCCAATACAGTAAGATTATTAGACTTTTTTCACAATTTCCGAGGACAGATATTTACATATGAAAAAACCTATTTCCAACATTTCTGGTATTTAGCCTTTCACTTGCATTGTTTTACACACTTAAAAAATTGAAATATTCATTTTTTACACAATAAAAGTATTCATTGTACTTTACTACTTAAACCACTGTAAGTTTTTAAAGCTGATCTTCTTGGGATCCTAATTTTGCAGCAAATTCCTATCATCATATTGAAGGATATCAAGCATGGCTCTATCATTATCTAAACTCATTCTGGATGTATTTATTTGTTTGTTTTTCTTTTGTTTTGTTTTGTACTCGGTCGGTCGGTTACTTAGTTACTCATTCACTTACTTATTTACTCATTCACTCACTTATTTACTCATTCACTCACTTATTTACGCATTCACTCATTTCTTTACTCTTTCATTCATTTATTCATTTGAAAGTACACAGGCATTACGGTCCATAAAAGCACCTTCTTAACATTTTTATTTTACAAGAAAAAAAAGAAGAAAATAGTTAATGATGTAAAACAAATTTAATTATCAGTAGAATATTATAACACATACAATAAATAAACTGAATAATCTGAATATGAGGGCGAGAGAAGTAGCTTCTTAATTAACTCAATTTGCATAATTATATTTCTTAAATATAACTTCTGTTCCTGAAAATAAATCAATATCATTGAATTTATATAATTTATTATAAAGGGACAACATTGTGATTAGAGGTGAATTTTTATGGCTGAATGTCTTTGATCTAGGAATATGGAAAAGTACTTTTTATGTGACTTAACGAATGAAACATAAAAAGAATTAATTTCAATATATCTGAAGAATCAATTCTGTCTGTGAGTGTTATTTTGAGAAATAGAATTGTGCGTACTGATCTCCTATGTTGGAGGGATTTCATATTAAACATTGATATTAGCTGCAATGTTGATGTGCGAATAGAGTTGTTGTCCACATCATGTTCATTAAAGAAGAAGCTCTCTCCACTAAGAATGATTATTATTAGAGAAGAAAAAAATCTCTCCGGTGCCGAGGATCGAACCCAGGTCCTTGGTTCTACGTACCAAATACTCTAACCACTGAGCTACGCCGAAGTTAAATCCACAGCACCGGATCGAATCCATCTCCTCTAGTGTCTTTTTCTCTTTTGTGGCCTGACTCAAAGTTCGACATATATGTTGACATATATTAAGTCAACTGCCATTATACAAGGAGAGCACTCATTTGAATGACTGATGGCCGGGATTCCACAGTAATATGCACTGTTGGGCGAAAAATCTAAAGGGTCATTCACAATGAAAATTAAACATAACGTAAGCGTTAACTTAAGAATGTAAACGTTACGGGAAAATCAAGAAGTCATACCATCATTCACGATGGGAACATAAACATAACAGCAAACATACTTGGTAACCATGGAAACATAACAACGACGCCATTTCCTCATATTCTGTCATATACTTCAGCGCTCCACGATTGTGTTCTGTTTGCAAATCACGTAAGCATAAGCATGAAAGTTTGGAGTTTGCAAACTTTCATGTTACCGTCTTACGTTAATGCTTATGTCAATGCTTATGTGAATCGTTGTGAATGATCCCATTTGGTAGCCTGGGCGCAAACTTCTGTGTTTATGTTATGATTATGTTTAATTTTCATTGTGAATGGGCCTTAAGGCCTTCTGGGTAAACGCATAAATAGTTCAACTTCTGAGTTGAGGACAAAAAAATCCAGAGAAGAAATAAAACTAACACTCCGTTTTGAGCAAAGATTAGCATTTTCTTCATTCCTCATTTCCATTTTCTCTAAAGTCACGTATTACCCCAAGCAAGAAATTCCATCAAATTATTCGTAAATTCATCCAGGTCAAGTCAATCTCATTCTAATTTTTCGCTTTTTGGAGATCCCAGAAATATATACTGTATTCCACAGATATTTGTGAGTAAATAGACCTTCCATATAGCCTACTGAGATATCAACGGCATATACGGGGTAATACTCGTAACATGGCAACAAACTTTTAAATCCAGGATCAAATGTTGTTGGGGAACAAAAGCAAAGTTCGGGGAATGTGTCTGAATGGTAACTTTGCAATACAACAACTAAAGGACTAATGAGATATATTTCTAGTTAGTGTCTTGTTACTTATCATGACTTTGATTTGGCAGTATTTTGCTTACATATTCAGAAAAGAAAAAAAAACTCTTATTTCCTTACTTGTCTTTTTTATTTTACGACCTGCGGGTGTCTGTCTGCCTCCTGTTTGTGTGATTCCCTTCTCGAGGTCACTACGCTTACAAGGAAGACTCCAACATTCTTCTCACTGATAACACGAGGATGAAGGCTGACGGAAGTTATCAAGAAGCGGACTCAAAACCAGCTGAGAAATCGTTAACTTCTCACATGAATAACAATATTTGCTATGGGTGAGGAGGATTCCAAGCGAATACAGTAATTTGATTTGATTGAAGCTTTTTGTTACAAGAAATCACTCGAGAACAAATTCGTAATTGCATCTGTAATTTCAAGCGAATAAACTTAATACTGTATATGTATGTATTTATTTACACTGCAAGTGGGCAAGCACCTGATAGCAGTAGTAACTTAATTACAAACAACAAAAATAATACACAATACAAATAATACACAATAATTGCATTAATAATAATACATAAAATAATCTAATTAATAAGTGAACCTAATTTTCTATTACAACCCGCATATGTATACGCCCTACATAAGTTTCACATTGATAGTGATAACCTTATACTTCACTCTCATCTCACTCGCCGCACTGACACTATGACACGTCTCACTCACTGCACTGGCACTGTGACACATTTCACTGACACCATAGAACACACTGTAAATTATCACTGATCGAAACCTGAACGCACACAACTCACGTGATGGCTTTTCAACCTATCACCATTCTCCCATCTTCCATCGTCAGCTGTGACCTAGTTTACGTAATTTCTGTACACGCCGCGCACAAAACAGTTGCCTCCTACTCTCAGCGACCACAAGGACACCTCCGCAACACTTATCATAAGTTGAATTCATATAGCTTTACTCTATGACATAATCAATTAATTCCTTCTGTTCAACTTTTACACAAAATCCGATCTTATAAGTTTCATTAACTTTTTATTTAACAGACAACTGTTCCGTGCGTTTGAGTACACATAATCTCTCTACGAGATGTTCTGTATTAGATTCATGTAACTTATTAAGGTCTTGGTAATAATAGCATTGTGATTTATATGTGCACTTTGTTCTGGTATTGCACATCACTTTTCATTATAATTTTGAGTACAGATATTACATTTGATATATTTTCTTCCCCCACAGTTGTCGCATCTAGCCACTATCAGACTTGGAATTCCACATAGACATCAACTCGATATAACTACAATTGTTTTACAATTTTTAAGCCTATCATGTAATAATTTTAACATCAACAATTTTAACACCTGATTATGGCTTATAAAGCCAGTTTTATATAGTAATGTAATATCGCCATATATTTAATGTTTTTTTATATAGAATCATGTTATTTGATATTATTTGGGTTTATTTGTATTACATTATATGTGTACCTTTATCATGCATATGGGCATAAATGGTTCTGATGATGGCTCAATAGAGCCGAAAACGTTCAAAATCAAAATAAATGTAACAAAGTACTGATAAACCAATAAATTTGTTAAAAGGATAAGCATAGACGGTATATGAAATAAAACCTTGATTGTCATTAGCAAACCATGACTTCACTGACTCACCACGCTTCACTGATACAACAGTTCAAATAAGACAAACAATTACACCCTTATTCATACTTATAAATAGAACTACATTAAACTGAACATTTGTAGTCTAAGACTCTCTTACAAGCTATTTTAAAATAAGCTACAATTCAAACCAAAGGAATATCTCGTCAGGCTAAGTAAATACATGTCACCTTAAGTAATGTAACGTCTACTTTTTTTAATTTATACTTTATACACAAATTTTTTATTTATTTTTAAATCTCCTTAAGGAAGGACAGCCCTCAAAGACCGCTGCAGGTAGGTCATTCCAATCATTTATACTTCGATTTAAAAATGAGAATTTACCTACACTAGTTTTCTCTTTCCTACATTTGATTTTAAACTCATGATCGTTCCTACCATAGTACGTTGGCTTCTCTAACCGAGCCGTTATGTCTACCCATGCCTTTTGGTGCTCTTTACAATGAAGTTACTCTAGTTTTTCTAAGTCTGTTTTCCAATGTTTCCCATTTAAGTTCTTTTCTCGTATCATTCCCGTCTCCTCTTTTACCTTTAACAAATTTAGCTGCCCTATATTGGATTCTTTCTAAGAAATTTATGTGATTTATTCTATAGGGATCCCAACATATAGTTCCGCATTTCATTAATGGTCGTACTAACGTTAGATATGCTATTTCCCTCGATTTGGGGTTAGCCTTTTTCAAGATTCTTATAATAAAGTGAAGTGCCCTCCATGCTTTACCCGTAACATTATCAACCTGCTCTCCCCAAGAAAGTTTGGACTTTAAATATACTCCTAGGTATTTACTACATTGTTCTTGCGGAATTATACCACCATTGAATTGGTAGTTTAGACTAGGCTCCTCTCGGATTTTACCAAATGTTTTTAGATTTAAGGCTCATTCACAAAGAAAATGAAACATAACGTAAGCATTAACTGAAGAATATAAACGTTACGGTAAAATCAAGAAGTCATACCATCATTCACGATGGGAACGTAAACATAACAGCTAACATACTTGGTAACCATGGAAACATAACAACGACGCCATTTCCTCATATTCTGTCGTATACTTCAGCGCTCCATGATTGTATTCTGTTTGCAAATCACGTAAGCATAAGCATGAAAGTTTGGAGTTTGCAAATTTTCATGTTAACGTCTTACGTTAATGTTTATGTCAATGCTTATGTGAATCATTGTGAATGATCCCATTTGGTAACCTGGGCGCAAACTTCTGTGTTTATGTTACGGTTATGTTTAATTTTCATTGTGAATGGGCCTTTACTTTTAGAACTATTTATTTTTATCCTATGCATTAACACCCAGTTATAAATTTTATTCAAGTCCGTTTGAATAGCATCCACATCTGAAGCATTTTTTTGCTATTTTCAGAGAGCCTAGACTAGTGCCATACCTGAGTTAGTCTATCAACCATGGGCACCGAATCCCTGTTTACATGCTACAAGACGTTTCCTGTTAGAAATTTAATAAGAATGTCCCCTGGAAATAAGATATACACATTGGTAGTGTTCATTTGCTTTCAGCACCGGACATAGGAATGGATCTAAATGGTGGTTGAAGTAATAGGAAGTGAAATGAAAAGTTGAAGTTGGGCGGAGGTAGAACGCTTCAGACCGCGGAACTTCAAGTCAAGCGTGGAATGACACCTCTGCCATTGGTTGAATAGCAATTATACATCTCCCCTCTTCTGCCAGCGACTTTTACATCTCCTGTCAGACATTATGGAACGAAGTAAGCTTCAACTGCGATTAAAAAGTCAACGTCATCTCTTCTTCAGCTTTCAATCAATATCAATGACAGCTCAAAATAACAATGATTATCTCCTTCAGATCTCAATAACTACAAACAATAAACGAAAAAAAAACACAAACTTACTCATAAAATATAAATATAAATATAAATATAAATATAAACGATCATTTTGAAATAGAAAAGTCTTTCCATTTGACAAGTGATTGTTGTGCTTCACAGTATTTAAATACAGACGTGGACAAATTATTAACAAAATTGACGATTTTTATGATAATTCTGTTTACAAAATTTGACTTTTCAATTTAGACTACAGTTGACAATTTTGCATATTTCCATCATTACAGTAGACAGAAATATGCAAAAATGTCAACTGTAGTTTAAATTGAAGAGTCAAGTTTTGTAAAAATATATAATAAAAATCTTCAATTTAGCTAATAATTTATAAATTAGCAAAAATGTCAACTGGATTGACGAGCCAAATTTTGTAAAAATATAAAACAAAAATCTTCAGTTTTGCTAATAATTTGGAAATATCCAAAATGTCAACTGTAGTCCAAATTGAAGAATCGAATTTTGTAAAAATATACAATAAAAACCTTCAGTTTCGCTAATAATTTGTAAATATGCAAAAATATCAAATGTAGTCCAAATTGAAGAGTTAAATTTTGAAAAATATACAATACAAATCTCCAATTTGGCTAATTATTTGAAAATACACAAAAATGTCAACTGTAGTCTAAATTGAAAAATCATATTTTGTAAAAATATATAATAAAAATCTTCAATTTTGCTAATAATTTGTCCACGTCTGTATGTATTTAGAGGATCTTAGAAAGAGTTGATATATAGTTTCTCAGAGGAAAATATACCAGCACTCACCAAAGTATACCACAAGATCTACAAAATTCCTGTTTACGAAACGGGTTAGTTCGTTCACGACTATGTAAGCGTTTCCAGGAGTTTCATGAAATTTAAATTAACTTTGAGCTAGAGAGAGCAGAGTTTGTTGCTTTATAAGTAAGGTTCTTCCAAAGTTCGTCATAATGCGTAGCCTATACAGTTGGCTCTTCAACACTTAATGTACTAAAGATAAATTCATTTTTATTCGTTCTTATTTTTGTAATACGTTGCCTGAAGTGTCCAGTAAAAATATCATGAATATGTAGAAAAGAAATGTGTCCTGAAGTTGTTTACTTACATATTAATAATGAAGAAGGTAATAGTATATTACGATACAAGGTTGGAAGTGTTTTTTTACAAAATCGGGGAAAGGTTTGAAAAAAGGAGCAGAGCGAGTTTTTCAACTTTCATAATTTTGTAATGGACTCCAGGAACGTGTATTGTACAGCATTTTTTTGCACAATAGTATATTTTGAAAATAATACTTTTAAAAATCGTATTATGCAGTACACTATGAACAGTTGACTGAAGGTTATCAGTCTCGCCAACGTACAAACTTCACGATCAACTTCAATGTACATACATAGGGGAGAGTCGGGTAGTATCGGACAGTGCGTTTCTTTCATCTACCACCATATGGTAGTACCTGAATGACATGGTTACGTTTCTCTATGCGACATCACAGAAACGTAACCATGTCAGTCAGGTACTATCATCGTGTGGTAGATGAAAGAAACTCACTGTCCGATATTACCCGAAGTCCGATACTATCCGACTCTCCCCTACATAAGTGTTCTGCCCATGGGCAGGTCTTTCACTGCAAACCCAGCATTCTCCAATCTTTCCTACTTTCTGCCTTCCTCTTTGTCTCCGCATATGATCCACATATCTTAATGTCGTCTATCATCTGATATCTTCTTCTGCCCCGAACTTTTCTCCCGTTCACCATTCCTTCCACTGCACCCTTCAGTACACAGTTTCTTCTCAGCCAGTGACCCAACCAATTCCTTTCTGATCAGTTTCAGCATCATTCTTTCTTCACCCACTCTTTCCAACACTTCATTTCTTATACTATCTGTTCACTTCACACGCTCCATTCTTCTCCATATCCACATTTCAAATGCTTCTATTTGTTTCTCTTCATTTCATCGTAATGCCCATGTTTCTGCCCCATACAATGCCACACTCCACATAAAGAACTCCACTAGTCTCTTCCTTAGTTCTTTTTCCAGAGGTCCGCAGAAGATGCTACTTTTTCGATTAAAAGCTTTCTTGGCCGTTGCTGTCCTCCTTTTGACTTCCTGGCTGCAGTTCATGTTTCTACTTACAGCACATCCCCAGTATTTGAAGATGTCCACTTATTTTAATGTATCATTTAGAATTCGCAAGTTTACCTTCTTTATTTTTCTTGCGACAACCATGTGAAAGAGTAAAAATGATTCAGGTACTTGTGACATTTCGTCTTCAGTTGTAATAATTTTTATTTCTGTTTGTTAAGTGAAGTTTGAATTGTTTAAACAAAGTTCAGTACATTTCAAATGCAGTGATTTGTTTCGTATAATGTATATTAAGTAACACTGCCTATTGCGTATGAATTTTACATGCATTGTAGGATTTTAGCATATATAGAAGGCAGTGGTTTTCATTACAACTCTAAAGCAGTTATTTGTAATATTTCAACATACTTATTTAGGTTGGCAACTCTGAATTCAGTAAAATCAACTTTCAATCATGGCGGCCGTTTGCTATAACGACGAGAAAACACTATCGTGCAGAAAATATTTTAGCAATCAGCGCTGCTGAATGTTAGTGTAAGTTACTAGGATTTGTGTTCTTTCTTTCCACGAAATTAATTGTATCTTGTATAGATTTTCCTACCAGTGAAATGTTTTTGATGCTTTCAAGTATATATTGCCATTTTATAGTGCTTATATAAATCAGTTTATTTAATTATTTGGCCTAGAAGTAGCACTGGTAATGATGATGAATGACTTTTTCCGTGAAACGCTGTCATCCAGACATAAATTATTACCAGGGAAAGGATTTATATGTAAATACATATTTACTTATAAAGCTAATATAATTTATATTTTGCATTATCTTTATGTTTCACAATGTGTAGGGTTGAAAAATCCTACTTTTATTTTCCATATTTTTCCATATTTTAGAGTTTAGTACATATTTTCGTTAATTTCCATATATTTTCCATATTTCATATAAAACAGTCCATATTATATTAGGTTTAACAATAAAACAAAACAAAATTCCATTAACTTTTAAAAATACATTTCAACAATAGAGATTTAAACACATGTTCAGTAATCCCTTTAACATCAGAGTTATTTGAAAATTAGCAGTCCTATCAACAATGGGAAAGTAAGTTACAAAACTGTATTAATTTAATTTAAAATTTTTAACAGACTTCAGTTGTGCAGCTCAACAGTTAAATGCCAGTCAGAGTACACATAGGTTCAGTTTTGTAAATCATACTATAAAGACGGTAAATATGCCAAAAGTACGTCATTCAGTCAATTTAAAATCAAAACTAACAAGTTACATTTCAGAATTTAAAGAAGATGGTTTATCAACTGACAATAAAATATTATTTTGTAATTTGTGTCAGTGTGCAGTATCATCTACACAAAAGTTCCTGGTGCAACAACACATTACAACTAGTAAACATCAGGCCAACAAACAACTAAATTCCAAGCAGAGACAATTGTTTTTAACACAACCAACAACATCGAATGTAAGATCTGAGTTTAACATCGACCTGTGCCGTTCTCTCATCTCTGCTGATATTCCTCTCTACAAACTAAAGAATAAGGTCTTCAGGGAATTCCTTGAAAAATATACTCAACATACAATCCCGGATGAGTCAACACTTAGGAAGACGTATGCTCCATCCATCTACGATGAGACAATACAGAAGATAAGAGATGAAATTAAAGATAGTTCAATTTGGGTTTCCATTGATGAGACTCCCGACAAAGAAGGTAGACTTGTTGGTAATGTAGTTATCGGTTTGTTAAGTGAACAATATTCTGAACGAATTCTTTTACATTGTGATGTTCTAGAAAAGTGCAATAACAAAACTATAGTTAAACTGTTCAACGAAGCTATGGGTATCCTGTGGCCAAAGGGTATTATGTACGATAATGTGTTATTCTTTATTAGCGATGCTGCCCCTTATATGGTCAAAGCTGGACAAGCATTATCTGTTGTATATCCTAAATTGACTCATTTTACTTGTGTGGCGCATGCATTTCATCGTGTGGCAGAAGTGGTCAGAGACAATTTCCTAAAGTAGATTTGTTGATTTCATCAGTGAAAAAGTATTTCTCAAAGCTCCCAGTAGAGTTAACGTGTTGAAAGAAATGTACCCTGAAATTCCATTGCCACCAAAGCCAATTTTAACTAGATGGGGTACATGGCTAGAAGCAGTTGAATATTATGCCGAACATATAGACTCTATTAACAATGTTCTCCTTGCATTGGACTCTGAAGATGCAGTCTCAATTGATACTGCGAAAACAGTTACCTGTGACATAAGTGTGAAGAATGACTTAGCTCACATTCAGCATACATTTTCATGCATCATAAAAACGCTCAAAAGTCTCCAAAATAGGCACCTTTCACTATCTGAAAGTTTTGAAATTATAAATAGTACTGTGGAACAACTGAATCGTGGTAGAGGTAAAGTTGCAGATGCAGTAAGAGCTAAGGTGGACACTGTACTTTCAAAAACCCTGGATATGAAGAACTACAAAAGGTTGTTGCTGTGATGAGTGGTGAATCAACAGTGAAGATTAACTTGGACTTATCCCCAGCAGACATTGTGAAATTGAATTATGTACCAGTTACTTCTTGTGACGTCGAACGCTCTTTTAGTCAGTATAAATCTATCCTCAGAGACAATAGAAGAAGATTCACTTTTCAGCACTTGAAAGAAATGTTTGTAACCTATTGTTATGGTAACAGACAATAAAAATTGTGTTTTGTTGAAACTACATTGGAAGATAAGGTACGTCCATTATATTTTTTGTTTAGTTTGATTAAAATGTACCAATATTTAACGTACATAGTCATTTTTTTTATAATTTTAAGTCCATATTTAATTCCATATTTTGGTAAAAATCCATATTTAATTCCATATTTTGGTAAAAATAACTACATATATATTTACATATTTCATATATTTTTAGTCCATATAAATCCGTTCCCTGATTATTACTGACTACGCTGACCACACAGCTTACGTATTCATCATACCACAAAAGCCTATAAAACGCTTACTCTTGGCTGTTTTGAACGCAGATATGTAATTTAATGAATTCTGACATCATTTGTAACTATTAACTAATGACAATGTATTTACTGGACTAATAATGTACATAAATAATTCGATAACTGCGAAAGTGTTACATATTGTTTTATTTTGTTTAACTGCATAAAAGGCTTTACCAATAACCAAATATGTATTTAAAAATAGGCTTAATTACTCAACTAATAGACGGTAGTATATTATACACACTATTTAAATTGATATTTTGTTATATGAAGTATTGTGTCAGTGAAGTGTGAAGTGTGTTGTGTAAATAAAGTGTCTTTGTGTCAGTGAAGTTTTATAGTTTATAGTGGTAGTGTAAAGTATTTGATCAGTGAAATGTTTTTGAAGTGTTAGTGAAATCAGGATAGTATCAGTGAAATGTGTCGTAGTTCCAGTGCAGTGAGTGAGTTGACTGCGAAATGAGTGTAGTTCCGAAAGGTGCTTGTGCATGTATGAACATATCATACTCGTGGGTTTTAGTTCGAACTTAGGGTTAAGATACAAATTAGATTTACCTTAAATATTATTTTAAGTGATCGTGTTTCATTTAATTTAGGATGCTCCTTGTTGTTATTATTATTATTATTATTATTATTAATTTATTATTCATTGTATTTTTATTAATTGTGTTTAATATTAATTGTCATTATTGAGTGTAATTAGTTACCACTGCCACCTGGTATTTACCTATTTGCAGTACATGCTTTAGTACAGTAGATCGGTAGTTGTTACAGCAAAATCAAACTGGGAGGGATTACTTACTATCAGAGTGATGTAATCAAATTTGTAATTCACGTAGATCAATACGTAAGACAAAACTATGGCTTCTCCAGCGAACACCAATTAAATTCCTGTGTTGTTATAAGCCAGTAAATCAAATATAGAAAATGTAGAACTAATGACCTAACAACCACACGAGTTTATGTATTTGTAGTAGGCCTACTACTTGGGGCTGATCTTTATATTTATTTAATAACTCCTAGTCTGAAGGCCACCTATCTTAGTTCGTTTGCATATCCTATTTAAGACACTAAAGAATCATTTCGGAGGAAGAAAATCATAAACATGGACGTCACAGAAGTAGGTTACAAGTTAAAGGGAAGTCACTCAAACACATAAATCAGCTACTCTCTACACGAGGATAACATCTTGTCCGACGGTTGGGGCTCGTCCATAGAGGCACCACAGTGTTGACCTGTTTTGTTAATTTTTGGTGTGTGTCCCTGAGCAGTGCAACAGCTGGCACGCATTATTGTCGGGTTTGGTTTGGAGATTTTAACCTCAAAGCAACATACATTAAAACACAGGAAATGAACTGGATTTATTAGAATATTAAAATTAACATGAACAGAATTGATTTTATTTTAAATATATGTTGTTGATTGTGCAGTTTGTGAAATTTATCTGGGAAATGGCTCCCATTGGGATGTTTGAAGTTGGGTTAATGTTTATTTGAATGATTCGATCAATGTCACTTTGAAAACTCGCGCCTGCCATTTTGGATCGGTGCTCTCAAGGTTTGCGGTATGTTGCGCGTACGAAATTAATCAATATCGCATATGCTTAGTTGGAAATCGATAGTTGCAATAACATAATGAATAGCAGCACTTTAATGGGGATGAGGACGTCCCTATACTGGCAATGTTAATTTCATAAACTTTAGGAACATGTATCTCAAAAATTGCTCATATTAGAGTCACAAAGTTTTGAACACTGCTTCAATAAGTTATATATAAGTAAAACCACCAATAAAATCTTTCCAAATAGGTGCCACTTAGCTACAAAAAATTATAAGCTAATAAATTGATATAAAAATTAAGAGTAAATCTAAAAAAAATAAAAAAAAAATCCTGCACATAAATAAATTGTCGTAAACCTAATTTCTGTGGTGGTTTGTGCTGCCGAATGCTTTAAAAATGTCAAGCAATATTTCGGCGGTTCGCGCAATACCGGGCAGAACTCTAAGCACAACCCGCTGCCGTCATCCAGACTGTAGCGAGCTTGAAACACTTGGACACGTGCTTGGACAATGCCCCAAAGGCGAGCTGCTGATCAGTGCTAGACATCATCGTGTACGACATGCTTTGGCGATATCGTTAAAAACTTTAAATTGGGAAATTCATGAGGAAGTACATTGTGTATCATCAGATGGTTCTTTTAGACGGGCAGACATTATTGCTATCAACGGACGCTTAAAACGGGCTCTTGTTCTTGACCCTACTATCCGTTTCGAAAGAAACCTAAGTCAGGCCACCGAGATTGATATTGAGAAGAAGTCCATATATGAACCTTGTCTGCCGTATCTTTCTCAAAAGTACAACGTCCTTCTTAAACAATGGTCCGTCATTGGTTTGCTGTTTGGCAGTAGAGGTTCTATTTCCAAATTCACATGGAATTATATTAAGAAACTTCACATTCCTTTTGATTCTGTAATGTCTATTCTTATAAATATTATCAAGGATTCTCTTCAAATATTACATCATCATCTCTATTTCAATTAATCAACTTATATTTGCCTTCTACAATTAACTTTCTTTTTTCTTTAATGTATCACATCACATTATTATACATGTTTATTGTATTCAGGACCCTTGTGGTCACTCAAAATTCTTTGAGCTGATGTCTATAATTTACATTGCGTAAAAATTTCAACCTTGTGAGTGAAATGGATTTAGAGATACATGCTCCTGAAGTTTATGAAAATAACATTGCCAGTATAGGGACGTCCTTTTCCCCTTAATGTATGTCATTAAGATACAGTTATGGCACATGTAATGAGCGTATTATAGTATGATCGAGCAAAAAATAATTTATTGCTCTGCCTGTTCTGATGTACTGATCTGAAAATTGTACAATTGATAGTACAGATAAGAGATTGATTTAAAACCATGGAAATGGATTTTCTAAGACAGAATGGTTACTTTAGGGTAAAAGAAACTGATTTTTTTAGTGTAAGAGATATCAGTGTAATATTTATTACATATTTTGAACTTTCTTCAAATATTGTGATTCTGGAAGTGCAATGTTTTATATAAAGTTACATAACTCAATTTCCATTTTTTCAGCATTGTGTTTACAAAAGAATATTATACAAATTCACTGGAAGAAATTATATTATTGAACATCTAAATATGAAAATTGAGATTTACGCTTTTAATTTCTAAATTTTAAATTTGCCATTAATTAATTGTTCTTATTTTCATAATGATTCCTGATAGAAAGATTTCGTCCACACCTGTGGAGTAACGGTCAGCGCGTCTGGCTGCGAAACCAGATGGCCCGGGTTCGATTCCCGGTCGGGGCAAGTTACCTGGTTGAGGTTTTTTCCGGGGTTTTCCCTCAACCCAATATGAGCAAATGCTGGGTAACTTTCGGTGCTCGACCCCGGACTCATTTCACCGGCATTATCACCTTCATCTCATTCAGACGCTAAATAACCTAAGCTGTTGATAAAGCGTCGTGAAACAACCTACCAAATAAAATAAAAAAGTAGAAAGATTTCGACCAGAGAATATACCGTGAACACGGGCTACTTGAACCCAGAAGAAAAAAATGTTTACTTACCATTGGAGTAACTTAAGTGAAAATGTTTGTACAGATGAAAGTTTGCAGAGAAAAAGACCACAACTTTCGACACCAAACTTCTATTTTACATCGACGAAAACATTTTTTTCTTCTGGGTTCAAGTAACACCTTAAGGGACAAAGTAGCCCGCGTTGACGGTATTTAGACTGTAATGGTAAATATATATATAAACAATTTATTCATCTATCACGAAGATATGATGTTTATTTTAACATAAAAAATATGTAAGAAAATATAACTTACAAAAATAAGCAAATGAAGTGTCTCGGGTTAAGGTGTTAGTACGCATCATACCATTTAAAATGACGTCCCATGCCGTCTTTGAGTCACTTAGGGGAATAAAATGAATTGGGGAACAAGGTAGACGTACGAGGGTAGCTCCGAAAGTAATGTCTCCAATTTTTTTCTGTGTTCACCTGATCATCAGTGCGGTTTTCGGCGTAATAGATCGACTATTCTATCTGATGCTTTTCCAATTCACTGCGGGCTAAAGCAGGGAGATGCACTATCACCTTTACTTTTTAACTTCGCTTTAGAATATGCCATTAGGAAAGTTCAGGATAACAGGCAGGGTTTGGAATTGAACGGGCTACATCAGCTTCTTGTCTATGCGGATGACGTGAATATGTTAGGAGAAAATACACAAACGATTAGGGAAAACACGGAAATTTTACTTGAAGCAAGTAAAGCGGTCGGTTTGGAAGTAAATCCCGAAAAGACAAAGTATATGATTATGTCTCGTGACCAGAATATTGTACGAAATGGAAATATAAAAATTGGAGATTTATCCTTCGAAGAGGTGGAAAAATTCAAATATCTTGGAGCAACAGTAACAAATATAAATGACACTCGGGAAGAAATTAAACGCAGAATAAATATGGGAAATGCGTGTTATTATTCGGTTGAGAAGCTCTTATCATCCAGTCTGCTGTCCAAAAATCTGAAAGTTAGAATTTATAAAACAGTTATATTACCGGTTCTTCTATATGGTTGTGAAACTTGGACTCTCACTCTGAGAGAGGAACATAGGTTAAGAGTGTTTGAGAATAAGGTGCTTAGGAAAATATTTGGGGCTAAGCGGGATGAAGTTACAGGAGAATGGAGAAAGTTACACAACACAGAACTGCACGCATTATATTCTTCACCTGACATAATTAGGAACTTAAAATCCAGACGTTTGAGATGGGCAGGGCATGTAGCACGTATGGGCGGATCTAGAAATGCACATAGAGTGTTAGTTGGGAGACCGGAGGGAAAAAGACCTTTAGGGAGGCCGAGACGTAGATGGGAGGATAATATTAAAATGGATTTGAGGGAGGTGGGGTGTGGTGATGATAGAGACTGGCTTAATCTTGCACAGGATAGGGACCGCTGGCGGGCTTATGTGAGGGCGGCAATGAACCTTCGGGTTCCTTAAAAGCCATTTGTAAGTAAGTATGTAAGTTGACCTGTAAAGGTTTAGTTGGATGTTATTGGCTTTGTAGTAAAAGTTGAACCTTCATGTTAATGCCCGGTTACTTCGGTTGTCGTGCGACAAAGAATGGCAGAGGGCAATCTACCTAAATGCTTCTGACATAGAGGTGCTTAAGAAGCAGAGATGTGTTACTCAATTCCTCACTGCCTAACAAACTGCGCCCATTGACATCCATCGACTTTTGCTAATGTCGTACGGAGACCGTACAGGGAATGCGAGCACAGTGAGGCCATGAGTAGTGCATTTCAACAGTGGTGAAAATGCTAGTCTTCTGGGATAGGCGGGGTGTGATTCTTTTGGATGCCTTGGAGCCTGGAGAAACTGTCAATTCTGGCTAAGATGAAAGCTGAATTTCTAGATTCAGGCCATAGAAGAAAACCTTTCACTTGCAACGTCAGGTCCCACACCAGTTTCGAGACCACTGAACATTTTGGAAAATTTGACTGGACTGTCCTATCACATCCACCGTACAGTCCGGAGTTAGCGCCTTTAAACTTCCATTTCTTTGAGCCTATGAAAGATGGACAGCGAGAGCAACAACATTTTCCAGACAAGAATGCTGCCATTGCAGCTGTAACAAAGTGGCTTGCTTCTGCGGGTTCAGATTTTTGATAATAATAATAATAATAATAATAATAATAATAATAATAATAATAATAATAATAATAATAATAATAATGGTTTATTTAACCTGGCAGAGTTAAGGCCATACGGCCTTCTCTAACACTCAACCAGGAGTAAAACTGCGTTACAAAAAACACTACAAATTTACAAAACAGAATAAAATAATAATAATACTTACTTACTTACTTACAAATGGCTTTTAAGGAACCCGAAGGTTCATTGCCGCCCTCACATAAGCCCGCCATCGGTCCCTATCCTGTGCAAGATTAATCCACTCTCTATCATCATACCCCACCACCCTCAAATCCATTTTAATATTATCCTCCCATCTACGTCTCGGCCTCCCTAAAGGTCTTTTTCCCTCCGGTCTCCCAACTAACACTCTATATGCATTTCTGGATTCGCCCATACGTGCTACATGCCCTGCCCATCTCAAACGTCTGGATTTTAAGTTCCTAATTATGTTAGGTGAAGAATACAATGCGTGCAGTTCAAAATTCCTCATAGAAGCTATCCTTTATATGGTCGTCTTTCTCTTCTGTAGGGGACTGAGCATTTATAACTATGATGTCGCATCATCTACCCTTAAGTACTAAATATGATAACCTGTCACTGATAAATTCGACCTTTTTTACTGCTGATTTTATTCTTTTATGAACAAAGAATCCTGTTCCTAATTGGTGATTATTGTTTCCTTCCCCATAATACAACAAGTAATCTCCTATTTGTGATATGCCATTCCCATCTAACCTAACCTCTTGTACTCCCACGAAGTCTATTCTATATCTAGCTAGTTCTTTACTAATGTTACCCCTCCTCTTCTATAAAGACTAGTTACATTCCAAGTGCCAAATCTCAAAACCTTATTCCTTTGCTGTGGTCGTGCCAGAGAATCAGTCCTATTCCGAGGCTTAAAATAATGATAATAATAATAATAATAATAATAATAATAATAATAATAATAATAATACAATGTAAAAAACAAGTAAGTGGAAATCAGACATAATATATAACATATAGATAGAAAGGAAAATGCATAATAAAATGTGAACAGTAGTTCAAAATAAATGAGACATTCAAACTGTAAAAATATAAGACAATAATAATAACAATAACAATAATAATAATAATAATAATAATAATAATAATAATAATGGTTTATTTAACCTGGCAGAGTTAAGTCCATACGGCCTTCTCTAACACTCAACCAGGAGTAAAACTGCGTTACAAAAACACTACAAATTACAAAATATAATAAAAATAAAAATAATAATAATAATAATAATACAATGTAAAATTCAAGTAAGTAGAAATCAGACATAATAATATATAACATCATAGAAAGAAAGGAAACCGCATAATAAAATGTGAACAGCAGTTCAAAATAAATGAGACATTCAAACTGTAAAAATACAAGACAATAATAATAATAATAATAATAATAATAATAATAATAATAATAATAAAAATTAGTGAAGTACAAAGCATACAATGAACACAATATTTTTAGGTACAAACCATAAGGAGAATTATGATTATACAGCTCAAGTTATCAGATTAGGCCTATAGATATACCATTATCTGGAAATATGAAATCAAAAAGATAAAATAAGTTAAATATCACTAGAAAAAAAAATATATAAATGTGAATACATGGAAACATGCAATACAGCACTTGTCATAATAGTAAGTTAGTTTGGCAGCTCGTCATAAGATAATTTTCTAACTTGCATTTGAAAGATTTCAATGTTCGCCAGCCCTTGACTTCAGGCGGCAGAGCGCGGCATGCAGGCTCTTGTTGATCACTGGCAAAATGCATAACGAATGGCGGTGATTATGTGGAAAAATAAAAATAACTGTATTCAGCTGAAACCGTGCTCTATTTAACTGTGTTGTTATGCTCTGTGTATCTGTTATAATTTCCATGAAAATAAATAGAAGGCATTACTTTCGGAACGACCCTCGTACTGTATAAAGGCAACATTTTAAGGGATTTCATTGTTTTTAAACCATGACTTTACGTTTAATCAAGGGCAGGAATAATGTTTTCACAAGCGGTAAGCTTACTACACTTAACAGTAGTCCTCAGGTAAACATCGCCACCATAATAGCAGACTGGGAAAACCAAAAATCTCTCCTAGCTAGGGCTAGGATTTTGATGATCTATAAATCATGAAAAAATGTCCTAAAACAATGCATTTATGCCCTAAAACTCTTTCAAAAATGCCCTTAAAATGCCCTAAAAATTGATCTTATATAATTGGCTTAGAAAAAACTAGCAAAAACTATGTCTTACATATCTGAATTCACTTAACTGTATGATTTGTTTTCTTCTATTACGATTCCAACAGTCATGGATTTTAGTTCTTGGAAAGCCATGACTTCATTTTTTCTTGTTGAAATTGTCATACCTTACTCATTAGTATGGTTAGGACTTTGATGATCTATAAATCATGAAAAAATGTCCTAAAACAATGCATTTATGACCTAAAACTCTTTCAAAAATGTCCTTATAATGCCCTAACAATTGATCTTATATAATTGGCTTAGTAGGAAAAGAGGTTTTGTGCCGCTTATTGTTTACACAGTAATTAAATTAAATTATAGTACCAACATTTAAGTTTATTTAATTTTACATAATTTTTTCTAAGTACTACACTTTAATTAATTATTTTACCTGATGTAGTTTCCACATAGTCCACTACAAGGCCACTCTTATCCGGAACTAGCAGGTATAAAGGAGTCTATATTGAAGGAGTGGTTGGACTGATCCATTAATGGGGTGAAAAACGTTAAAATGGCAATATTTGTGTAGAAAAACGATTAAAATATTATACAAAATAATGGGTATTAATGGATAAAATATGTAGAGAAAATATCAAAGGAATAAGCATTATTCTACATTACTAATGAGGATTTATGGCCAAAATTAAATGAAAATGCCTAAAAATGACCGAATAAAACAAAAAATGTTTTTATGAGCTGAAACAGGCAATAAAAATGAAAAAAAAATGACCTAACAAATAGGTCTTAAAACACTTAGTCTATCACATAACATATAAACACTAAAGCAGCTATGCTTCTGGCTTACTAGAAAAATGATGCAATTTCATCAAAATCCAAGCCCTAGCTATTGCTATAGTTCCTGATAAAATGATCTTGGCTTCACATGTTCCAATTTCAATGTAAAATGCTACCGTGTTGCAAGCTTTTTTTTTACCGTGAGTGTCCGAAAAAAAGTCGAAAATCTAGAGAGTTCTGGATCCAGGAAGAAGTCAAACTTCTATAAAATAGATGTATTAAAACTATTGATGTTGGATGGACTCTGTCCAGTCGTGTGCCACGAATTACGTGTCTCTCCATCACGACAAGAGATTGCTGTATAAAGGCATACTCACTGTTTTCGCATAGAAATATGTACGTGGAATGTGTGCGACTGGTTTGTTTTGAATAACCGCTGTCGTCACTCACGAGTGATGGCCATCACTTCGTTACCCGGATTTTGACACTTCTACACTCATTATGGACGACTTAGTTGTGATGGTACTTATAATATCACTTCAGGTTAGTAATCGTTTTTCATTCATTCGTAATTAATCCCCCAACTCGATTTAGTGTTACCATAGCAACGTACTAGAAGCCTGCCATTTATAGGAGTTTAGGGAATTATCAAGGTCCCTAGCAAATATGAGTTGACGTTTAAAGCCAAACGTTGTGTTTGAAAGTTATGTAGAAGTTAAGTAAACAAATTGTGTTTTGAATTATTACTTATTGGTAATTGGTGGCAGTTAAAGTATTTTTAGGAACATAAAAATTAATTCAAAGTTAGCTATAATAGCGAAATAAAGTTTATTGTGTGAAATTTAGTTATTTTACTTACTTTTTTAATGACTAATATAAAATAATCCTCCTCACATTAGTTAGTCAATGGGTGGATTTCGTAGGCTGTGAAATGAGATCGCTACAACTGATGAATTTAATATTTTTACGAAATAATTATATGATTTGAGAAATTTAATAAACCTTGGCATATTTTACTGTAAGTCAAAGGGCATTTTTTGTAGACACATTTCTGAAAAGCGGAAGCATTCAACATTGGTGACTGTCTCACAGCTGACCGGGTCGAACTCCTTTTTTTACTGCAGTTCGCATTCTTTTAGTGTTATCTTATAGCGCTCGAACAGTGTATAATATTGTCACTAAATGATGTTACAATGCTGTCATGAAAAAGAAATTTATTATTTTACCCATTTTAATAGAGGAATATAGAGACAATGAAAAATTCTATATTTTTAAGAGACCGTTTTCATTTTTGGTGCACATAAGTATGTATCTTATTTTATCTTTTATTTTAGTTTTGTTTTTATTTTTATTAAATAAAATAAAGATAACTAAATTCCACACAATAACTTTATTTATTATTATTATTATTATTATTATTATTATTATTATTATTATTATTATTATTATTATTATTATTATTATTATTATTATTTTTAGTTAATATTTGTATACTGGTATGTATTTTCCTGTATGTGCTTTGATCCTGACGGAGTGGAAGAGAAGGTCTGTTGGCCTTAATTCTGCCAGGAAAATAAAACTATTATTATTATTATTATTATTATTATTATTATTATTATTATTATCTTAGCATCCTAATATAGTAACCAAGTAAGCAGAATTTAACTTTTGTCACACAATAATTTTTTCGAGTATTCAATTTTTAAAAAGGAGCAAATTTTTCAAAATTTCACTGCTCATAGACATTTGAAACAATTACGTTGAATATTTTTATGTAACACTAGTCCTATGTTAGGAAGAGAAATGTGCATTCATGATTTAAATAATTCCAAATAGTTACAGAGAAAATAGTTACTTATGTAGCATGTTCGTAAAGCTTCTCTTTTCGGAACGAGTGTAAAGTTTATGAAACGAAGCAAAGCTGAGTTTCACAAAACACCAGGGACAAAAAGATAACTTTACAAATGCGTACCATGCAATATTTTTATAGGATAGCACAGATATAGGCCTACATTAAATAAATATTTCAAGTTAGCGAGGTTATAGGATCACGAATTCACGGCCGTCTAAACTCAGAATCATAAGGAATAAGTATCCATGGAATTACAGCCTATTTTATTCATGATGACGATTCATGCTAGTTTAAAGCTACCATATAATCAACAAAGAGGTTAGAAAAAGTTGAATGCTATACCTTGCTGCAATGAATACAACAGGTATAACTTCAGAATAATACGGGCTAAAATGTAAATATGAATGTTGAATTTGTTACTTATTTGTGTTACATGTACTATTTACGTCATAAAAGACCCAGGTAATGCATTAGTTTCTTATTAAATGAAGTTTGTACATCGAATATTTCATTTTTTTCGCAATGCTTAGAACGAATAGCAGTGTCTAAAGTGATTATTTACTTTTTTTACTAGTGTTTTAAAGGCTTACTTTACACACTTATAACAGTGGATCAAATGCAACTTTGCGCAATATTGTAGCAAAAAAATAGTTCATGAAATAAATCCAATATTTTTTAAAATGTTATTGTTTGTGTCACATATATTTCTTCTTTTTAAATGTTGGAGAGTTAGAAAAAAGTAATGCACAAAATTGTTTAATACAATATAGTGAATATACAGAAATAATTCAGTTTCAGAGTTACAAATTTGTAGAATCCTTAGTGATCAGTATGAAGAGAAATACACAACATATTACAGAGGAGAAAATTGATTTTAAAGTTGACATTTCAAGAGCACGGACTTTGAATCAAGACATCATTAGGACTTCTTCCAATCGTCTTACGCCATTGAAAATTTGTAAATACATAGCTTAATTTTTGCCCTCGGTTGTACAATGCTTTAACTAATTTACACCCAAAACTTCTAACATGTAACCCACTAACATATAACAAGAAAATTAGAAACGTATTAATATCTTCGATTTGACTAATAGTAGTATACTTTACAAGAGCGGTATGTTGACGTTTTCATGTTCGAGGAAAAGATTGAAAAAGCGAAACGTAGTTGAGCTTTTTTAATTTCCGAGAACATGAAAATAAACATACAGCTCGTGTATCGTACATTATTTTGTGCGAAGATCGTTTATTACATACCTGAAAGACGAATTTCTAATTAGTTGCAATGAAATCTCCATGTTGGTTTCTGTTTAATGACGGCAACTTCGGAAAACCAAAATATCTTTCTTCAACATTGTTGCTATAAAATGTTTTCTGTGTTTACCATACTCCAACAGGCCGTGATATACGTCTGTCTTTTTTTTCCCCAGTCTATAAATGCAAACTTAAAACAAACGGTAAGGTTATGTAATGATTTATTTTTCGTTTTAATATTTTAACAATATTATTTATATAACATATTGCAGTAATAACATCGGCATCTGGAATCTTGTTGATTTTTTCACGGCTTACTTAATGTTACTTGTATCAGGAATGCAATAAGTTTCGTGGAGTAGTAGACTTTACTTAATTTTTGTAAATATTTAAAAACAATAATTAACATTGCAATTTAGGTGAAATTGCAGTGGTAAGTTTCCAATTTATAATTATTACTATGTTAAACGTCTCTAAAAATAATATGTTAAAAGCCTAAAGCAGTAAAATGAATGTCGCGCTTAAGCGGTAAGAAGAGGGAAATTGTTATGTATGTTACGTTGAGAATACTGAATGTGGTATTTCACACTGTGGTTCTGTGCGGAAAACAAGCAAATACGCACGATCTCGCACAAATAAATTTATAGCCTATGTGTATGAATTAATCAACCTATATTATATTTGTATTCTATATTTTTGAAAAAAAAATATATATATATATATATAAATTGTCCTACTTTTCACGTGCGATATTATTCTTCTCTAGTGTTAATATTATATTATATAATTCCATTGCCGCTGTAATTTAAATTGTAGTTCCTATTTTACTTTATTTATTTATTTTTATTTTTTTTCTATATTTCTGTTATATTAATATTGTATTATATAATTTCTGTAACTGTAATTTTAATTTTATTCCTATTTTATTTTATTTTATATTCTCTTACAGGCCTATTAATATTATATCTGAACTGCGACCGAACACGAGCTCTGCTCATTAGGTGTCAAATTTTGTTAATACTACTGTATCTCATTTTTTATATTGACTGTATTATTTTATTTCTATTTCTCTTGTTTGTTTGTAATTATTAGGGAACGGAATTTGGAGCAGTAAAAGCTAGTATTGGCATCTACACAGCCATTTGTTTACAACCCTTTATACTAAGTCCTCCCCTCCATGACATACTCGCAGATCTCTGCACGTCAACAGCAGGTGAACGGGACAGTTGTCGCATAAGAACGTCAACATGTAGGTTTGCAGTTCAGAGTAGTGAAGTGCAGGTACAATGCCGAAAGTGAAACCAGATCGAGTATCGAGTATCAAAATTCAGGAAACAATTCCCTAAATTGTCGCTTCCCCCATGTCCAGTTCTTAAGAGATGGGGGTCATGGTTAGAAGCTTGCAATTATTGAGCACATCACCTCCAATCTGTGAAGAAAGTGGTCCAGTCTTTCAATCCCAATGACGCGGCTGCGATTCAAATACGCCAGGAACTGCTAAATGATAGAACAATCTAAAAAGAAGTCATGGACATTAAGTCAATTTTTTTATATTTACCGGATGCCATTATTCGATTAGAAAAGTCAGGAGTAGAACTAGTTGAGCAAATAAATATTATGAGGACTATTGTAAATAAACTGAATGCAGTAGAAGGTGAAGTAGGAAAACGTGTTGGTGAAAAAATGAACAGAGTTTTGATTAAGAATGATGGGAACGGTAATCTTAGTCGGATTTCAGATGTACTAACAAAGACGTGTCCCAATGACGTCATTCAGCATGTGAATTTAATTGACGTATCTTGTTTCAAGTATTCTCCAATAAAATTGTCTCTGCAGATGTTAAAAATTTCCTTCCTTGCAACAGAGCAAAGTTGTATTTTGAAAATTTGAAAATGATATTTACAATTTATTATAACAAGGCACAGCAGGAATAATTGTTTCATCAACAAAACACAACATTAGTTGAAAATGCCATTTCGTTTGCTTTTACATTTTGTTCAACATTTAATGATACTGTATTAGGCTATGTTGTAAACATTGTAGTATATGCATATATTGTAAATACTGTAATATACGTTATATACATTATTATCATATTTCATGATATTGTAAATAAATGTTTTAATTCAACACGCTCCTGACAGAAGAACATACATATTCAGAGGCGAGATCCATACAGAAGACAACTATCAGCCATCAATGTTTCCACTGACACGCGAGGACGTAGAGATTGATATTTAATTATGTATATTTGTAATGTTGTTTATTGGTGTCTTGTGCGTTGCCAAGAAAAACACATGTAGTTCAAAATGAAATGCAGATTATGTACAGTATGTAGGCCACCATATGGCATTAAACTATAAACATTTGTTTATTCTGAAATACGTTTATAGCACGTTGCGTGTAAGTTTGTATGAAGTGAACTGTACTCGTCCATGCAGCTCGCTTGACAATCACTGAGCTACGAATATCTGTACTACGTTTCACCATTCTTTATAATACTCCAAATCCCTTTCCCTGGTAATTATATTCTTTATTCTGTAAATTTAAATTTAAATAAATAAATAAATAAATAAATAAATAAATAAATAAATAAATAAAATAAATAGAAAAATAAATAAAAAACATATCTGTAGAGTAGGGTATTACGACCATTTAAATATAAAAAAGGAAATTTATTTTTTTTTATCAAAAATGTCATTTCTTCTCCATAGGCCTCTCTCAAAATCGTCTGGGTACCTTTCATGTCTTGTAATGTGAAATTCAATCAATTCAAGCTACATCTTGTTTGAAATACAAATTACAATTGGTGACCAGAATTGAACAGAGTAAAGGCCCATTCACAATGAAAATTAAACATAAACATAACGTAAGCATAAAACCTTGTGTCCATGTTATTTAATGAAAGCATTCACAATGAATTACATAAGCATAAACTTAATCTTAATCATAAGACGTTAACATGAAAGTTTCCAAACTCCAAACTTTCATGCTTATGTTTATGCGATTTGGAAACAGTACACAAGCGGAAAGCGTGTTTTCACTTTTTATTTAACATCTCATGGGCTTTGCCTACAGGCAATATTTTGATCTATTGGCCGTGATGATAGCTAGGCGCGCAACATGGAATCATATGACGAAAAGTTGATTATTTTACATCTCCGTTTCTTTGATTTCAAGTATTGAAAGCCATATACTGATGCCATTGTAGTTATTAGAAACATAAATTGAATAGCTACATCGTCAGTCATTGTGCAATTCTCCATTTTTATGTAATAGATTCTGTAGTTTTGTTGATTCGGTATGTTTGTTTCCACACACGTGTTATGTTTACGTTAAGTTTAATTTTCATTGTGAATGGGCCTTGGCTACTTAAGTTTGTGGCATATGTTTATGTGCTTATGTTAATGTTTACGTTAAGTTTAATTTTCATTGTGAATGGGCATTGGCTACTTAAGTTTGTGGCATATGTTTATGTGCTTATGTTAATGTTTACGTTATGTTTACTTTTCATTGTGAATGGGCCTTGGCTACTTAAGTTTGTGGCATATGTTTATGTGCTTATGTTAATGTTTACGTTATGTTTACTTTTCATTGTGAATGGGCCTTGGCTACTTAAGTTTGTGGCATATGTTTATGTGCTTATGTTAATGTTTACGTTATGTTTACTTTTCATTGTGAATGGGCCTTGGCTACTTAAGTTTGTGGCATATGTTTATGTGCTTATGTTAATGTTTACGTTATGTTTACTTTTCATTGTGAATGGGCCTTGGCTACTTAAGTTTGTGGCATATGTTTATGTGCTTATGTTAATGTTTACGTTATGTTTACTTTTCATTGTGAATGGGCCTTGGCTACTTAAGTTTGTGGCATATGTTTATGTGCTTATGTTAATGTTTACGTTATGTTTACTTTTCATTGTGAATGGGCCTTGGCTACTTAAGTTTGTGGCATATGTTTATGTGCTTATGTTAATGTTTACGTTATGTTTACTTTTCATTGTGAATGGGCCTTGGCTACTTAAGTTTGTGGCATATGTTTATGTGCTTATGTTAATGTTTACGTTATGTTTAATTTTCATTGTGAATGAGCCTTAATACTTCGTTGAATGTTTAAATGTAAACTAAAACATAACTTTTGCACTGACTCCAGCAAAATGTTGCACTTTATTATTGATCACACTGTATGTTTACTTCATACGATTTGTAATGAAGATCATGAAAGAAAACCATGTGATATTCTGGCTTACTTTATCGTTGCGAGGCCTCGCGAACTACTTCGTGAGTCTGATGCTGTTTTCTTGTCTAAGATTTTCAATCTCCGGCACGGAATACTGTATCAACTCTACCACCTTGCGATGTGAGAGGCCGTATAAGAGAAGGTTGCCACCTCACCGCCTTTCTGCAGCAAGGTTCGGAATTCCTTTCTGCCGTAGGAATATCAGAGAATTAATTTAACTTAAATTTATAATTTTTACGCGTAAAATGGTTCACAAAAATCTCTTAAATCTGTATGAGTTGCAATTTCTTTGCTCGTTTATAACTGTTCACATTTTAACGCATACTAATTAAAATTAACGCGCATAACTTCGGACTTGAAGTTAGCATCGTTAAAATGAGAGCTTATATTTAGTGCTTAAAATGAAACAACAGCTCTTTCGGCAGTTTTATAAGCTAGCTTGTTAAGTCTAATGACACAATTACAAGATTATGTCTGTGCACGATGCCACTTCTGCTGATCTGGTTTTAATATTAGTCATTCATACAAATTTAATGTAACATACTGAGTAATTTACGAGGATTTACCGTCACTTACAGAGCTTATTTCCGAAGACATTCTGAGCAAAAATGTTACATAAACATTTGTCAACATTTTTCAAAGTTACGCTAATTTGAAGTTGTCAATAAAATACATTCTTTCTTTAGTTTTAAGGGTAAAATACATTACAAATAGAGAATTAAGTATTCAGAAGTGTTATTTCTTTAATTGGCTAGTGTTCTGAAGCTAAGCTGTGTTGTTAATTACTTTGTACAGATTTTGTTTTTCAATTTTTAACTAAAAATTACATCATTCTTACCCACTTATCAAAAAAATTGTTACAAATCCTACGACTTTAGGAACTTGATTCTTTACAGTTTAATTATGCATCCTAATATAGTCTTAAGGAATTTACAAGAGTGGCGTGATTTGTAACAATTTTTGTGATAAATGCGTAAGAAAATATAATTTTGTAGTTAAAAATCGAAAAAAAAATTCTGTATGAAGCAATTATGGAATTCACAACACATTTTTAGCTTCAGAATATTAGCTAAGTAAAGAAATGATACTCCTGAATAGTTCATTCTTTATCTGTTTTACTCTTTTACACTTGAAACTCAAGAATAATAGTATTTTATAAACAACTTCAAATTAGTGTAATTTTGAAAATATCGATATTTGGACAAATGTTTATATGACACTTTTTGCTCAGAATGTCTTCGGAAATAAACTCCGTAAAGGACGGTAAATCCTCGTGAATCACCCTGTATACATAAATTCCAAATTTTTAAGGGACAGTAAATACATTTTCACATTTTGTCTCTCTTGACAGGACTTATTTCTATATGAATTCCAAGGATTGAGGGATTATACAGGGTGTAAGTGGAATAACTCAGCAGATTTTCACAGTCAATATTTCATGTTATGTATAAAAAAACTGTAATACTGTATTGATGGAAAGTTCATAATTTTCTCAGAAAAAAAAATTTTTTTCCAAATGTATAACACCCTCTTATTCTGTAACTATTCCGAGTAGGATCGTGAGTTTTTTCCATAACAATAGGAAATCTAACAAAAAATCATTCATCCCTCTGATGTATATCAATTGCGTGGACGGTTTTCGTGTAAATGTAATTTGAAGCCACTGAATAATGCGACCAGCTTGCAACGTTGTAATCAGAGACGGGATGGGAGGTAGTTCACAAAGGCAGACAGATCTGAATTCGTTGATCTCTTACATCTGTATTACTAGCAGACAGAGCAGTGTATTTGCGGTTATGTTACCAAACTGCTGAAACCTTGAACTTAATTTTTTTTATGCTCGACCATGCCGAAATGTAGTAATTATACACCTGGTAGTAGCCCTTTAATGCACCTCATTAAAGTATACCTATTCATTATAATTCAGTTGTTCAGCCAATGGGAAATCACCATTGTACCATTATAAAACCGCAAGTATCGATTATTCTCGGATATGCAATCGAAAGACAATTAGCGAAAAGTCACGGAGGCTGGAAATCCAATACTGTCGCAGAAGGTTATGTTCTGTTACTATAATAATTAGCGTTAAGTGTAAATAATATTCAAATAAATTCAATTTGTCATCTCGTTTTTCAATTTTGAATCAATTTCCAGGTTATATCAAGCCTAATGTTCATGTTATTCTCTAGATTATATCAAGGTCAATGACATTCGTGTTTCGGAAAAAATCAATACTTTCGCGTCTGCGCACATCTCACAATTCAGGTCAGTTCCACTCCTCACTTACGTAACCATAACATGAATACTTATGAATAATTTCAAGTTAGAAATATGGTCGAGCATAAAAAGTCGTATGAAACTTGTCTATAATGGTAATTAAGACGCTCGCTTGCGCTCGTTTCATAAACAAACATACTCGCGTCTTAATTACTACCATCATAGGCTCGTTGGATAATAGACTATTATTTAGGCCTAACTGTGCATTTAATCACAAAACGTAATATAGGTTCTCTATCCCTTTAAGTGTAGCCTACCCTATCCTCCCTTTCAATCTGCAGGATTTTTTCACTTCCTTTCTGTACAGCAATTTGACACAATATCGATTATTTAACAGTAAAAATTAATATTGGTACTACTACTACTACTACTACTATTACTACTACTACTACTACTACTACTACTACTACTACTACTACTATCACCACCTATACTATCACTACCACTATCACCACTTATAATAATAATAATAATAATAATAATAATAATAATAATAATAATAATAATAATAATAATAAAAAGACATTATTGCAATATATTAGCGCCTTGTAGATATCTGAACCGGCAAATAATTTCGAAAAATTCTCACACGTAGCCTTTTAATACCACGAGGGAGTCACTGGCAAAGCTCAGACTGTAGCGCGTTTGCTCTTCTGATATGGAGTTGCGATTGGGTGTGGGTCGATTCCCGCTTGGACTGATTATCTAGTTGGATTTTTCCAAGGCTTTTCCTAACCGTAGGAGAAATGTTAGGTAATCTATGACGAATTCTTGGCCGAATGTCATCTCTCTATTACCAATTTCATCGACGATAAATATTCTACTATTTGATACAGCGTAGTTAATAACTAAGTAAGAAAACTGCCACGGAAGTATCTGATATTACTGAGAAATGTTCCACCCACGTAGCTCGAGAATTTATCTAGAAAGCTCAGATCCTGGAGTGGCATTTTTATTAGGACTATTTCCGGAATGGGATAGGAACACTATAATCTAAATATGATTAATGAAATGTGATTAATAGCAACTGATGACATTATTTTGTTTGAAATTAAATTCTAATGGTGCATGAAATGTCTCGCAAAATACCTGATAATAAGGGAATGATGATAATCGTTTACGAACAGTATATTCAACTTCTGAAAACTAAAACATTCAACATTCGAATAACTAAATAAACTCCATGATATCTATAGCCTGAGTGAGCAATAAATAATTAACTACGTGAATAATTTACTGATAAAATAATTAAGTTATAGTTTCAGTTATGACTCTGGGATTGAATTAGCCTCTCATTTAATTCATTTTTAAAAGCGGAAACAATTCTCTACAATCTCGTAAAATGGTTAAATCAAATAAGACTCCTGGCTGGATTTATAGAGGGTTACCAAATGTCCAAAGTAGTTTTTGAATCGAGCACACACAGAATGAAGGACTTTAGAATATTTAATATTTTATTCCTTACATACATCACGTGTTTATTTTCCATGTTTCTCAATTAAAAAAGTCTAACTTGTATTTTAGCCATTTTATCACATACAGATGCCCTTTTCTTTTAAAACGTTAAGCACCAGGTAAACAGTCCTATATTGTTTAAGACCTATTTTTCATTCCTAATAATTTACATTTCTCATTTATTTTGACACGAAAAAGGTCTTTTGTTTAAATAGTCCCTTCTCAGTTTGGGTTGTAGTCTTAAAAGGGCTTAAGTGCGGCTATTTTTAAAATAATCAAGAAAATTGTTAAATGAGCAACATTATCTATTTTAAAAGAAATATAAACAAATAATATCCAGGGAAAAACCTCTTAATTAAAAGAACTCCATAATTGACACCAATTTCAATCTTTCTACTGCTCTCCTGAAAAGTATAAAATTTTTACTTATGACCTTTATCCTCCCGGCCACAGATTTATTAAATAAGTGTTTTAATGTATAGCTAACTTAAAATTACAAAGCTCTCTGTAATATGTTATACACCATCTATACTAATAATAAATCTGTAGTCGAAATTTTTCTGGTAATTTTCGATTTTCCAAAAATAATTGGTCCTAACATATATAATTAACCACCCTGAAACCGAAAATCGCTTTTTTGAAATTTTTCTTTGTCTGTCTGTCTGTCTGTCTGTATATTTGTTACCTTTTCACGCGATAATGGCTGAACGGATTTCGATGAAAAATGGAATATAAATTAAGTTCGTCGTAACTTAGATTATAGGCTATATGGCATTCAAAATACATTATTTAAAAGGGAGGTTATAAGGGGGCCTGAATTAAATAAATCGAAATATCTCGCTTATTATTGATTTTTATGAAAAATGTTACATAATAAAAATTTCTTTAAAAATCATTTCCGATAAGTTTTATTCTTTGAAAAAGTTTGATAGGACTGATATTTAATGAGATAAATGAGTTTTAAAATTAAAATAACTGCCATCTAAGGCCGTGTAATGAATTAAAAAACAAATGACTTCGTCTATAAGGGGCCTTGGACAGCAACAATCGAAAGCTATGAAAGATAGCCTACAGAGAATGTTTCTGCGTTTCTATGAAGGAATATGAGAAGCTTAATTAACCGATTTGTATAATTAATTATTAATTCACCATTGGAAAGTGTAGTTTCTCTAGATGGACATAATGCTATAATGTTATCACAGTAACTCCTGAGTGAATCGAGGACAGGTAAGATTAAAATAGCTTCTTATGCACAGAAAACTTGATAGGCTATTCTGTATATTCGTTTCCTGTATTTCCTAAACTAATTTTTATGACCAAATGAGTGGCCTCTGGATCAAAATGATCGCATTTTAATTTTTTAATTAGATTTAAATTAAGTAACATAATAAACGATTTATCCTTCTATCAAAGACGAATGTTCCCTGGATCAAATGCCCTATTTTAATTATATAATTACTTTATATTTATTTCTAACGGGTGCAGCGGAGCGCACGGGTACGGCTAGCTCTTAAATAAATAGAGAAAAGCATAGTAACTTTCAGTACATTAAGCGTGAATGAGTAATATCTTCAGTAGCTCACAAGTGACTGAAGTGAACTGCACGCATGCAATGCCCGACAAACGCCTTCAAGTTCGGAGCATATGATGGGCGCACTGAGGGAGGCAACGTTTCTGCATATCCCGTGGCTTCATATGCGGAGGACTGTTTATCTGTTCAACTTTGTCTATTTGACTTCTCGCTTCTCATTCTATGTATGCCCCTGTGTCTTTCCTCTTTGTCTACCATTTGCCTGCTTACTCGTCCGTTGTCTCGACCCTTCTGTCTGTCAATCCGTCGCCATCGATACTTCATTATAGAGGAAAGCAAAATGTGGTGTCGTTTTCAAAGTTTTTAAGATTACTCGTCATTTCTTTATAAGCTTTCGAATTCCTAGTTGATGTAGATTATTTATTGACAAAATGTCCAGTAGAGTGACTACCATTAGTGCCAATTACTATAAGAACGGCAGATCTGAACACACGCTCTCGCCATGAAACAATACTAACAATACCATCCCATCGCACCTCCTCATACTCATCCTCTTTCACAATAGCCCTGCCAAAACTCTGGAATTCGTTACCTGCTAGCAAGAACTAATCGACAAATTCTATTCCCAACACAAACAAGAAACTCAATTGAATGACTACAAAATTTACCACCTGCAGAGCACAGTTATTCAGAATTACCAACAATTACTAGTTATAATTTTAATATAATGCTATTCTAATGTGGCAGATAAGTGCAATGGATTTAAGCTCCATACATAAAGTATTGTCGAAATAAAATTGAATTCAAACGCAAAATTACTAGGCACTTGGCCAGTAATGAGACTCGTTCAGACATGGTTTCTTGTAAATAATTCTCTTAATCTATCACAAAATATTTCAATATCCGGTAATTTCATTATTATAGATTTTTGTTATTGTAAGTTTAATTTTTAATACAGTAAATACAAAAATATTGTTTGTTCTTAACTTCTATGATAAAATGTATAGCTTTCATTAATCAGGTAATCTTGTCGTACTTTAATTTTTATTGTAATTGTAATTGTAAATTTAATATCAATTGTAATTTTATTGTTAATATTATAGTTGTAATCCCCTGGTAGAGGAGCAGAGAAGGCCTGACGACCTTATCTCTACCAGGTTAAATAAATAAATACTAAATACTAATACTAAATAATTGCATGTTATGGCATACTGTATATCAACTGTAATGATACGTACTTAACTCATATTGCACTTAATCCCTTATTGCATTTGTTTTGCAATATAAACTAAATGTCTGCTTTTTTTCTTTTCAGGTGGTTGCAGGAGTCAACACGCTGAAACGTAAGAGGCAATTATATGTATTAATATAAGATAAAGATCAAAGTGGCCTAGTGAGCATGACTTTTGTTTCATTGAAGATAAACATTTTATTTTTGTAAATGACTTTTATGACTTAAACGTTTCAGTCTGATAAAATCATTTATTTTAATAACGAGTGCGTGACATCAATGTAGGATTAATTAACGAAACTCTGACGATTAAATAACGAAATGAAAGTTGCATGATAGTCGGAAAGGCATCAGTCACGCATTTTCGTCTGTTGCTCGTGATGACTATCGCATAATATATGCAGTTACTGTTATAACCCTCGTTTTATCAGTTATAAATCTAATATAAGCTTATCGGTCATTGAAGGAAGACTAATCTGTTTTCTGTACAAAAGTGACATAAATGAGACAGACAGTGAGTGAATAAAAGACTAATCGATTGTACGAATTTACAATTAAATAATTATTATTCGCTTGGTTGGTTTAACTTGCGAACATTGTATGACGGAATGTAACGGTGAATTGATGAAAATGTGGATAGGTTGATGAATGCAGGTGACAAGAGGGATATCTTCGTGGCTAAGTAGATGGATACATTGATCGAAGGATGAAAGGATAGCTGAAAAATTGGTTGGTCGGATGACTGGATTGGGTAGTTGGTTGTTTCAGTGGAAGAAATGTTGTATTATGGATGGATGATCAGATTGTGGATGAATGAGTCAATGGTTGAACGGTCAAATGGATCAGTGAATGGATGTATAGATGAATGAGTGTGTTGATGAGTGAGTCAATGGTTGAACGGACAAATGGATCAGTGGATGGATATGTAGAAGAGTGAGTTGACGAATGGATAGGTAAATGAATGTGTAGATGAATAAGTGAGTGGTTAAACGGATGAATGAATCGGTGTATGGATGTGTAGATGAATGAGTGTGCTGCCGTATGAGTCAATGGTTGAACAGTGGATGTATGTGTAGATGAGTGGGTTGACGAATGGATAGGTAAATGAATGTGTAGATGTATAAGTGAATGGTTAAACGGATGAATGAATCGGTGTATGGATGTGTAGATGAATGAGTGTTGACGTATGAGTCAATAGTTGAACAGTGGACGGATGTTTAGATCAGTAGGTTGACGAATGGATAGGTAAATGGATGTGTAGATGTATAAGTGATGAATGAATCGGTGTATGGATGTGTAGATGAATGTGTGTGTTGACGTATGAGTCAATGGTTGAACAGTGGATGGATGTGTAGATGAGTGGGTTGACGAATGGATAGGTAAATGGATGTGTAGATGTATAAGTGAGTGGTTAAACGGATGAATGAATCGGTGTATGGAAGTGTAGATGAATAAGTGTGTTGATGTATGAGTCAATGGTTGAACGGACAAATGGATCAGTGGACGGATATGTAGATGAATGGGTTGACTAATGGATAGGTAATTGGATGTTTAGATGAATAAGTGAGTGGTTAAAAGGATGAATGAATCGGTGTGTGGATGTGTACATGAATGAGTGAGTTATAGATAAGTGAATGGTTGAACGAACAAATGGATCAGTGGATGAATGTGTAGACGAATGAGTGTGTTGCCGATTGGAGCGTGGATGGATGCGAAGATGAATGAGTGAGTGGTTGGACAGATGAACGAATCGGTTTGTGGATGTGTAGATGAATGAGTGGGTTGACCAATAGATCGGTGGATGGATGTGTAGATGAATGAGCGAGTGGTTAAACGAATGTGAGGATGTGTAGATGAATGAATGATTTGATGGATAAGTCAGTGATTGTCCAAAATCTACTGGTGACCCGGATGACATTTTAAATCCAACACTGATAGGTAGACCATCCTGTCTGAACTCTCTTAGAGCCAGATTCTATCCTAAAACGAGTAGCCTGATAAGCTCCCCTGGTCCCGAAGCACCAAAGTTCTCCTACATCAGCATCGGAAATAGTTGACATCTTCAAGAATTCACTGCACTTTATTCTAACTATTGTTGTTGATAGATGAAATGAGTGGGAAGTAGGATGCTAGTGAAATTATAGAGGGAAATAGGATTATCCAGAGCAAAATTCTCTGCAAGTCTGCTTTATCAACCACAAATTGCATCACAGCCTTGTCATGGATCGAACCCGGGCCGTCTGGATTGTGCTAGTGCTAGTGCTTCAGCCACAGTAGTGCGTCAAAATACTATTATTATAATAATGTGCTGCTAATGCAATTAGTATTACTACATTTCAGGGAATTTTAATGTCCTCCAACGAAAATCTGAAGACCCTAATCAGTGATAGTATAGTTCCGTGGCTATGTAGCCATGACAAGGAACATTTGTACAGGATCTCGTTTTCCGTTATTTTTCTAGCAATACTCTTATTCAATCGTAGATTTTTTTCGAAAACTCTGTGTTTATCAACAACGTCGTATGTAATTATTTGTGACACAGCACCTAATTACGTGCCAGAGACAGTACCACTGGGATATCTTCTGAAACGACCGCCGCCTCCAACACCGCCACCACTTGTGAAGCAAACACCAGAAACCACATCAAATGTAAACATTTCCAGCAGACCGCAAACTTTCTCGGAGGAGTCAATGCATGTCAGTTCAGCAAGGAAAGGAGGTAAGACTTGCGTTTATGAAACCAACTTCACTCTTCATTCTGTTGCCAGTTACTCATAAAAACATCATAATTATATGTTTAGCAAAATCCCCAATCGAATGAAAAGTTTTTTAAATTTAAAAGGTGAGATATACGAATCACGGCGTGTAAAGCAATATAATTGAAAGTAACATGTTGTTGCGAAATATCAATTTCTAGATTTTAGCGGATATTTGATGTAAAAGTGTATTAGAGTATTTTGTCTGTCTGTTTATCGGTCTGTGATTTGTCATTAACACTAATCAACAGATTTTGTTCGTATTGTTCAATATCTACTCGAAAGTGAAGTTTTTGAAATATAGTAGGCCTTATCATTTATTAAATATGAAAAGATCTTCATTTCAAGATTAAAACACACAATGAATCACTTAGTATCGATTAATAAGAACGCGGTCCTTTAAGGGAAATTAATTATTATATAGAAAAATTAATGTTTCTGAATTTAGTTGTGAATTTTCTAATTATTAAAACATGTTTTATGCACGGGTGCATTACTGCAGCTCAGTCTTGAAAATTTGAAATAAAGGGAATTTCAGCATACCGCTAATATAATATATTACAACATATATGTCACTTTGGAGTTCTGATTTTAGAGAATAAAGGTGTTAGAAAATATTATAAGAATATACATATGGGCCTATATGTTTTATGTAAATTTATGGAAGCTGAATTGATGACCTGAATTGGTAAGTCTAAGATTTAATGAATTTGAATTTTTACCTGACATGCTATGTAGCATAGACTGCCAACCTTAAAAAAATATATCCCAAGTCCTGCTCTGAGCCTGTGTTTTTATTCATACAAATATTTATTTCAACCTTCTTATATTACAAGTCTATGTAGTCTTCTTGCTCTCCTGAAAAATTTACTTCAATGGACTTGAGATATTTGTCAATTCACATCTACAATTTTATTAATATACATATGTCTATTTAAACAATTAAAATCATGAATGAAATGTGATTGCTTAATTTCAGGTTATTGAGTATGTCTTTTGTGTATAAAATGGGAAACGAGAGTTCGTTTTCTTATTTTAGTGCATAATAAATAATTTCATAACTTTAAAAACTCAATCAAAACAACTGCAAATAGTAGGCTTATATATTCGAATAATGATAATTGAACATAACTGTAGCAAAAAAGCATTTCACGTATACCAGGGAATACTTGTGTCATTTTAGTGATATAAATTGTTTATCCTTTTCTTCTATCTTAGTGACTCTTTTTAATTATTTGTAATAATTTCTTGACATACTCAATCCCATGCAGTTTTATTCTAGTCATAACGGAATGAGAACAATTTCAAAGGCTTAATTTTTCTGTAAAAGTAATTTTTGTCCTAGTCGTTACGGAACTGGAACACTGTTCCAAAGGTTTAATTTTTCTGTAAAAGTAATTTTTATCCTAGCCGTTACGGAACTGGAACACTGTCCTAAAGGCTTAATTTTCCTGTAAAATTAATTTTTATACTAGCCGTTACGGAACTGGAATACTGTTCTAAAGGCTTAATTTTTGTGTAAAAGCAATTTTTATCGTATCCGTTACGGAACTGGAACACCGTTCTAAAGGCTTAATTTCTCTGTAAAAGTAATTTTTATCCTAGCCGTTACGGAACTGGAACACTTTTCTAAAGGCTTAATTTTTCTGTAAAAGTAATTTTTATCCTAGCCGTTACGGAACTGGAACACTGTTCTAAAGGCTTAATTTTTCTGTAAAAGTAATTTTTATCCTAGCCGTTACGGAACTGGAACACTGTTCTAAAGACTTAATTTTTCTGTAAAGGTAATTTTTATCCTAGCCGTTACGGAACTGGAACACTGTTCTAAAGCCTTAATTTTTCTGTGAAAGTAATTTTTATCCTAGCCGTTACGGAACTGGAACGCTGTCCTAAAGGCTTAATTTTTCTGTAAAAGTAATTTTTATCCTAGCCGTTACGGAACTGGAACACTGTCCTAAAGGCTTAATTTTTCTGTAAAGGTAATTTTTGTCCTAGCCGTTACGGAACTAGAACACTGTTCTAAAGGTTTAATTTTTCTGTAAAAGTAATTTTTATCCTAGCCGTTACGGAACTGGAACACTGTTCTAAAGGTTTAATTTTTCTGTAAAAGTAATTTTTATCCTAGCCTTTACGGAACTGGAACACTGTTCTAAAGGCTTAATTTTTCTGTGAAAGTAATTTTTATCCTAGCCGTTACGGAACTGGAACACTATTCTAAATGCTTAATTTTTCTGTAAAAGTAATTTTTATCCTAGCCGTTACGGAACTGACACACTGTTTTAAAGGCTTAGTATTTCTGTAACTGTAATTTTTCTCCCACAAGACTCTAAAATAGTAAGAATTTCTTCTTCGCTACAAGAATAACTTAATGATTCGTGGATTTCTATTTGTAATAAGAGATTACCAGTCTTTCACAGTTATTTGCACAGACCGTTTTTTTTTTTTTTAGTCTTAGGACACAAAATATTATCTTTTTGAACAGGTTACTTTAATAGTAATGTTACTTTCTTGATACGTAGGCTATATAATAAAATTATCATAATTATGAACGCCTTATACATTTTAATAAATTGAGAAATTAAATATATTTCACCATAAATAACAGAATAACGTTTTAAGCTATTATTAAGACAATATAGGAAATGTTATACCCCAATAATTTGTGAATAATATATAGCCTATGTGCCTATTTGGAACGTAAAATTTGTATTTATGTAATTAGAACTGTTACTCTAAAAAAGTGTAAATCATCCTCTTTTCCGCTATTAAGAAATTAAAGTTGTACGATTGGTTTCTTATTTAGATGCACGATATGATATAATTTCCTTACGTTAGCTACATGGTAGTTAAAAAATAAACATAAGTTCTTCCGATGATAAAGACCCGAATGTGTTATAGCCTATGTACTTACCTAAATCTTGTGAGAAATTATATCTCATCGTAGTCATAATGCCATTGATTATTTTTATTTTGCCTCCAATTCGCCAATTAGTATCTCTTATGCCCACAGACTTTAAATCAGCTGAACTTACGAAACCGACTATCAATGCGAGAATACAATTAAAAAGAGCGAATAAAGAACGCATGAAGAAAGAAGGGCGAAGGTCGTACAACAACGGCTCAACAAGTCACACATTAAAATCATCATCGCCAAAATCTAAACAATGGATAATTCTCAAGAAGAAGCCTGAGGTGGACGATCAAAAGCACACAAAGTCGTCGATTACGGAACCATCGTTAGTACTGTCTTCGAGTGAAAATGTATCCCAGGTAAGACTACATAATTCTAAAGTCTCTGATAACAAGCGACTTCTATTTGAAGGAGAACTAAGTGTACGAGACATGAAGCTGTCAAAAAATAATGTTAGCAATTCTAAAGTGTATAGTTCTGGCAAAAAGTCGCCAACAATTCTGTCTTCAGATTCAAATCCAAAGGCAATTATTGAAAAAATAAAGCTGAAAACTGAGGGAGAACATGAGAGAGGGCGTAGAAGTGTCTTGTTTGACGAAATGGCTTTTCCAGAGCCATTACCTCAAGAGGACGACATGCTGAGTAGTTCCTTGATGTTGTCAAGTCTTAGTGACCCTTTCTCGGACATAGTAGAACCTCCTGATGACGATTATGCCAGCTCTCTCTTAAGTAAATTGATTACAGGATTGTCACCCGAATCACAGATTTCTTCAGAGAAGGAAACATATAATTCATTGGCTAAAATTCCAGAATTTCAGCGTCCTCCCAAACAAGAATTGTCACGCCCTCTTTTAAAGTTATCATCAGATTTTAGTCATCCCAAAGAACAAATTCCAACCAATATTAATGGTTTCCTCATCCCGACGTACTCGGAAGATGCAAAGAGAATTTCCAAAAAAAGTAAACCAAAGCAGTCCCAGGTCCACATACCAATATTACCGGTAAAAGAGTCGACAGATGGCATTATTAAAATTTCCACACATTCACCAAATATATATCGTCTAGATATTGGTAGCAAGAAGCATTTAAGACGCACTAGAAAGGGTGGGAATACTGAATTTGACAATAATTCTGATAGGCCAATGATGTTGAAATATTTACCAGATGCTAGCAATAATGAAAATACTCGTATTTTTTACGTTCCTGACAGTACAGTGAAGTTGAAAACTGTAGTAAACCCTAACAACAATGTAGGAACTCATATTGATTTAGTTTCTGGTAAGCCAAGAAAATTTAAAAATATACTAAACACCAGCAGTAATGACAAGACATATATTGATGTTACAGCAGATAGGTTAGAAAAGCTTAAATATTTAAGTACTAGTATTGATGGTAAGACTGACATTGATAATGTCCCTGAAAAACAAATAAAGTTAGAATATTTACCGAACCCTAGCAACAATGGAAATACCCACATCCAAGTTGCCTCTGATAGGCCCGTAAAGTTTAGTCATTTTCCACACTCAAGCAACAGTGACGAAACGCATATTGATTTCTTATCTGATAAGTTAGAGAAGATTAAATATCTATTAAATCCTAGCAAAGATAGTAATATTTACATTGATAGCGTCTCTGAAAGGCCAATAAATTATAGACGTTTACCAAATCCCGTAAAAAGCAATGTTAAGAGTTACATTGGTGTTTCTGATAGGCGGAAAGACGTATTAGGACCGCTTTCTGGCGCAAAACAAATGTTTAAAACATTACATATAAACGAGGACAGTGATGATCTGGACGGAGGAGTTACAAGAATTTTAAAACTACCGCACGATATAGAACTGAAACATAAAACGAAAGTTTATGGTTTGAAAAATTCAAATACTGTGTTATTTGATTCTCCTTCCATTGATTCTCATGAAAATAATAAAAAAGTTAATAAGAAAAGTGGACCATTTTCTACTGAGGATTTTACAATGAATACTGAAGATAAAATTAATGATGTTTTGAATATGCACAGCAAAATATTTGAACCACGAGAAAAGTCAGAAGTCGTCACAAATTTTATACCAAGAAACAAAAATAAAATAGCATTAATACTGGGAAAGCTTGCAAAGGCACCCACTCCTCATACCAGATCGCTTGTAGAAGGCGTAACACCATCTCAGGTCACGTTAGATCGGGATGTATCTTTATTAGTACCTCATCTACACCATCAGGATAATATAAACAATATCCCCTCACCAATAGTTACACGAAATAAAGTATTTAGTATTCCAAACCCAGTACACGAAAGAGCAGCTCAGATTCGTAAAATCTTGGATATTGATGAAAGATTACAGTTGAATGACAGAGTAAACGATATGGAGTCCGAAGAACCTGAAGTGTCAGAAAGTGGTGTCAGTACTGGAAGACTTGTGTCCCCTTTAATAAGTGAAGATCTACAGGACCACGACACTGATTCAACTGATACACTTAAAGATTATCTCATAAAAGGAATTAAAACCGTATATAACGGGAATTTAATGAAACAGATTAAAGCAGGCCAGAAAATTCTATCTTTAGGGAAGTATGGACAGATTCTTAAAGAACCAAAAAGTAAAAAATATGGTAAGGTTATAGCAAATGTTGTTAATTATTTTAATGGGCATATACAAAACTTGAAAAAGCAACATGATATTGGAACAAGACATAAGTTTAGACATGCAGAAACAAAAGGATATCCAGCTATTACAGAAACACATTTGTCCCCTATGTTACAGAAGATACCATATGAGAAAAATTCGGTAATAGCGAAGAAATATGGTAACGGTCATCAAATTAAATTGCCAAAGAACACATTACTTTTGGATATTCCAGATACAGGTGATCAACTGCAAGGTACACAAATCAAGTCCTTAGACGAGATTTCAAAGAAAGGGGGACTAAATGAAATAGAAAATTCAAAACAGTATCTATCGAGTGGAATAATAGAACCAGTTCCGCTATACTCACCACTTCCTTCGATTAAATTTGAACCCGATTTACGAAGAAGTATGCCAGTAATAATCCATGCGATGAAAACAGATGCTGCACGGAAGAAGGCAATTGATGGAAACTCAGACTTAGGCAAGTTTGATACGTATATGAACGTATTTCTACCACTGAAATCTTTACGGTCAAATGTCACAGACCTTTTCAAACCCCCTTTGGACATATACATTGCTATTATCACAGGGGCGAATCAGTTTGGTGATACACATTTATATAAGGGACATCATAATGAGTTGGGAGGTGTACTTAAGAAAACAGATTTGAGTAGTGGCGTTAAATCCAAATTTCAGCCCATTTTAAGTGAAACAGAAAGAAAATTTCAAGTGCTGCCGAATGAAGAAGTACCTACAAAGGAATTGGTTGACACAACTAAATACGTTATCGACGGAATAAAGTCTTTCTTTGTTCCACTTATTTCTAAACCAGTTACATCACCAAAGAAAATATCTGAGTCAGATATCAAGAAATTGAAAGTATTGGAAAATATATATGAACCAAAGATTGATGTCGCACACATTACAAAAGTAGAAATGCCTACTTCTATTTCAAAATTCGATGGCCTGAAAACAGACACCAAAAAGTACTCACCAGCTGGTTTGGGTCTAGGAAAAATATTAAGTAAGTTAAATATGAGTGGGCAAGAAACACCAACAATTAAACAGAAACATAATATAGGAATACATCCACAATATCATGTTGAACACGCTGAACAGAAAATAATTGCACCATCACTTCAATCTGAGAAGCCTGGCCAAGAAGTGAAATTAAATATTAGTCAAGTAGATAGTATGGCAAAGGAATCTCATAGACTCGTACCAACGAGTTTGGAATTACCACCAGAACATTCAAGTATGAAACCATTTCCAATCGGGAAGATGGAAAATATTCCTGTAATCAGTGTTGAAAAACATAAAAAGTCATTTTTGAGTGAGAGACATACAGAAAAGTTTTCTGAACCCGTTCCTTATGATCCATCTGTGTCGATTACAAAGAATGATGAAAATAGCTTTTCGAATATTTTAAAAACAGTGAGAGGACGTTTGAATGATGTTCCATATGCCATGCATCCCGCGGTAAGCTTGCCAAAACAAAGAGCGCATACAACAAAAGTATATTATGACATTGACAGACATCAGCCTTCACCATATTTGAATAAGGTCTCTGTTCCAATTACTGAAAATACAGCACCGATCCCGTCATTCAAATATATATCCGAAAATATTAATTCTCGTGAGTTGAAAAACCTTCAGCAAGAACTTAAACATCTAAATATACCAGATATCTTATCGACAATTAAGCCTGACGAACCAACTGAAATTGAAAGAATTCGCATTTCAAAAGACATACTAACACCTCATCAAAATTCAGGGTCACTGATACCAGGGGACAATAAATCCAGTGAACGCATTGAAACTCAGAAAATTACAAAACTTCACGACGAAAGTCCGACCTTTGACATGACAAGTCCAGCTTCAATTAAATTTACTGGAGATATTTGGAGGTCTAGGATTCATGACAGCGAAACACAGTATTCGGACATTTTTCAAGGGGCTGGTGCACCGCACTTACTAGAAAATACGTTGGGAATCATATCTCCCACAACATTGAAATCCGTAAGTTCTTCACCTAAAAAAATTAACCCTTTTAAATCATTGCCATTGAAACCCTTCGTACGGACATCCAAAATCTCCGAACCTCAAATCTTTGTGCTTTCAAAATCTCTTCAAGATGATGTTACTGAAAAGACGGTTCTTTATTCAGAACCCACTACAATTGCTTTAGACTTAAACAAGTTTTATGAAAAACAATCAGATTCTGTTACCACTTTGAAAAATATGCCATTATTACCACTTAAAAACATTCCATTGTTACCAAACGTTGATAAACATTCCTCAAACTACGAAAAATCAGCTGGCACAAAGATTAATTTTCCCTCGAAATATTTACACTTTCCAGAAGAAATAAAGTTTAATCCACAGGAAACTTTTCAAGCAAAGCACTCTTCCCAGGTGACACAGTTGAAGGGGAAAAATATACAGAGATTAGGACAGCCTTATATAATGCATGGAGTTGATAAACGTGTGAAGTTCGATATATTACCAGCCAATAGAAATGCAGAGGATCATAACATTGAAGATGAGCCTTCTATTAGTACAGTCCAGTTTCCAAAAATAGATAATTTTATACCGACATTAAAAGTCGAAAATGAAAATACAAAACTCCCCAAATATACGTATGTGTCTTCTGGGAAATTACCATTATCAACTGCAATACCACTAGAGTCCGTTTCAGAAAAACCAGACGTAAATTACAATGTTGAGATTGAAACAAGTGGAAGTCCAGGGTTACATAATTTGCCAACTAAAGGGAAAATTAATTTACAAAATGTAATGGAGAAAATCAGAAGTTTGCCAAATACTGCACATAAATTGTACATTCCGCCACATGTTAACATTCTTCCGAAGATAAAACCCATGAAATCCGAGCTAGAAAGTTCAACATACTATAATACTTATAAAATGGACTATACCTCTCCTTTGTCAGTGGTCACAATTCCTCCCATTTATGGAAACACAGATATATTCACCAGCGCAAGAAACTTTAAGCCTCGTTTATCCTCTAAGACTCATAAGCAATTCAAGATTGAAGCAAAATCGGATTTTAAACCCACCATATCAGTAGCAAATGTTGAGAAATACCTTCCTGCATCCTCTGTAAATATTAATCAGGAAAATCTCGCAATACCCCAGTCTGAGTACAACACATCGAGAAATGAGCTAAAAACTGTTAATTCCGAACCTTTTCCCGTTCCGTATAAGGATATTAAAGTTTCATCAATGAATGGCTTTAAGTTCCGTCCAGTACATTCTGTCTCAAATGTATTATTACCTACGCGAAATTATCTGTCTGAAAGTAGTACAGAAAGTGTAGCAATTTTAGAAAATTTTAGTGATTTGACGAGCCACTTTGAAAAAGAATTTCCTGTTACTACACCTCTTTCACTTTCATCAATTGAAAACCCTAATATAATGCAGGAAGCTACAATAAGAGGCGAAATTTATGATCGCCTTTCCTCAACGACTGAAAAGTTAAATCATTTCGTTCAGGAAAGTGTGAAGAATTTGAATAAAGGATTGAATCAGAAACCAAAGTCAGAATATATTTTACCAATTCCAAAGGCAATGCCCTCGCAGCCGGAACAGAAAATTGGCATTTCTAACAAAAATGATGCAATTAAAATTACTTTTACTCCTGACTCTAAACAGCAGTCTCAAGTAATGACTGAATTTAAAATTGCTCCGTTGACCCCTGAAGATAGCAGTAAATCATCGGGGAAATTTTCCGCATTGCCAATACCAATAGAAAATATTTCCGATTTCAAAACAGGGCAGCCTACATTAAAACCAATAGATTTAGAACTCAAGGAGAAAACTAAAACCAACGCCGTTAAGTACATTTATACTACCAATACAGCAAATACCCCGACACCGTTGCTGTCAAAGGAACATTTTGTAGTTTATATTCCAAAATTGAAGGAGAGAATCAATTTTATTAAACCTGTCGTTAAAACTATTGAAAAATCTTTCCCAACAAATAAACATGTTATTGAAACATCCCCCAACTTTCTGAGAAATATATAGACACAATTATTCCGGTAACTCAAATAAATTACCCCTTACTTAACAGTAAAACATTCACATCGCCATCGAGTGTTGTATATGGAATAAAAGGAAGGAGCAGGAAAGAAGATGAATCTTATTCTTTTCTCATGTCGGAAGATATGCGCAAACCGGTTCCTGAGGTGCTAATAGGAAAACGACAGCATGAAATTTCGAAGGAAGGATCGCCCAATTCAGGAAACTTCGCTGTTACTTCTTCGCAATTCCCAGTAGATTTCAGGCATAGAGCTGACGGAAGTGAAGTCTATATACCACCTAAATTTCTTGAAAAATATCCTGACGAATCACAACGCAAACCAGATAAAGAGAAGACATATAATGTGCCAGAGGTCGGATTACAATTAGGGACTGGCGAGAGATATTTGCAACCAAAAGGCGATATTACATTTAAATCCCCAACACACCACCCGTCATTAGATGTTTACAGTCCTGAAAAACAACTTCCATTTGATGCTGACAAATTGCTGCCACAAGTAGGGAAAATATACATAAAACCTAGGAGAAAAGAAAAAGTCTCAGAGGTTGGAACTTTAGTTAAACCATTACATCCATCCCTTGAAAAAGTTACAACGAAATTTGCAGAAGATACACAAAGTAGTCCAAGAGACAGTGGTTCTTTAGTTTCACCAACGGAAGTAAATCTTTATATTAAACCGAAAATTAGTGAAACGTATACCTCATTACCAAAGGAGGAATCATATGAAAGACTAAAAGCAGAGACACCGATAACAAAAGAAAATATACCTGAAACTATACATTTACCACCTTATCCTAAGCTTATGAAGATACAATCCAGGGTAGAAAATGTGGACTTAAAAAATATAGGTGACAACTCATATATTCATGAAATAATATCGCATTCTAAACCTGATCAGAGGGAAGATAGAACATTTATCACTCAAGTACAGGCCACAACAAATAATATTCCTTTAGTGATGAGTTCTCCTCTGCGTGGTATTTCGCCGTCTGAAATAAGTATGAATACTAACACGTATAATAATCCTGACGCAACAAGCGGTAAAAATAATGAGAATCCTAGCCAAGTGACGTCATATCCGTCGCATGTTACAGTAGAATTGCCAGGTATAATCAGTAGCACAGGATATCCTCAAACTTTTAAGCTTAGTACACACGAAAGCAAACCCAGTGCATGGGAGACAGAACGAGATACTGGCGTTAGTTCACAGCCTCCATTCATTCAGAAAGTCCCACAGTTTGTAACAAATGTTCCCAAGACTTCGCCGGATAATGTTAAACACGATAGTTTTGTCTTTCACAAAGAGAAAACTGTACCATCACCACAGACATCCATGAAAATAATTCCTTCCATAAGATCTATTCAGGATACGCATGGTATGAGAGCTGAATCAAATATAAAATCCATGAAACCTGAAATACTTGAACATGAAAATAGAAATAGTAAGGCAAACCAGGTCTTCGTAGGTTCTTTGACACCTGGAGTGAATGAAGAAGCTGTTGTGGGTAGAGCGAAACCTACGGATGAAGGCATACAGCTGATGCCCCTGCCAACACAAACGCTGCTGCGTGAAAAGGAACATATCGCTTCTATTCCTTCCGTACCACAAAGTGATTTTAAAGAAAATATCGCATCGATCACAGATGCTCCTTACACATTCCGGCTGAAGGATGAAAGAAAACACAACTTAGTAACTGAAAATGAAATTGGTGTTTCAATTCCGTTACAAGACTATCGAGTGGATTCCTTAACACAGATTCCTTCCCTTAGCAATATCAGAGAAATAGACAATTTAGAGAAATATGTTACACCAGCAAAACAAAGTGAAGGATTACAGAAAGATTCCAGGTTGTTGTACTCGACACATAGACCGAAGACACCGAAGATAAAAAATAATGCGGCACCAGGAAAAGAAGAACCTTCCGGCACAAAAAATAGCGTAAAATTGTCCAATTATTTCCCTCTAAAACGTGGGCATTTAGCTGATCATCGACCACATTTAAATGTGAAAAAAGAGAATAAGGTACCAATATCGCAATACTTTTCACCATCTTCAAAAGCGACAAAACTATACACTGTACACCCAGATTCATCGCAGAGTATATTGCAGATAGATAGAAACTTGCAACCATTAAATGATTTAAAAATTTTGTTACAGGATACCACAGTAAAGCCAATGTTTACTCCAACAATTTCGCAACGCAGTGATGATAAAGATAAGTCATTTTCAAGTAGTCCTATATTAACACCTCCATTTAATGAAGACAGCGGTACGATAATGTCTTTAAAACGCAAGCTAAAACCTGAAATTGATTTACAATATGAACTTCAGAATAAATCGCCATTCAAAGAAAGAATTTATGATGCAGAAGTGGATAATTCAGAGCCGAAATCTCCAGTTAGAGGGAATGACATGTTTAATAATAAGGACAGGACAAAGTTATTTACGTCTACACTTTCTACTATTTCTTCATTATGGACCACTTCTCCGAAAAATAATAATTTGAATAGAAATATGTATCTTCCTCCTCTACCAAGACCCGTGCCCTCTTTATCTATACCGGAATTAAGTAATATGAGAGATGAAAACGTATTAAAGTATAGTGGAAGTATAGAACGTCCTCCAAATAGAAAAACTGATGAAAAATTTTATGAAAAGCTACCAACAGAAAAGAGAGAACAGCAAATAGTGAACAAAGTCGAACTGGAGTCTATTACAAAGTTGAAAAATGATGCACGTGAATTGAATACGCAAAGGTATAATAAAACAATGCCGATATCATTGCTTTCTTACGTGAAAACTGATAAATTGTTACCTTCTGCGAAATTACCAGAAGAATTTGCAACATCTAGTGTCAAAGAAAGTATTCCAGAAGATTTGAGTTCTTTCGTCGGTAAAAATAAAGATACTTATTTTGTGCCTACAAAGGATTCGAAGTATAATGCTCATAATGTTCCAGAATACGTCAGTGAACAGCACAAGAAAAATAATGAAGATTCAAACCTAGAACCATCAGTACATAATATAGAAAGTGATCTGCCTCTAAATGCCAAGTATGATGGAAAAGGTAAAGAGTCTGCGGATAACGGACCCATATATATAATGAAAGATAAATTGCGAAGAGTACCAACTGTAATGCCAGCTATAGAAGTTACTGGATCAACTACAATCAACTTATCAAAAGAACTTCCCATCGCCGTAAATGCCGATAAAGCATCAGTGCCTGTAATGAAAGTTTATTCTTACAGGGAACACAAAACCCAATTTGGAATCAGTCCTGAGCCTTTATATGTTAAGAAATATACGGAACATTTTACACCCGATGTTACTGAAGGGCTCAATTTCATGAAGCCTAATCCTTATTTCGAAACACAAGATTCGCTAGTTAGTACATCATTACCAGTTACAAAATTTATTCAAACGATACAATCACCATACACAGAGAGGAACTCAAGGCTAACTGAAGTAGAACAATCGCAAAATTACATGACGCCCAATATTGAAACGCATAGATTCCAGGAAAGTGCAGTTCCACAACTACTGACAACACGAAAAAATATAAGACAAGACTTTCCCGTGAAAGAGGAGTCAATAATTCCAGTAAAAGTGTATACAACTAGTACTGAAAGTATAATGCAGGCTATAACTCAAAACACTGTAACACATCCACATTTGTCGGTCCCGACTGAAAAGAAAACATTGAATGTGATTTATGAAAAATTGCCATACCCCGGGACACAGATAGAAATTACTAAGTCAATGAGACCTCATGAAATCCCTACAGATGACGTCGTTGTGACCACCTCAAAATATCCAGGTATTTACACAATTAACAGAGATTATATTGAAAGAAGAGAACCCATTACTCATATTTCTCCAATTAAGTCTGTTTCGATGCATAACACGTATAATGTGCCGTTAAGTACTGAATTATATCATAAGACAACAGCACCTGCGATTAGAAAAGACCGAATTGATGTAATAACAGACGGTAAGTTGGGAGATTTTACAATGGTACCGTCAATAGCTAAACACACTTCACCTAAAGACGAATCATTTTTAGATGAATATATAAGTAAAGAACCGACAGAAGCTTACGATGTAGCTGAGCATAATGCTCGATCACCATTTTCAAACCTGTGGACTTACCAGCCTCCACTGAATGGCCCCAAATTTAAGCCATATGGTATGCCTATAATTTATTCCACCAAAAAACTAGACGAGGTGTCATATCCGATACATTCGACATCAGAAATTAGTATACCTATCCAGAGTCAAAAATATGAAACGTCAGCTACTTTACGATCACCATCACAAGTAAAAAGTGATTATTCAGTTTTGTCGAAAGAAAGTAAAATGATACCTACGCTTACCCCAATAATTCGTGAGACAACTACTGGAAACGCTGCGTTTGTATTCAACTTAGAAACTCCACGTTTAGCAACTCCAGTGGACAAACCAAACATAGCGAGTATTGCATATAAGGACGATAAAAATACAAACAGTAGAAAAGAAATTAGAAAACTAAAACTTCCGTTAATAATTCCAGTTGTAGAAACAATTCCAAAATTCATGAAAGAATTTCAACCTAAAACTGAACCTGTTAAAACAGTTGACATGCATTCAAAAACAGAAAATGCTATTAAATTTGATAAAACTATTAGCACACCCAGATTTAAGTATGATGTAAACAAATTCGTCTTACAGAAAGAAACGTCTCGTCCTTCAGGTATAAATGAACCTGTTGTGGAAATACGGCATCCAGTTAAACCAAATATTTTACCACAAACGATAAAAAATATAATTCAGACACCAGATTTACTACCAAGGAATTCAACATTTTCAGGACCCAAAATCGAGACTGAACGTAATTTTGTAACACGAAGTTTTCAAATTAAGACACCTCCATCCGTCTACAAAGCTAAATACATCCCTGAGATAAAGGAAAAAGAACGTGTTACATTACAAACTCCCAAACTTGAAATCAAAGAGAAAAGTCAAATTATGAAACCAATTACTCTCTTGTTCACTCCACAAGTGGAATCAAGTAGCAACACACCTGAAGGATTCAGGATTTCTACGTTACCATACAATTTAACTCAGTTGTTACTTATGACACCTGGTGCAGAAAGAAGACCAGATATTGTAATTGACGATATGACAATGAATATTAATCTCGGAACAACTACAAGAAAATCAAGTATGATTAAAAATGTAGAACATATACACTCCATAGGACCTGCATACACACATATGCCAGTGCAAGTAGCACATACAAGCATCACTTCGGAAAGAGGAACCACTTTCTTACAATCAAGGCCAAAAGACTATGAATCGAAAATTCTTATGACAGATAGAATGAAATATTTCGATAACATTGAGACAAAGGAACACATACCGAGATATAATATTAAAAGTATACCAAGAAATGTTGAACAATATCCTATTTCTCCAGTGGGCATAAAAATGTCTGTAATGACTACAAAATTTACAAAAGATTATGTCACACCAGTATCCACTGCGAGGCCACAAATCGAACGTTTTATGCTAGGGAAAGGTACGTTATTTAGAAAGATGCACGGTCAAGATGTTACGGTTTCTTCTTTGACTAATATACCAAGAGAACAGACAAGCATAAAACTTCCGATTCCAAACAAATATAGTGAAGTATTGCTACCACGACCTGGTAAAAATTATAAGCAGAGTTCTGAAGAAAGGCCTCCTCTAAAATTATTTCAGACTGTTCCAGTACAACACAGACATTCATTTCCTCCATATGGCACAACTAATTCATATCCTGTTAAATCTGTTGTCAAACCATACGAAATGGAAACGATGGTAGAACCACTTATGAAAGTAATCCTCGATTCAATACTTCAAAACAATTTTAAAATAGTTTCATCAACTGCAACGCCTCAAATTGAAATTAAAACACCACAGACAATTTTTGTAACAGACAGACCGCTTACATCGACAAAGTTTTCTTTCCCTGAGATGGAATATAAAGAAATTAAATTGCAAGGTAGAGATAATTTAAAAATTTCTAGTCCTAATGTATTTCGGGAAACGATTTCGCGACCTGAGTTTTCACCCAAAGTTAGTCTTCAGTCTCAAATATTAAAACCTGAGGTACATACGAGAAAGGAAGAAGCTCAATTAAACAACGCCTACGTAGTAACTAATTTTCCGGAAAGAAATTCGCCTACTACAATTAATTTTTTTACGTTTTCTGGGAAAAATAATTTTGTAACGAAAACGCCTGCACATAAATTTCTCCAACACAGTGAACAAAAGCAGAATGATTTTACAGAACTTCCACAATCAAAACCAAAGATGCTATATTTGAAACCAAGTTTCGACACAGAGCCGTCAGTTATTGCACAGAAGCACACATCAAAACTAACACCTGTTAAAAGTTATGCGAATTTTTTATCAACACCGAAGACGTACGATTCTGGGAATATTTTCAAAGTTAAAGACATGGCAAAAGTAGCAGAAAGTTCTACTCAGAACTTAATTTTTGTTGATGAAACAACACCACAACAAAACAAAAGAGTATTAATGTTGTTATAAACACACCTAAGACAGCAGTAGGCTCAATGTACCCTGAAGGGAAACGCAGTTCTGAAGAAGAGCGGCTTGAGTTACCACAAAGTAACGGTATTCATTTTCACAATGAGCAAAGAATTCACACGCAAACAGACGAGCCTCGTGAAAAGAGCTATGAGTTTGTTAAACATTACAACGTGCTAGAACAGCCGGTAGGCGAAAACAGTGTCCCCTTATACACAGAGAGACCATTTGTGCCAGAAGTGGTAGAATATGGTCATACATCTCCAACACCTGGTCCGAGCGACGTACTAGGATTTAGAGCGGAGGATCATATACTTCAACCTCAAGTTGAACGAATGGGCAAAGGGAGTGATAAATACAAATATTACAGTAATATGGAGAGCCAAAGGTATCCTCAACTATTCAGTAAATATAACAGTATGCCCTCAACTGGGTTGCCCTCAAGAATAGGCCTACAAATTCCAACGATTACGCAAGGAGAATATTTTGTAAGATATAACAAAGGTGAGTGGGGTACTAACACAGTGGATACTACAACACTGGCAGTTACGAAATCCATAAAACCAAGAGAAATATCTATTGAAAATCGTGTCACAGAAACTTTGGCATATGAGAAATATCCACTCCCTCTGCAAATTCCAAAAGAAATCGACAAAAGAAAATCTACACATGAAATTGAGAAACTACATATTTTTCCAAAATTAAATACGATAAATATGAATCATGAGCTAATACCAAAAGAAATACCGCACTTAACAACGTCACAGAAACCTCATTATGATGTCAAGCCTGACGTGGCATATAGAAAAATGTCTGAAGTCAATTCCGCACCAGGCACTCCAATTACACTCACCGAGAAAATCCCTGAAAGGATATCTCCGATGATAGAGAATAAGTTTCCTGAATCAAATTCTGATCACATTACAAATAATTATATTATTATTCCTCGTGATGTAACAAAGATTAATAAGAATGAAAAAGTACCTCTAGATATATCCAAAAAGCTGGAAGCAGGATTTGATTTTATTGAAAGGGGATTACGAATGCCGACGACAGATAGATATGTAAAGATACAAGAAAAAATACAAAGTTCGCAAAACTCAAATCCAGAATATCTGTCTGCTGTGGAGGCGGAGCCGAGAAAAGTTCTGAGAATCGAATCCAAAAATAAGTCATCTACCCCTATTGCAAGGTCAAATGAAAAGCAGGAAATACTACAATACGTCCGCGATGAACCGACACTGGATATACAAAAGCGTGTTCCTTCACATGAACATACAACTGTTAAAGAGAATGTGCCGGTAATTTCAGCAGTAAAGATTAATAAAATGAACGAACATACTGTTAAAACATATGTACTCAAAAGTGAAGTATCTACAGTTGTTATTCCAGTAAAAGGAATAGATGGAAATACCGTCAGTGAAGATTCTGGAAGTGTGACTTTAACTTCGGATGTACCATCACATCAACTTAAATCTGTTCCTATTTTAAAGAGGACAGAAATTGCAAAAGATAGACTGGCAGGCGGGGAGGTTTTAGAAACTCCATCAAATCCATATAAAAATAAACGCGAAGACTTCTTTACTTCTGTAACTGAGAAGAAATATGCAGTTCCTGCGAAATCTAACTACGACGAAGTAGTAACACAAGTAAATTACTCACCAAATATACAGGAAGTAAATATTCCAAAACCCGATTATACTCAGCTTACAGACACACAAAGAGAGTTCCCTGCATCTCATGAGAACTATTACTATTATGGGCCTGAATTTCAAAATAATTTTCAACCGAAAATAGAAAGAGAGCCCATGTTTAGAAATTACGGGAGTAATATTGATCAGCTTAAGCCTTCAACTCCACATATCCCTATAAAGACTGCCCCAAAAAATTTAAATCATTATCGCGAGAATGAATTTCCTCAGACGTACCATAATAAAGCTGAAGAAATTACTCTTCCATCAGTAGACTCTGTTCCGTTGTCTTCGCCAACGAAACATTTGAGTGATTCTAATATACCAAGAAAAATTGAGTCAAAAGAGTTACATAAAGGACATCATTATTCTCGTGTGATATTACCTGTCATCCCTAAAAATACAAAAACTAAACCCAAATATATACATGGGGATACAACAGAAAAAACAATATTTAAATCACCATTAACACCTAAAAAGATCGAATATGCAGTCCATATAGTTACTAATCCTACAACGTCGACATTTCACAGTGATGATACAGAAGAGATCCCAGGCTTGATGCCGTCTGTAAAACGCATTCGAATCCAGAAACCGACACAAAAATCTTATCATGTTAGAGAAACTTCAATATTACAACCAAGGAAGCAAGTAATTAATAATGTTCGAGAAACTCCTACAGTTGATGGAGCGTACTATCCATATACCTCAAACCTACATCCATCACAAAAACCCTCACTGCTTTCCCCTGTAGAAACGAGACCAGAAAATAAATTTGACGAAGCAGTTGAATTACCACAATTACTACCAAATATACAGAGAAGACGGTTTAGAAACGTACACACGACGACGAAGAAATATCCATTATACCGTTTTCCAATTGAGGGTAATGGGAACCGAATTCATTACCCTCTAAAACAACAGAAACTGCATGCACGTAAACCTATAGCTGAAATGAAAAAAATAACAGATAAGACAAAATTTCCAGTGTCTACTTTCGAAGTAAATACGCACAAAGAGACTCCAAAAATTACAAATAATTTGAGTCCTTTAACTTCAAAAGACTTTAAACAGGTGTCAGTTAATATTCCAGTATTATTAGTACCAAATAAAGTAAAGCCCGTTATCTCATATACTAATCGCTTGTTGGGAAGAAATAAATTTGAAGAATTGAGGCCGGTTTCGAAATTATTACTTCCCTCTACAGTCAGTAACTTTCCTAAACTTCTTGGGGATAAACTGAATTTTGCAGACGGTGACATTCAAAGGAAGTCTACAACAACGGAACAGAAAGGAAGTCCCTTGTATGTGAACTATGTCCCTCTTCATGTTACACCTACCAAATCTCCCATTTTATTAGAACGTGACACAAAATCTTCTCATGATATTCCATTGGTCAGAAAAGACGTTCGACAAGAAATTGTGGAACACCCACCGAAATTAGTTTCTATTGGTGTCACTAAGGTACCATCTTATGGTAATGAATTTCCACATGTTATGAAAGGTACAATCATCAGCAAAACGCAAGGAATCTCGCCAACTACTAGTTATCCCATGAAAACTGAACTTACAGAAAGAAAGTTTGTGACGATGACTCCTGCCGTGGTTACATTGGCAACTAAGAAGGATAAGATGTTAAATATTTACGAAAGAACAAGAAGGCCGACAATTATGTTAAAACAAAACAAAAGATACAGACCTCAACTACGTGTTAGAATACCAGTTGTTGCTGAACGTCAAATGGAATCAGAGCTACGAGTTACAACGTCCCAGTTCTCTCCTGAAAAGCCTCAAAGACAACAAATAGAGATTGTTTCAACTTCTAAACCATATTTCACAATACCATACTCAAAACAAATAAATTTATTTAATATCAATAAGCCGAAACTTGAAGTTCTAGATTCAGCTTCATTGTCGAATATTGCTCGTATAATTGATGATGACCATAAATCTATAAGTTCAGAGTCAGTATCGCCGTCAAAAATAACTCCCCATTCGCAGTTCAACGCTACCAATGTACATAAACACCCATCGAACTACTTCCGAGCTACCTAGATTATTAAGGGAGGAAATGTCATCAACAGAAAGTTATGAAACAACGTTAAAATCTGCAGATATGTTTACATTAATAAATCGTGACTATGATTTTGTCCATTCTTCTCCTGGAACAAATTCTGAGATGCAAAAAACACGTACAGACGAAGTGGAATCTCTTCAAGACGAATTTGTAAAACCAACACTGAAGGAACCAAATGTTCCAGATTCGCATCCGTCCAGTTTATATTTCAACGATGAAACATATTATTATGACATTGTTCATACTACAACTAAATATAAAACATTACCTAAACACAAACCACAGGGTACCAAAGTGAAATACGCATTGAGTGATAGTAGTCGCGATGTGCTACTTGAGCCTGAACACGTTAGTACATTATCTTCATTGCAAATTTCAAACATGAAAGCAGAAAACTATGTGCCGGAAATTACGACACAGGAAACCATCAGTAGTACAAAATATGTCTCTACAAAACCCGCAGTAGGCGAAGTAATTTTAGACATTCGTGACATTAAAGGGCCTCATTCCTCAGCAGTATCGATCCTGAAAACTAGCATACCATTATCGAAAGTGAAAAGGATCAATTTACCGACACCACCTCCCGATACATTTTCTGCAACAGTCGATAGTATTCTTCCAAACTTTAAAAATGTCAAGTCTAACTTCCTACATACCACAGAAATACCTCAGCATTCAAAGATGTACTCCATGTCACCACAAGTACAACAGCAAATCATTCTGAGAACACCGTATGTTGAACGTCAAGTTATAATACCAAAATACCCTAAAGAACCAAAAACTGTGTCATACTTTCCCGAAATACCAAAATTATTATTGAGAGACTGGGTTCCATCAAAATTTAAAGACGGATTTGGACCACAATTAAAATCCAGGAAAACTGAACCAACAGTACCATCACGCCAATCTAATATCGGATCTACTAAGTCATCTCCGAAAGTTCAAACCCCTCTACCTCTTACAACTTCATTAGAAAATGTAAAGGATTTGAGTGATTCAAATATTCATCTAGTACCGGCTTCTGCAGTACATAGTAAATTGCCAGTATTACAGTTGAAAGCAACAACTCCGGTTACAACTTCTATTGCAGAGCACCTCACGGATCATAAGAAAGAAAGAGACAAGAAAATGTTTGACTATGACCTCTATACGTTAACAACTGAATCTTCTGTGCGACCTGAATTAAATTCTCAATTCACTACAATAAAAATTTCGGTTGAAAGCTCTTCTTTGAAAAACGAACAAACAAGTATAAAATTATTCCCTACACTAGCAAATAGGTCACCACATTCATCTATCTCAAACTTAAACAATGGAATTAATTTACCTGGATTACTTATGTATGTAACTAAACCATCGCCTAAAGATTACACAAGCCGACCAAAATTAGCATCAAGTAAATTCAATGCACCATTACCCACTGTCATCATGGAAAAATTTAATTCATTACCAAGTACGGAGAAAACTAGTCCTGCATTAGAAAAGGATAGTCTGATGCAAATAACACCAGTTTACCCTACAGTTTCCGAAGATAATTTCAAATACGTTAAGGAAAGACATAAAGTTCCTATGTCCTTAATAGATACGATACGTGTTCCCCAATATAATCATGAAAATCCAACGAAAATAGAAGAGAGCCCTTCGAAATTTGTTCCTCTAAAGGACACTACTCGGAGGACATACCCAGATAGTATGTACAACGTACCAGATGTCTCTGAAAGACCAATTCATAATGCATTTTTAGATGGTAACTATGCTTATGAAAAATATGAAATTCCAGAAGAAAAATATGTTGAAACAAATATTGAAAGTCCCATATTTAGAACGGATAATTTACTGACATCTACCAGACCACGGAGTGAGAGGACTCAGATATCCCAAGAATATCCTACTTATTTTAGAAATCCCGCCATGTTCTCATGGGGAAGAGATCACATATCTCATTACCCGCGTTCTGAAATTAAACCTCAACTTGTCGACTTTGAAAAGCCATTGGATGTAGACAGTTCGCCTAATCATTATTTCCCCAAACTACAATTACCCATTCCTGCGAAGAGATTACTTGGCAATACAGCTTACGATTATAATAAAATTTCAACTCCAAAAATTTTTCAGAAGAGTAGTGTTTTATACAAAGTTTCAACGTTAGATAATCTACAAGACAGAATTCCAGAAGCAATTGCAATTCCTACTGAAATTAAAACTTCTGACGTTGGTAAATTGCCTAGAACGCATACTACAAATATAGTTAAGATACCCACAGTTTCAAGAACGCATCCAATAAGAATAGCATCTCAGTTAGGATACACAGGAAACGTTTACCAAATTCCAAACAAAGCAGTCAAAAAAGAATTTGTTCCTCATTACACGATGTCCGTTGAATCTTCCTCAATAATCAAAACAACTACCCCTCAAACTACAACTTCAGTGACGGGAAAGAAACCTGTAATCCAAACGAGTGAATTGAATCCAATAACAGACGAAGAGATAACTACATTCAGAACATCTACACCACTGAGCGATGAGTATGTCTGGTCAAGAGCGGAAAGGCCCACCACTTTAGAACATTATTCCACAACAACTGAATTTGAACAAACACCAGATTCTCAGAAAATAAATGACTTAATTGATCCTGCTCCGTCTCACACTCCGCCTGTAAGACAAGGGGATGGAGGAAGGACTTATAGAAGACTTACACCAGTTTCTGAGACAGAGAGCCCTATCGTAAATAATAAACCACAAATATTATTGACAACTGAGGTGGATAAGTTTACAACAAATGTACAGGTTACTACAATCCAGAATCCTGTAGTAGCAAGTACATCAGTAACAGGCATGAAGCCGGACAAACAATACATGTTTGTAAGCAGCACGCCGACCGTTATAGTTCAAAGTAAACCAGCAATAAATTTGATGACGCACAGAGATAATATGTATTTACCTTATGCTGTTCATTCTGTAACAGAGAATAAAATAGCAACACCGATGACGACCGACGAACAAACTATTCCCATTCCTGTGACATTGTCCACTATAACGGAAGATATGGCGAAAGACATAGAAAATGGATTGGCGCAAAAAATTCCGAATCTTCTAATAGAAAATGCAACAACGGCACGCATGAAAACCTTCAGGCAATATATACCTATTCCTATGACGTTGAAGCCTATAACATACAACAGACCGGCAATACAAGTTAGCACAGATATAGACGACATAGATATACCTGATAAGGAGAGGTCAGCAGAAGACAGTAAATCATTAACACCGTTAAAATCCGACATACGAGATATATCTAAACTTATGTCGTCAAATCCATTTGTAGACGAAACATCAGTAACACCATTACATTCTGACACGACAGACACGTCTAAACCTATGACTTTGAACCTTTTAAGGGACGAAATATCAATAAAACAGTTTAGGTCTGACAAAAACATATATCTAAACCAATTACATTGAATACGTTAAAGTATGATATACAAGACGTAACTGAGCCTGTCACATTGAATCCATTGAGGGAAGAAAAAGAAATAAGAACGTTAAAATCTCAGACACAAGATTTACCTGAACCTATGACTTTGAATCCGTTAAGGGACGAAATATCAATAACACCGTTAAAGTATGATATACAAGACGTAACTGAGCCTATCACATTGAATCCATTGAGGGAAGAAAAAGAAATAAGAACGTTAAAATCTCAGACACATGATTTACCTGAACCTATGACTTTGAATCCGTTAAGGGACGAAATATCAGTAACACCGTTAAAGTCTAGCACGAAAGATATATCTAAAACATTGACATTGAATCCCTTGAAGGACGAAAATCAAGTAGCACCATTAAACTCTGAGACACAAGATATTTCTGAATCTATGACTATGATTCCGTTGAGGGACGAAATATCAGTAACACCGTTAGTGTCTGGCATAAAATATTTATCTAAACCTAGGACGTTGATTGCGTTAAACGACAAAATATCAGCAACACCGTTACATTATGACACACAAGATACATCTAAATCTGGGATGTTGAATCCGGTAAGGGACGAAATATTAATAACGCCATTACAGTCTAACATGGAAGACTCATCTAAACCAATGACGTTGAATCCGTTATGGGATGCAATGTTAGTAACGCCGTTAAAGTCTGACACACAAGCTACATCTATACCTAAAATTTTGAGTACGTTAAGGGATGAACTATCAGTAATACCATTAAAGTCTGACACACAAGATACATTTAAACCTACGATTTTGAATCCCTTAAGAGACAAAACATCTGTAAAACCGTTAATATCTGAGACGCAAGGTATTTATAAACCTGTGATTTTGAAACCGTTAAGGGACGAACTATCAGTAACACTTTTAAATTCTGCCACACAGTATATATTTAAACCTACGACTTCGAATCCGTTAAGAGCCGAAATATCAACAACAATGTTAAAACCTGAAATACAAGAGACTTCTAAATCTGTGACGTTGAAGAATACGTTAGAAACTGAATTATTAATAAAACCGTTAAAGTCTACCACACAAGATATATCTAAGTCCGTGACGTTGAATCCGTTTAAGGATGAAATATCAGTAACATCATTAAAGCCTGATACACAAATTATATCTAGTCCTTTGACGTTGAATCCGTTACGGGACGAAATATCTGTAACGCCGTTGAAGTCTGACAGACAAGATATATCTAAACCTGTTATTATGAATCCATTAAAAGGTGAAATGTCAGTAACACAGTTGAAATCTGGCACTTATGATACACCTAAACCTATGACATTGAATCCGTTAGAGGACGAGATATCAAAATCACCATTACAGTCTGTCAGACAGGCCATATTTAAATCTATTACCTTGAACCACTTAGGAGACGAAATATCTGTAACGCCGAAGTCTAACACACAAGATATTTCTAAACCTATGACTTTCAATCCGTTCAGGCGCGAAATATCAGTAACACCATTGAAGCCAGACATACAAATTATATTTGTACCTAATATTCTGACTTCGTTGAAAGAAAATATACCATTATCACCGATTAGGTCGGATACGAAACACTTTTATTCATATGGACCATGGAAACCTGTAATACAGAGAAGACCAGTAAAGCCGTTCCCCATAGACACATATAATACGCCTATAGATAATATAGTGGGTTTTGTAAAAGAAAATATACCAACATTACCCATGAAGCCAGATAGAAAATATATGTTTGTGCCTACAACGTTGAGTTCTGCAGTTAATGAAAAAGAATTAACACCATTGAATGTAGACATAGAACATAAAATTGTTCGTAAAATTATCGCTTTAGTTAAACAAAATAGGCAAGTGAAACCTGTGATATCTGACAGAAAATTTATATCTGGCGCGTTAAAGTCTTTAATAAACGACAGACCAGTTATACCGTCGACGATGAATGTCGATAATATACCTATACCTATTTCTTCGAGAACAGTAAAAGAAATTAGACCGGTAATACAGTTAAAAATTGGTGCACAAGATATACCTGTACCTATTATGGCGAAACCTGTAACACACAACATTAAAGTAACACCGAAAAATTTAAGTGCACCCACTATGTCAAATTCAGTTCTAGAATACAGGCCAGGTTCACCGATTAGGTCTGAAATGCATCATAGATTTAGACCTATGATGTTGAAACCAGAAGAAGTAACACCGTTGACCACAGATGTAGAAAATAAAATTGCAACTAGTATACCTATTTCAGTTAAAGAAAACAGGCCAGGAAAACCGATTACGTCTGAGATACTTGATATACTTCGGACTATAATGTTGAGACCAAAAGAAGTAACACCGTTGGTCACGGATGTAGAAAATATATTTGCAACTGGTACACCGATTTCTGTTGAAGAAAATAGACCAGTAAAACAGATGAGGTCTGAAATATTTGATAGATTTCAGACTACAACGTTGAGACCAGCAGAAGTAACGCCTTTGATCACAGATGTAGAAAATATAGTTGAAACTGGTACACCGATTTCAGTTGAAGAAACTAGACCAGTAAAATCGGTTAGATCTGAAGTACTTGATAAAACTGAGCCTATAACGTCAAGACCAATAGAAGTAACAACGTTGATCAGCGATGTGGAAAATGTAATAGCAACTGATACACCGACTTCAGTTGAAGGAAATAGACCAGTAAAACAGATTAGGCCTGAAATACTTGATAGACTTCGGCCTATGACGTTGAGACCAACAGAAATAACACCATTGATCACAGATGTAGAAAATAAAGTTGTGACCGGTACAAAAATTTCAATTGAAGAAAATAGATCAATCAAACCGATTATGTCTGAAACACTTCATAGACCTAGGCCTGTGACGTTGAAATCAACGGAAGGAACATCGTCAGCGTTGGTCACGGATGTAGAAAATATAATTGCAAATCATACACCAAATATTCCCAATTCAGTTATGGAACACAGACCAGTAATAACAATGACATCTGACACAAAATATAAATTTCTACGTACAACATTGAATCCTGTAATTCAGACAACAGAAGTAACACCGTTGACCACGGACGTAGAAAACATAAATTTAACTCTTTTACCCATTTCTGTGGGAGAAAATAAACAAGTGGCTACGAAGAATTCTAACACACCAGATTTATTTGAACCTCGGACGTTCAGTACTTTAATTCATGACAGACCGTTGACGTTGGACTTACGAAACATAACTGCAACTGGTGTACCCATTTCCATTAAGGACAATAGACCAGTAACACCAATGATCTCTGACACACAAGACATTTTTTTACGTCAGATGCTGACTCCTGTAAATCAAGAAAAAGAAAAGAAACCCATAAAAACGGATGTAGAAGACATCACTGTAGGTAGCATACCGGTTCCAGTTAATGAAAATAAAGTAGTAAAACCGATGAGATTTGAGACACCCGATATATCTCTAAGTCGACAGATGAATCCTCTAATTAGTGAAATAACAGAAACACCTTTGGCTACAGATATAGAAAACATACCAGTACAACAAATGCTGAGTTCAGACAAGGAAAACAGAACAGTAACACCAAAGAGTTCTGGCATATCAGCTATATCTCCGCGCAAGACATTGAATCCTGCAATTCGTGGAATAGAAGAACTGATGCCCTCGCAAATAGAAAAAATAACTGTGCCTGATACGCCGGGTTCAGACAAAAAGGAGGCCCTTAACACTAATAAGGTCTGGCGCACCAAATACGGTTATACGTAGGATATTAAGGCCTATTCTTCATGCAATAGGATTAACACCTTTCACCACGGACGTAGAAAATATAACTGTACCAAATATTCCGATATCTGTTGAGGAAAATAGACCAGTAAGAGGGATGGGTTTTGGGATGTTGACGCCTGTGGTTAATGAAAAAGAAGTAACGCCGTTGACCTCGGACGTGGGGAATACACGGAGTTCAGACGAAAAAACAAACCAGTAAATTCGGTGAGATCTGACACACCAGATAAATTTCTACATCCTACGTTGAATACTTTAATTAATAAAATAGAAGTAAAACCTTTGACTACGGACGCACTAAACATAATTCCCATCAAAGAAAATAAACCAGTAATACCAGTGACTTCTTATACACCCGATATGTCTCTAACCCGAACGATTAATCCCATGATCTATGAAAGAGTAACACAGTTTTCCACGGACGTAGAAAACAAATCAGTTCAAAGTATGCAGAGTTCAGTTAAGGAAAAGAGACCAGTTACACCGATAAATTCTGACACACCAAATATATTTCTACGCAGGACATTGAATCCTCTAATTCGTGGAATAGAATTACAATCGTTTCCCTCGGTAGCAGAAAATATTACTGTATCTGATATACCAAACTCAACTAAAGAAAAGAGGCGAGTGATAGCGATAAAATCTGATACACCAGATTCCGTTCTGCGTTGGTTATTAAGTCCATTGCTTGGTGGAATGAGATTAAGATCATTCAGTAAGGACGTTGAGAACGTGACTATACCAAATATGCCGTTTTCTTTTAAGGAAAACAGACCAATAACACTGAAGAGTTCTGACAAACCTGATGTAATTCCACTTCGGAATTTGACTCCTGTAGTTCATGAAATACCGTTTACCACGGACGTAGAAAATATACCGATACAAAACCTGCCGAACTCAGTTAACGAAAACAGACCAATAAGGCCGAATGGTTCCGACAAGCCTGATTTATTTCCACGTCGGGATTTCAATTCTGTCATTCGTGAAATGGAAGTAACACCGTTAACCAAGGACGTAGAATACATACCAGTTCAAAATATGCCGAGTTCAGTTAAGGAAAATAAACCAGTGACACTGAAGATTCCTGATACACCCGGTGTATCTCTAAACAATTCTTTGAGTTCTGTAATTCCTACAAAAGAAGTAACTAGGTTGACTTCGGATGTAGAAAAAATAACATCTGATATTGTGAGTTCAACTCAGAAAATCCGGCCAATAACATCGATGAAATCTAGCACACAGTATATACCTCTACGTAAGACGTTAAGCCCTTTTAAACAAGAAAGAGAAGTACCATCATTCCCTATGGATGTAGAAAATGTTACTGTACCGAAAATTCCGAGTTCAGCAAGAAAAAATGGATTTGTAACTCCGCTGAAGTCTGACATAGAGGATACATTTCTACGTGAGATATTTAGTCCTGCAATTCATAAAACACAAGTAACACCGTTGACTACGGAAGTAGAGGATATAAGTACAACTAGTATCGACAGTCCGGTTAAAGAAAATAGACCAGCTAGACGGATGAACTTTGACAAACCAAATATATCTCTACTTGAAGCTTTTAATCCTGTAATAGACGAACGACAAAGAACATCTAGTCCTGAAGAACAAAATGATTCAGCAGTAACACCGATGCAGTCTCAAGCACATTATATAACCGTAAATAGGACTTCGAATCCCGATGTGGACGAACAACAAGTAATTCCGATTAACATGGTTATAGATAAGCATTTATATAAAATTCTGAGATATGCACATGACAATAAATCAGTACAGCCTATGAAGATCCACAAAAGTAACTCACCTCTACTTTGGAGTTTAAGTCCTGAAATAGACAAGGCAATTAAAGCATTGAATATGGACGTAGAAGATATACCTGCAATTAATACTCCGAACCCTAAAATAGATAATACTCTCCAAGCACCGATAAAATATGACAAAGAATACATACCACAAAGCAAGATGGTGCCCAATATCAATGAAAACGAACCACTAACTATTTCTAAGTTGGATATAATAAATAGTAGACCTATAACTGTCCCGAAGATGCATAGTCCTGTGGAAGAAAGTAATACAGTAGCACCTATAAAGATCATTACAGAGTATGTATCTGAGGTTACGTCTTCGAGTATTGTAAACGATATGCCAAGAACAATGTTGAATATTGATGTAGATAATATAAAGGGGAGTAATATACCAAGGTCTGTAACAGAGAAAAGGATAGTGGAACCCATGAAGATAAATACAGACCAAATACCTTCATCTAAGACGTTGAGTCCGGAAATAAATATAATGCTAACAACACCGTCGGATTGGGATGTTGAAAATGTAACTGAAAGAACACCGATCCCTCTAACAGAGACTACGCCGGTAGTTCACATGAAGACCAATAGAAAACATTCCTTTATATCTAGGGCAATGAGTCCGGTAATGAAGGATATACCGGTTACGCCGTTGAAAATGGGAATTGATGATATAACAAAAAGTAAAATTGCAATTTCTGTAACAGAAAATAAGCTAGTAACACCTACGAAGATCGATACACCAGTATCTAGAATATTTAGGCCGGTAATTAAGGAAATGTCAACAACGCCTTTGAAAATGGACGTTGAAAATATAATAGAACGTAATCTTCCGAGATCTCTGAAAGACAATAGGCAAGTTCTAGCTGCGCATATCGACAAAAATTATGCATCAACATTTAGGACATTGAGACCTATAATAAACGATATTCCGGTAACACAACGTATTATGCAGAGTTCTGTAACAAAGAATACGCCGATGCTACCTATATATTTCGACACAAATTATACACCTAAGTCTACAACTTTTAGGCCGTTAATAAATGAAATGCGAGTGACGCACATGAGTAAGGACATTGAAAACATAAACAAAATTATTCGTAGAATTCCTAGTTCTGTAACAGTGAGTAGCCCACTAGTACCTATGAATTTCGACTCAGAGCATACACCTGTATCTAGAGTAATGAGTCATGTAATGAAAGAAATGCGAGTAAAACCGTTGGACTCGGTCGTTGAAAATGTAACAGAAAGTGGAATTCCGAATTATGTGAAAGAACGTAGGCCAATAGTACCTATGGATGTCCACACAAATTATACACACATATCTAGGAGATTGAATCCTCTATTACATGAAATTCCAGTAACACCGGTGGACACAGGCGTTGAAAACATAAAGAATTTCAGGATTCGGAGTCCTATAACAAAATATAGGCCAGTATTATCTATGGAGATCGACACAGAGAATATACCTGTATCTAGGATAGTCAGTCCAGTAACACCAGTGAACATGAAAGTTAAAAATATAGATGAACGGGAAAATCTGAGTTCTATAACAGAGAGCAGAATAGTAGAACCTACGAAAATCACAAGAGAGTATACACCTGTATCTAGTACAGTGAATCCTGTAATAAAAGAAATGCCAAGAAAACCGTTGATCATGGATATTGAAAATATAATAGAACGTTTAATTCTGAGACCATTAAGAGGGAAGAAGCCAGTATTACCTAAGACGATCAACGTAGATTATACACCTGTAAGTCCCGTCATAAATAAAATACCAGGCAAACCGTTATACACGAACGAAGAACATGTAACCGAACGTATAATTCCGAATTCTGTAGCAGAGAATAAGCCAGTGGTACCTGTGAAGTTTAATACGGATTATATATCTATATCCAAACCATTAAATCCTGCAGTAAACGAAGCTCGAGTAGATTCTTGGAATCTGGACGTTGAAAGTATAACGGAAATTACAGTTCCGAGTTCAGTAAAAGAATGGACGCCAAGAATACCTAAGAATACAGAAATGAAATACACACCTGTATCCAGTACTCTGAGTCCTCTAATCAATGAAATGCCAGTGACAACGATGGACATGAACGCTGAAAATGTAGACAAATATAATATTCCGAGTTCTGTAACAAAGAAGAGACCAGTAGTACCTATGAAGATGGACATAGATTATAGACCTGTTTCCAGAATATTGAGTCCTGTCGCAAATGAAATGCCGGAAGAACAGTTGGACATAAAAGTTGAAAATATAACCGAACGAAAAATTACAAATTCGGTAACAGAAAATAAGAATGTTGTGAATTTGAAGACTCACACAGAGTACATACTTATATCTACGACAATAAACCCTGTTATAAAGAAAATTCCAGAAAACCCGTTATTGAAAATGGAAGTTGAAAATGTAACTGAACGTAGAATTATAAATTCTGTAACAGACAATATGCCAATAGTGCATCTGAAGTCAAACACAGACGATACACCTATACCTACGACATTAAGTCCTGTTGTAAAGGAAATGCCAGAGAATTCGTTCAGCATGGACTTTGAAAATATATCCGAACGTAAAATTCCAAATTCTGTAATAGAAAACAGACCTGTACTGCATGTGGAGAACGACACAGAGTATACATTTGTACCTACGACATTGGCTCCTGTTGTAAAAGAAATTCCAGAGAACTCGTTGAGCATAGACTTTGAAAATATATCAGAACGCAGAATTCCAAATTATGTAACAGAAACTAGATCAGTAGTGGATTTGAAGACCGACACAAAGTATACATCTGTACCCATGACATTGACTCCTGACATAAACGAAATAACAGAAAACCCGCTGGACATGGTCGTTGAAAGTATAACCGAAAGTAGAATTACAAAATCTATAACAAGGAATACGCCAACAGTGCATTTGGAGTCAGATACACTGTATACACCTGATCCTACGACACTGAGATCTGTCATAAATGAAATACCAGAAAAACCCTTGAGCATTGATGTTGAAAATATAACCCAACTTGGAATTCCAAATGCAATAACAGAAAATAGGTCAGTATTGCCTATGAAAGCCGACACAGATTATTTATCTCCATCTGTGACATTGAGTCCTGTTATAAAGGAAATGCCAGGAAAACCGTTGGGCATAGACTTTGAAAACATAACCGAACGCAGCATTCCGCGTTCTGTAACAGAATATAAACCAGAAGTAATTATGAAGCTCAACACAGAGTATGTACCTAAATCTAAGGTTGTGAGTCCTGTAATAGATAAAATACCAGTAACACAGTTGAACTTGTATGTTGAAACTGTAACCGAAAGTGCAATTTCGAGTTCCGTAACAGAGAAAAAGCCAGTAGTAACAGTACCTGTGAGAATCAACACAGACTATATACCTAAATCTACGACATTAAATCCTGTAATAAACGAAATGCCAGCAACCCCTCTGAAAATGGAAGAAGACAATATATTCGAAATTATATTTCCGAGTTTTGGAACAGAGAATAAACCGGTAGTACCTATGAAAATCGACACAGAGTATACACCTTTATCTAGAACATTGAGCCCTGTGATAAACAAAAAGCCAATAAAACCGTTGGATATTCAAATTGATAATGTGACAGAACGTACAATTCGTAATTATATTGTAACAGAGAATAGGCCAGAAGTGTCTACAAAGATCTACAAAAAAGTTATGTCTATATCTAGTACTTCGAGTCATGTAATCAACAAAATGCCAGTGACACCGTTGGACGTGGATGTTGGAAATATAAACGAACGTAAAAATCCGATTTCTATAGAAGAAAAGAGATCCGTAGTGGCTAAGAAGTTTAACAAAAACTATACACCTGTGTCTTGGATTTTCAGACCGCTAATAAAACAAGTGAGAAAAAGACCGTTAAAATTAGTTGTTGAAAATATAACCAAACGTGTCACTCCAAGTTTTGTAACTGGAAATGTACCTGAAGTCCGTATGAAGTTCGATACAAATTATACACCTGTACCTGAAAATATACCTGAGCGTAAAATTCCGAGTTCTATAAGTAGATCAGTAGTATCTATTAAGGTTGACACAGGGAATGCACCTGTAATTAGAACTTCTATTCCTATAATACAGAATAGGCCACAGTTGAACTTCGATATTAGAAATTTAACCGAAGGTATAATTCCCAGTTCTATGCCAGAAAGTAGGTCAGTGTTAACTACAAACACAGCAACAATGTATGCACCTGTATCTAGGACACCAACAACACCGTTAAACATGGAGTTTGAAAATATACCCGAACGCCAAATTGTGAGTTCTCTTACAGAAGAAAGACCAGAAGTACCCATAACGGTGGACACAGAGTATACACCTGTTTCTAGAACCTTGAGTCGTGTAGTAAATGAAATGCCAGCAAAACCATTGGAGATAAACTTTGAAATTATAACGGAGCGTGAAATTCTAAGTTCTGTCGCAGAGAAAAAGTCAATAGTGTCTATCAATATCGACACAAAAAACACGCCTTCGTCTATGATGTTGACTCCTGTAACGAATGAAATTCCAGTAACACCGTTAGACATGAATGCTACAGATGTAAAAGGCCGTGTGATTCCGGGTTTTGTGAGACAAAATTGGCCACTTCTACTTTCAAATATGGATAGAAGAGCTAGGACATTGAGTCCTGTAACGAATGATATTGCAACAACACCGTTCGACATTGGTGTTGAAGATATGAAAGAGCGTATAATTCCAAGTTCTCTAACACAGAATTCGCAACTTGTACCTACAGAGATCAAGAAGTATACATCTTCATTGAAGAAACTTAATCCGAAATAACTGGAAATCCAGTAACACAATTGACCAAGGATATAGAAAATATAAGTGAAGGTACAATAGTGAGTACTGTATCAAATAATAGGCCAAAAGTGCCTCTGAAGACCATCACAGAATATACGCCTGTATCTAGTGCTCTGAGTCCTATGATAAATAAAGAGCCTGTAACGCCGTTGAATATAGACGTAAAGTATACAAGTGAAAGTAGAATGCCGACTTCTGTAACAAAGACTCGGCGAGTAGTACCTTTCATGCCCGACACAGTGAATGTGGATGCAGCTAGGACATTTACTCCTACAATGAATGAAAAATCTACTACAAGTTCTACTACAGAAGATAATCTGTTTCAGAGTTCATGGAGTCCCTCAAGAGGCAATACACCTGTTGTATCTGTGGAACCGGAGTCAGGAACTGTATCTCTTTCTAAGACAAAAATTATACCCAAGAGATTAGACACAGAAAATATTATTTCTGTTGAACATATTCCTATGAAAGTCAGTGAGCCAATATTAACGACAGAGAATAATTTAAAATCTATACCTGTGTCTAAGATATTGAATACTGTATTGTCAGATACACGAATAGACGTTACACCCACAAGTGTAACACGCAGTGTTCAGGAAAGTAGTAGACAACAAATTTTAATGACGACAGAAGCAGAAAGTGTCCCGATCACTACATTATCCAGTTACACTGAAAGTAATGCAGGAGTGCCATCAATAAAGGTTGACGATAAAAATATACATGAAGACAACGATTTTACGATGAAAGTAAAAATGTTTACCAGAAACGTTCCTGACCGTAATGTGTATAGTCCTGTAACACGTCAAAATTTATTACCGTTTTCCAATATATACAGTCATAGACAAAATAATGTAATAGAGTTACAGCCGAAGAATTACACAGAAAATAATCCAGTGTCGAAGATACCGAGCTATGAAAAAGGAAGTAGGCCAATAATAAAGGATATCACTTACACAGATGCTACACCTGCGCCCCAGACCCACAAATATGAAGCTAGTCGATCAGTAATAAAACAGAAGGCCTATACAGAAGCTATGCCCATAGCAGCGATACAAAGACATGTAGACAGTGAATCAATAATACGACGTACTACATACACTGAATTTACACCTCTGTCCAAAGTGCACATATATGAGGAAACGAAGACACCAGAGGTTACTCTTAAGCCGTACACAGAAAGCACACTCATGTTCAAGGTGCAAAGAGTACAAAAACATAAGAAAACATTACAAATACTGTCTAGGCCTTACACAGACCATACACCTCTATCTATAATACAAAGATATGAGGAGGAGACAACACCAGTGATAAAGTCAAATTTTTACAAAGAACGTATACCTCTGCCTAAACTACATAGTCATGAGCAACAAATGACTCAAGTAATACGGCCTATTCCTTACGCAAAACTTAGACCTGTATTCAAGGTACAAAAACACGAAAAGGATATCAGACCAGTAACAGAACCTATCTTTTACACAGAAAATACACCCTTTTCTAAGGTACAAAATCGTGAGGAAAATACAACACCAGTTGCACGGTTTAGGCCTTACACAAATCATACACCACTGCCAAAGACTCAAATTCATGAGCAGACTACACCAATGATAATGTCCAGATCCTACACAGAACCTACAACTCTGCCTAAAGTACAAAAATACGAGGAAGATAGGACACCACTAACTTGGTATATGCCTTACACAGTGCATACACCAGAGTCCAAGGCTGAAATATACGAGGAAACGACACCACCAGTAGTACGACCTAACATTTATACAGATCGTCATACACCTCAGTCCGACGTACGAAGACACGAGACGGAGAGGTCACCACCAATTTGGTATAGATCTTACACAGAATACTCACCCCTGTCGATGATACACAGGCATGAGGACACGAGGTCTTACACAGAACATACACCTTTTCCGAAACAGAAAGACATGACGAAGAGAGGAGTCACATAATACAATTTAGTCCTTATACAGAACAAACAAAGCTGTCAAACGTACAAAGTCATGAGGAAGAAACAGCACCAGTAGCATGGCCCAGATCTTACACAGAACATACACCAGTAGCCAATGGGCATGTACAAGAGCAGGAGACGAAACAACTAATACCGCCTAAACACCACACAAAAGAATCTCCTCTGTATAAAATACAAAGTTATAAGGAGGATAGGATTTTAACAGAACACACATCTCTTTCAAATGCACAGAAAAGTGAAGATACTACACCAGCAATACACTATGGAAGTTATACCGATCATACGTTACTAGACAAGGCACAAAAGTATGAGATGATACCAGTAACACTGCCTAAACCTTACATACAACGACCTGCTTTGCCTAAGGTTCAAAGATATGAGGAGATTAAGATACCAATATTACGACCTAGGCTTTACACAGAACACACACCTTTATCCAGGATAGAAAAACAGGAGGAGGTTACGACACCTATAATGCATACTGGGCCTTACAGAGTACATAGGCCTTCGTTATTGCCAAAGACACAAGGAAATGAGGAAGGGACGGCTCCAGTAACACTGCCTATACCTTACACAGAACACACATCTTTGTCCAGGATAGAAAAACAGGAGGAGGTTACGACGCCTATAATGCATGGTAGGCCTTACAGAGTACATACATTATTGCCAAAGACAAAAAGAATTGAGGAAGGGACGACTCCAGTAACACTGCCTAAACCTTACACACAACATACACCACAGTCCAAGGCACAAAAACGTGAACAGGAAACTACACCACTAATACAGACTCAGCCTGACACAGATCTTAATCCTCTATATAAGATACTTAAGCATGAGGAAGTGACGACAGACGTAATACATCCTAGGCCTTACACAGAATATTCCCTTCAGAGCAGAATACGTAAACATGAGAATAAGATTCAAGTAATACAACCTAGATATTACACAGAAAATATACCACCGTTGACGGAGGGAATTCAGGATGTGACTACGCCAGTAATAATAGCTAAGACTTATCCACAATATAGGAAACTGTCCAAGGTACATGGACATGAGGAGGAAACTGGACAAGTAATGCTGACTAAGCCATATAGAGAACGAACTCCTCTTTCTAAGATACATAACCAAGAGGAGGCGACGACTACTGTATTACGGCCTAGGCCTTACACAGAAAGTAAATCTCTGTCCATGGAACAAGAACATGGCGAGGCTAAAACACAAGTAATACAGACTACGCCTTACACGGATTATACTTTCCTATCCGACACTCAGGAAGTTGAAGAAAGAACACTAAATCCAACTAAACCCTACACAGAACATAAAACACTAACCAGGGTACAAGAACGTAATGAGGAAACTGTACTAACAATATTGACCGAGACTAATACAGAACCCACTCCCCTGTCTGAGGTAAATCTGCATAATGAGATGATTACAAGCGTAACACAGCCAAGGCCTTGCACAGAATATACACCTCTGTTCAGAGTAACAAACCCTGAGGAGGATAAGACAACAAAAATAAAGCTTAAGCCTTACATAGAATATACACCACTATACAAGACACAAGAAACTGGGGAAGAGACAACAGTAACAGTATCTAAGCCTTACACAGGACGCACACCCATTTCCAAGGCTCACAGACATGACGAGGAATCAACACCAATAATACTACCTAAGCCTTACACTGAACGTATCTCCATTTTCAAGGTTGACAAATATGAAGAGGACACCACACCACTACTACTACCGAAGCCTTACACTGAACATACTCTCACTTTCAAAGCCGACAGACATGAGGAAGACACCACGTCAATAATATTATCTAAGCCTTACACAGAACGTACTTCCATTTTCAAGGTTGACACAAATGAGGAGGGAATCACACCTGTAATACTATCTAAGCCCCACAAAGAAAGTGCTCCGATTGTTAAGGTTGACATGCATAAAGATGAAACCACACCAATATTACTGCCTAAGCCTTACACTGAACGTACTCCCAATTTCAAGGTTGAGATACATGAGGAGGAAACCACACGAATAATACTACCCAAGCCTTACGCAGAACGTACTCCGATTATAAAGGTTGATATGCCTGAAGACAAAACCACGCCAGTAATAATGCCTAAACTTGACACCGAACGTACTCCCAGTTTCAACATTGACTCACATAAAGACGAATCCACACCAATAACACTACCCAAGCCTTACACAGAACGTACTCCGATTATAAAGTTTGACATGCCTGAAGACCAAAACACGCCAGTAATAATGCCTAAACCTGACACCGAACGTACTCCCAGTTTCCATATTGACTCACATAAACACGAATCCACACCAATAATACTACCTAAGCTTTACACAGAAGGTATTCCGGTTATAAAGGTTGACATGCCTGAAAACGAAACCACGCCAGTAATAATGCCTAAAGTTGACACCGAACGTACTCCCAGCTTCATGATTGACTCACATAAAGACGAATCCACACCAATAACACTACCTAAGCCTTACACAAAACGTACCCCGATTATAAAGGTTGGTATGCCTGAAGACGAAACCACGCCAGAAATAATTCCTAAACTTGACACCGAACGTACTCCCAGTTTCAAGATTGACTCACATAAAGACGAATCCACAGCAATAACACTATCCAAGCCTTACACAGAACGTACTCCGATTATAAAGATTGACATGCCTGAAGACGAAACCAAACGACCAACGTTCTCCCAGTAATTGAATAAAGACGAATCCACACAATAATAACTATTCCGATTATGCCTGAATACGAAACCACGCCAGAACGTTCTCCCAGTTTCAAGATTGACTCACATAAAGACGAATCCACATCAATAACACTCAAGATTGACTCACATAAAGACGAATCCACACCAATAATACTACCTAAGCTTTACACAGAACGTACTCCGATTATAAAGGTTGACATGCCTGAAGACGAAACCACACCAGTAATAATGCCTAAACTTGACACCGAACGTACTCCCAGTTTCAAGATTGACTCACATAAAGACGAACGTACTCCGATTATGAAGGTTGACATGCCAAGACGAAACCACATCAGTAATAATGCCCTTGACACTGAACGCACTTAGTTTCAAGATTTACTCACATAAAGAAATCGTACACAGAACGTACTCCGATTATAAAGGTTGACATGCCTCAAGACAAAACCACGGCAGTAATAATGCCTAAACTTGACACCGAACGTACTCCTAGTTTCAAGATTGACTCACATAAAGACGAATCTACACCTATAACAATACCCAAGCCTTACACAGAACGTACTCCGATTATGAAGGTTGACATGCCTGAAGACGAAACCACACCAGTTATAATGCCTAAACTTGACACTCAACGCACTCCCAGTTTCAAGATTGACTCACATAAAGACGAATCCACACCAATAACACTACCCAAGCCTTACACAGAACGTAGTCAGATTATAAAGGTTGACATGTCTCAAGACGAAACCACGCTAGTAATAATGCCTAAACTTGACACTGAACGTACTCCCAGTTTCAAGATTGACTCACATAAAGACGAATCCACACCAATAATACTACCTAAGCCTTACACAGAAGGTATTCCGATTATAAAGGTTGACATGCCTGAAGACGAAACCACGCCAGTAATAATGCCTAAACTTGACACCGAACGTACTCCTAGTTTCAAGATTGACTCACATAAAGACGAATCTACACCTATAACAATACCCAAGCCTTACACAGAACGTACTCCGATTATAAAGGTTGACATGCCTGAAGACGAAACCACACCAGTAATAATGCCTAAACTTGACACCGAACGTACTCCTAGTTTCAAGATTGACTCACAAAAAGACGAATCTACACCTATAACAATACCCAAGCCTTACACAGAACGTACTCTGATTATAAAGGTTGACATGCCTGAAGACGAAACCACGCCAGTAATAATGCCTAAACTTGACACCGAACGTACTCCTAGTTTCAAGATTGACTCACATAAAGACGAATCAACACCTATAACACTACCCAAGCCTTACACAGAACGTACTCCGATTATAAAGGTTGACATGCCTGAAGACGAAACCACGCCAGTAATAATGCCTAAACTTGACACCGAACGTTCTCCCAGTGTCAAGATTGACTTACACAAAGACGAATCCACACCAATAATACTACCTAAGCTTTACACAGAAGGTATTCCGGTTATAAAGGTTGACATGCCTGAAAACGAAACCACGCCAGTAATAATGCCTAAACTTGACACCGAACGTACTCCCAGTTTCAAGATTGACTCCCATAAAGACGAATCCACACCAATAATACTACCCAAGCCTTACACAGAACGTACTCCGATTAACAAGGTTGACATGCCTCAAGACGAAACCACGCCAGTAATAATGCCTAAACTTGACACCGAACGTACTCCCAGTTTCAAGATTGACTCACATAAAGACGAATCTACACCTATAACAATACCCAAGCCTTACACAGAACGTACTCCGATTATGAAGGTTGACATGCCTGAAGACGAAACCACACCAGTAATAATGCCTAAACTTGACACCGAACGTACTCCCAGTTTCAAGATTGACTCACATAAAGACGAATCCACATCAATAATACTACCCAAGCCTTACACAGAACGTACTCCGATTATGATGATTGACACGCCTGAAGACGAAACTACGCCAATAATAATGCCTAAACTTGACACCGAACATACTCCCAGTATCAAGATTGACTTACATAAAGACGAATCCACACCTAAGCCTTACACTGAACGTACTCCAAATTTCAAAGTTCAGATACATGAGGAATCCACACCAATAATACTACCCAAGCCTTACACTGAACGTACTCCGATTATCCAGTTTGACATGCCTGAAGACGAAACCACACCAGTAATGCTGCCTAATCCTGACACCGACCGTACTCCCATTTTCAAGGATGACAGACTTGAGAAAAGAATCACACCAATACTACTTAAGGCTTATACGGAACGTACTCCCATATTTAAGATGAAGAGTTATGAGGAGGAAACGACACCAATGACATTATCTAAGCTATACACAGGACGTACTCCTGTTTTCAAGGACGAAAGGCTTGAGGAAGAATTTACAGCAATACTGCCCAAGTCTTATAAAGAACATACTTCAGTTTTGAAGGTTGACGGAAATGAAGACGCAACCACACCAGTAATTCTACATAAGCCTTACACTGAACATATTCCCAATTTCAAAGTTGACACACATAAGAAAGAAAACACGCCGGTAATACTACGTAAGCCTCACACTATAGATACACCTATCAGCCATAAGAAGAGAAAATCAGTAATGCTACATAATATACCTCACACAGAACGTACACTCATTCTCAAAGTTAACAGACATGTGAACACCAAACCAGTAAAACTACCTAAGCCTTACACAGAACGTACTCCCATTTTCAAAGTTGACATGCATGAGGAGAACACCACACCAGTAACACTGTCTGAGATTGACGCTGAACGCACTCCTATTTTCAAAGAAGATAGACATGATGAGAAATCCAGACCATTAATATTACATAAGTCTTACACAGATCGTACTGCAATTTCTAAAGTTGACACACGGGATGAGGACACCACAACAGTAATACGACCTAAGCTGTACACTGAACGTACTCACATTCTAGAGGTTCGTAGACAAGATGAAACCGTACCAGTTATAATGTCTAAGCCATACACAGAACCTAGTCCCATATTCAAGGTTGACGGACGTGTGGAGGAAACCACACCAATAATATTACTTAATACATACACAGAACGTACTCCCTCATTCAAATTCGACAGACAGGATGAAACCAAACAAATAATTTTGACTAAGACATACACAGGACATACTCCCATATCCAAGGTGGGCAAAGGGGATGAAATCACTCCAGCAATACTGCCTAAGCCATATAAAGAACATAATCACATATTCAATATTGACAAACGTGAGGAAAAAAACACACCATTAACAATGCCTAAGTCATTCACTGAACATACTCCTATTTTTAAGGATGACAGCGTCGACAGACAGGATGAAACTACACCAATAATATTGACTAAGACATACGGAGAACTTGGTTCGATATTCAAGGTTGATAGATATGATGATGAAACCAGGCCACTAGCAATGCCTAAGCCATACACAGAACGTACTCCCATATTCAAGATCGACAGACAGGATGAAATTACACCAATAACATTAACTAAGCCATATAGAGAACGTGATTCCATGTTCAAGATTGACAGATATAATGAGGAAACCAGGCCTCTAACCATGCATAAGTCATACACAGAACGTGCTCACATTTTTGATGATGATAGACAGGATAAAATGACACCAGGAATAATTCCTGAGTTATATATAGATCGTACTTCAATTTTTATGGATAACAGAAGGAATAAAACCAGGCCAGTAACAATGCCAAAGCCAAACACAGAACGAAATCCTCTATTCAACTTTGACAGACATGACGGGAAAACTGCACCAGTAATACTGCCTAAGGCATATACAGAACATAGTCCCATATTCAAAGTTGCTAGACGGATGAAACCAAAGCAGTAATAGTGTCTATTCCATACAGGCAACCTACTCCCATATTTAAGGTTGACAGGCATGAGGATGAAACAACACCATTAATAATAAAGCCATACACAGAACGTACATTCATTTATAAGGATGGCAAACGGCATGTAATCGCTCCAGTAATATTGCCTAAGCCTCACACAGAACGTACACGCACATTTAATGTTAACAGGAATGAGGAGGAAACCACACCATTAATGCTGCCTAAGCCTTACACAGAACGTACACCGACATTTAATGTTAAAAGGAATGAGGAGGAAACCACACCATTAATGCTGCCTAAGCCTTACACAGAACGTACACCGACATTTAATGTTAAAAGGAATGAGGACGAAACCACACCATTAATGATGCCTAAGCCTTACACAGAACGTAAACCAACATTTAATGTTAAAAGGAATGAGGAGGAAACCACAATTAATGCTGCATTAATGACATTTAATGTTAAAAAGGAATGAGGACGAAACCACACAAGCCTTACACAGAACGTACACCGACATTTAATGTTAAAAGGAATGAGGACGAAACCAGAACGTACACCATTAATGTTAAAAGGAATGCCTAAGCCTTTACACAGAACTTACACCGACATTTAATGTTAAAAGAATGAGGACGAAACCACACCATTAATACTGCCTAAACCACACCATTTAATGTTGATGCTGCCTAAGCCTTACACAGAACGTACACCGACATTTAATGTTAAAGGAATGAGGAGAAACCACACCAATGTTAAAAGGAATGGGGGAGGAAACCACACCATTAATACATTTTAATGTTGACCTAAGCCTAAGCCTTACACAGAACGTACACCGACATTTAATGTTGAAAGGAATGAGGAGGAAACCACACCATTATTACTGCCTAAGCCTTACACAGAACGTACACCGTTGACAGGAATTTAATGTAAGCCTTACACAGAACGTAAGTTGAAAGGAATGAGGAGGAAACCACACCATTATTATTGCCTAAGCCTTACTGCACTTTAATGTTGACAGGAATGAGGAAACTTTAATACTGCCTAAGCCTTACACAGAACGTACACCGACATTTAATGTTGAAAGGAATGAGGAGGAAACCACACCATTATTATTGCCTAAGCCTTACACAGAACGTACACCCACATTTAATGTTGACAGGAATGAGGAAACCACACCTTTAATACTGCCTAAGCCTTACAGAACGTACACCGACATTTAATGTTGAAAGGAATGAGGAGGAAACCACACCATTAATACTGCCTAAGCCTTACACAGAACGTACACCGACATTTAATGTTGACAGGAATGAGGAGCGAACCACACCTTTAATACTGCCTAAGCCTTACACAGAACGTACACCGACATTTAATGTTGAAAGGAATGAGGAGGAAACCACACCATTATTATTGCCTAAGCCTTACACAGAACGTACACCGACATTTAATGTTGACAGGAATGAGGAAACCACATCTTTAATACTGCCTTACACAGAACGTACACCGACATTTAATGTTGAAAGGAATGAGGAGGAAACCACACCATTATTATTGCCTAAGCCTTACAGAACGTACACCCACATTCAATGTAGACAGGAATGAGGAAAACCACACTTTAATACTGCCTAAGCCTTACACAGAACGTACACCGACATTTAATGTTGACAGGAATGAGGAGGAAACCACACCATTAATACTGCCTAAGCCTTACACAGAACGTACACCGACATTTAATGTTGACAGGAATGAGGAAACCCTTTAAAACACCATCGTAATACATTTAATGTTGAAAGGAATGAGGAGGAATCTTAAGCCTAAGCCTTACACAGAACGTACAGGAATCCACATTTAATATTGACAGGAATGAAAGGAGAGAAAACACAGAATTATTATTGCCTAAGACTTACTCAGAACGTACAGCGACATTTAATGTTGACAGGAATGAGGAAGCCATACCTTTAAAACTGCCTAAGCCATACAAGGAACGTACACCGACATTTAATGTTGACAGGAATGAGGAAGAAACCACACCATTAATACTGCCTAAGCATTACACAAAACGTACACCACATTCAATGTTGACAGTAATGAGGATGAAACCACACCATTATTATTGTCCGAGCCGAACACAGAACGTACACCCGACATATTTATAAGAATGGCAGACAGAACGTAATAATGTCAAGCCTTACACATTTAATTTAATTGACAGGAATGTGGAGGAAACCTCACCATCTATACTGCCTAAGCCGTACACGGAACGCACACCCACATTTAATATTGACAGGCATGAGGAGGAGAACACAACATTAATACTGCCTAAGCTTTACACAGAACGTACACCGACATTTAATATTGCCAGAAATGTGGAGGAAACCATACCATCAATACTGCCAAAGCCTTACACGGAACGCACACCCACATTTAATATTGACAGGAATGAGAAGGAAACAACACCATCAATACTGCCTAAGCCTTACACAGAACCTACAATCACATTTAATATTGACAGAATGAGGAGGAAAACACACCATCAATAGTGCCTAAGCCTTACACAGACCGTACATCCACATTTAATATTGACAGGAATGTGGAGGAAACCACACCATCAATACTGCCTAAGCATTACACAGAACGTACACCCACATTTAATATTGACAGGAATGAGGAGGAAACCACAACATTAAAACTGCCTAAGCCTTACACTGAACGTAGTGCCACATTTAATATTGACAGGCATGAGAAGGAAACCACACCATTAATACCGCCTAAGCCTTACACTGGACGTAGTCCCACATTTAATGTTGACAGGCATGAGAAGGAAACCACACCATTAATACTGCCTAAGCATTACACTGAACGTAGTCCCACATTTAATGTTGACAGGCATGAGAAGGAAACCACACCATTAATACTGCCTAAGCCTTACACTGAACGTAGTCCCACATTTAATGTTGACAGGCATGAGAAGGAAACCACACCATTAATACTGCCTAAGCCTTACACTGAACGACCCACATTTAATGTCCATGAGAAGGAAACCACACCATTAATAAAGCCTGAACGTGACACAGGCATGAGAAGGAAACCACACCATTAATACTAAGCCTTACACTGGACGTAGTCCCACATTTAATGTTGACAGGCATGAGAAGGAAACCACACCATTAATACTGCCTAAGCCTTACACTGAACGTAGTCCCACATTTAATGTTGACAGGCATGAGAAGGAAACCACACCATTAATACTGCCTAAGCCTTACACTGAACATAGTCCCACATTTAATGTTGACAGGCATGAGAAGGAAACCACATCATTAATACTGCCTAAGCCCTACATAGAACATAGTCCTAGATTTAATCTTGACAGGAATGAGGAGGAAACCACACCATCAATACTGCCTAAGCCTTACACAGAACTTAGTCCCACATTTAATGTTGACAGACGTGAGAAGGAAATCTCACCATCAATACTGCCTAATCCTTACACGGAACGTACAGCCACATTTAATATTGACATGAATATAGAGGAAACCACACCATTAATACTGGCTAAGCCTTACACTGAACGTAGACTCACATTTAATGTTGACAGACTTGAGAAGGAAACCACACCATCATTACTGCCTAAGCCTTACACAGAACGTAGACCCACATTTAATGTTGACAGGAATGAGGAGGAAACCACATCATTAATACTGCCTAAAGTTTACCCAGGAAATTCACCCCTGTTGATAATACAAAAACATAAGGAAGGCATGAGACCACTGGTACGAAGCAGGCCTTATCCAAAAAAAATACTCCTACACAAAGTTCAAATGAATATGAACGATGAGACACCATTAATACGACTTAAGTCTGTATATACAGATGACAAAACGACGCCAGAATTACAATACAGGCCTTATACAGATCATACTCTTCTTTCGAAAGTACAAAAGCTAGAGGTGAAGGCGCCGTCACCAGTAACGAAACCTAAGCTTTATAGAGAACCTATTTCTCTTTACAATGTAGAGAGACTTGAGGAGAAGATAACACCTATAATACGGAGTAAATCTTACTCTGAACTTAAACCTTTGTCCAGTATAAAAAGACATGGCGACGACAGAACAGAAGTAAAACTGCCAAAACCGTACACAGTGCACACAACTGAATTCAATATACCCGTACATGATGGAGACAAAGTACCAGTAACAAAGCCAAAGACTTACTTTAGGCATACACCTGTGTCTATTATACACAGACCTAACGAAGACAGGAAGTGGGTATTGCAGAGTAAGCATTATACCGAACATATACCATTGTCCAATGCAAACAGAAATGGCGAAGAGAGGAGATCAGAAATACGTTTTGAGTCTTACACAGAGGATACGCCCTTCTCCAGTATGTACAAAGAAGAAAGCAGCTTAAGTGCAACAATATCCTCTTCTGATTTAATAGAATACCCGCCCCTTTCGAAGACACTCAGATATAGTGACGACGATGGACGATTAAAATGGCCTAGTACTTACACAGATTCTACACTAATGTACAACATGTACAATGATGGAAATTACAGGAGACCATCTATACTACCAAAGCTGTATGCAGAACAAACACCTGTGTCATATATACCCAAACATGATAAAAGCAATGCGCAAGTTCCTTCTTGGACATTTGGCACAGAACACGTTCCCTTTTCAAAAAGTAAAGGTGGCAGCAAATCTATCTTTCCTATGACAGATACTGAATATAATTCCAATGATATGTCACCCAATTTTTTCTATGACAATGGACCAATAATAACACTGAATTCTAATATAAATCGTTTGAGAGTTTCTGAAGTAATTAATCACAAAGAAAATTATACACCCGACATAAAACTGATATCTGACAGGAATTACATTCCTGTGTCTGTGACTCAGAGTCCTAAAGGAATTAGTACACCAGGCATAACACTAAAATCTGAAACATATTATAAACCTGTATCTAAGATAGTGAATAGTAGAGTAATTAATAAAGGAATAACAACAGTGAAAACCGATATACAAAATAAACTTCTTTCTAAACCATCAAGTGCTCAAGAAATTATTAGGCCATTAATGTCCGAGGAAAGTCCATCTAATATTCCTAATTCTGCAAAAGGTACTGAGTCATTACTACCGCTAAATACTGTTGTAGGACATCTCCCCATATCTGGGATATTGAGTCCTGGAGACGACAGTAGAGCACTACCACATTTTAAGTCTGAAATAGAACATACACCCATATCTAAAATAAATATGCCCATAACTGAAGAACACATTAGACCACTAGCTTCGCTGAAATCTAAAGTGGAAAGGACACTCGCTTCCAAAGTCTTGAGCTCTGAAATAGATAAAAAATCAATAATATTAATAAAGGAAGACTTAAAGAGTAAAAGTGTACCTATGATACTGAGTCCTGTAACTGAAAATAAGCCAATAATAACACTGGAATCTACCATAAATCGTACTCCTGTATCTATGTTACTGAGTCCTCAAACAGGAAACAGACGACTAATATTGCAGAAGAAAACTTCGGGGAATGCATATGCACCCAATCCAGTAACTCTTGCATTGGTTAATAGACCATCAAAACGGACTAGAACTGTAGCAGAAAGTTCTTATGTGCCAAACACTCTTAGTTCTGTAACTGGCGATAGATCAAATATACTGTCCAGAACTGACACAGGAAACACATCCTTGTCGAATGATTTGATTTCTGATGTAGACAATGTGCCAGAGTTCTTACTGAAGGTGGATTCAGAAAATATTCCTGTTCATAATGTAAGACATAATGAAGATGACTCGTTAAAACCAATTAAACTGCACACATTAAATGCACATTTGAGTAAATCCTTTAGTCCACTGTTAAGCAACATACCTGTAATTCCACAGGACTCACACACAGAGCGGGTGCCGTCATCCGGGGAATTGAGTCCTATGATAGACGATACGTTAGTAATACCATTAAGGACAGGAACAGAAAAAATAACAATTTTAAAATTTCTGAGCTCAGGTCATACTCCAGCAAGGCATATGAATTCAGGTGAAATTTCTGACAGAGAATACACACGACAATACGTAGGGGCTATAATCAGAAAACACCAGAAGAAGCAAAAGAAATAAAATTCAGGACCAAAATTCCTGCTTACAAACTATTGAGTGATATAGGAGTCACTAAGCGACCGATGCCACCAGAAAACAAAAATTGCCTCATTTTGAAGAAGTTGCTCGTGTACTAAACCACAAGTCTGTACAAGCGTTGAAGACCCGAAGCTTCGTTGATCACATACCCCATACCTCGCCTTCATTGGATTTGTCTTCACAACGTTACTCTGCTGTGTTGGACAAAATAAAACGTGTGAAAACAACAGATGTCAGTAGCATTTCTCTTACTGAATCCACCATAATTCCTAATGTTGAATATGTCTCTCAAATTATTGACAAATATAATGAAAATAATCTCTTACAAAATCAACATCTTTCTCCAACATACCGTTCTGTCACCGTCAAATATGACGAAGTGCACCCGACTGTATCTCTAACGATAAAACCACGGAGGCAGTTCAGTTGGTCACCATTTAATAGTCAACTTAAGCCTTTTGCTACTTTAGCAAGATTGACAGTTCCTAAATTAAAGAAAATTAGATTCGGAAACAATGCAGAAAATTTCGTGACGAATCATTTGAAGAGGAATCCTGATACACAAAAATACAGGCCTAATATGCCGGTGAATAATTTACAAGTACAGCCACATTTTAGTACAACAAATACTAACGTCGTTCAACCACTTCTATCATCACGGACTGAGATACCTATATCAGAACATACGAGATGGAAAGAAAGTAAATATCGCCCACAAATTATAAAAACTCCTATTCCATATAGCACACGAACTATGCTGCATAAATCTAAGTCGTATGATAAACACAATGCTTTAGTAAGTCCAACAATAAAGGTACATCCAACAACAGAAAGTTACATCAAGGAATCACACGTCAAGAATAAAATATTATTACTGCCAACAAATCTTGAAATTAATAAACCATCTACAGACGTCGCCCATATCTCTCATGCTATAAATGAGGTAAGAGAAGAAAATACATTACAAAGCCCTGTTCGTTCTTTAGGCTATGTCCCCACTCCTGTCGCGAAGTCAAGGATCGTAGCTACGGAGGCGATAGACAATAATAATAAATTAGATGAACTTCAAACAAAAGGGGATTTTGAGCATACTGAAAATTTTCCAAATAAATTAAAAATGGATGAAAGAAAATTCAACTTAAATAATGATAATGCTGCAAGAAAAACTGGAAGTTTCCCAAAGGGTTCAACAATGCTCTACACTAGTACGCCATCAATAAATGTAGCTCGTTTGTCTCACGCTATAAATGCAGTGGTAGAAGAAAATCGCTCGACAAGTTCAGTACGTTCCTCAGATGTACCAGTTCTTATCACTAAGTCAAAAGATAGAGATATAGAGACCATATATGACAATAAAAAATTAGATGAGCTGCGAATAAAAGGAGACCTGACACCTACTGAGAAAAATCCAACTAAACCAGGAACAGACAAGAGAAAATTCATTTCGTATGATACAAATGCTCATACAACTACTGAAAGGATCTCGACGTCAATAAAGGTCGAGATTAGTACGCCATATACAGATAACGGTCGTATGACATCTCCTGTAACACAAAACATACACTCGAAAATTCAAGTTCGTTCTTCAACCTATTTTCCGACTCTTAGCAATAGTAATAACAATAAGCTATTGGATCAACTGCATACACAAGGAGACCTTGCACACAATGAGGGCTATACTACTGAGTCGGAAACTGGTGAACGAATTTTATTTAAATTAAATAATGAAAATACTGAAGCATATTCAAAAGAATCAACAAAACCAGATACTAGCACACCATCTATAGACATCGTTCGAATTTCTCACGTTACACCTGTAGTGACAAAAGATATTCCAACGACAAGTCGAATGCGCACTTTGGGTTATGTCACAGGTCTGGTTACGAAGTCACAAGATATAAGTACAGCCACTATTTACAGCAATAATAAGTTGAATGATATACATATACAAGGAGATATGGCACATACAGAGGATTACACGGCTAGTTCAGGAGCAGATAAAACAAAGTTCTTCAACCTCAATAATATAAATGCTGATAGGACTGTTGAAAGTTTCTCAAAACATACCACAAAAACAGAGACTAATGCACCATCTATCGATGTTCGTAAATCCGAAGCAGTCGGTGCAAAAACGAAAAAACGCCGTCCTATAAGTAAAGTGCATTCTTTAGAATATATTCCAACTCTTGTTACAAAGTCGCAAGATGTAAGTATGGTGCCGAGAGACAACAGTAATAAGTCGGAGAAACTAAATCTGCGAAGAGATTTTGTACTTACTAAGGGTTACACAAATACGATAGAAACAGATGAAAGAAAATTATTCAGCTTAAATAGTAAAAATTCTGATGCTACTACAGAAAGTTTTACAAAACTGTCAACGAATATCGATATTAGTCATCCATCTCTGGGCGCACCTCTTATCGCTCATGGTATAAATGTAGCACAAGAAAACAATCTGAGAAGTCCAGTTCATTCCGCAGGATATGTTTCATATCTTGTGAAGAAACCACTGGGATTGGATACGGAGACAATAGAAAGCAATAAGAAGTTGGATGAACTGCAAGTACAAGGAGATATTGCACATACTGAGAATTATACAACTAAGTCAGAAACAGATCAAGAAAAGTCCTTAAAATTAAATAAAGAAAATTCTCATAAAACTACTGAAAGTGTTTCAAAGGAGTCAACAACGTTAGAAACTAGTATCTCATATATAGATGTATCTCATGTCTCTCGTGCTGCAAATGTAGTAACAGAAGAAAATCGCCTGACAAGTTCAGTTCACACTTCAGGATATGTTTCCAATCTTGTCAGGAAGTCACAGGAAATAGGTGTGATGACTACAGACAGGAATAAGGACTGGGATAAACTGCGAATACAAGAAGAGCTAGCGCATACTAATGATTATAGAACAAAGTTAGAAACAAATAAAGGTAGATTCTTCAACTTAAATGCTGGAAATTCTTATAGAACTGCTGATAGTTCTACAAAGACGTCACCAAAGCCTGAAACTACTACATTATCTATGTACAATGCTCAGATATCTCATGCTGTAAATGTAGCAACAGTAGAAAGTCGCCTGGAAAGTCCAATTCGCTTTTCTGGATATTTTCCCACTCTTCCCAGGAAGTCACAAGAGATTGGTACAGTGACGACGGACAATAATAACTTCGATGACTTGCGAATACGAGAAGATCTAGCAAACACTGAAGAATATACAACTAAGTCAGAAACAAATAAAGTTAGATTCTTCGACATAAATACTGGAAATTCTGATAGACTTACTGAAAGTTCTCCAAAAGAGTCACCAGAATTTTACACTACTACACCATCTATAGAATTTTCTGGTATTTCTCATGCTGTAAACGCAGTAACAGAAACAATTCGCTCGACAAATCCAATTAGTGCTCCGACTCTCATCACGAAGACAAAAGGGATAGACATGATGAAGATATATGGTAATGAGGAGTTGCATGAACTGAAAATAAAAGGAGATGTACATACTGAGGATTACACAACTAGAGCAGAAACAGAAGAAGAAAAATTCTTGAACTTAAACAATAGAAATACTGACACTGCTGAAACTCCTCCAGAGGAATCAACATTTGTCGACACTAGTAAGCCATCTATTGATGTGGCTAATTTATCTCACGCTATAAATGCAGTAACAGAAGAAAATCTCTCTAGAAGTTCAGAGTCTTCTTCAAGATATGTTGCACCTATTGTTACCACTTCACAAGATATAGATGTAGCGGTGATAGACAACAATAACAAATTATATCAACAGCAAATACAGGAAGATGTGACACATATTAACCAATTCAGACCTCAGTTAGAAACAGATAAAGGAAAATTCTTTAACATCTATAATAAAAATGCTGATATATTTACAGAAAGATTGCCAAATAGGTCAATAAGGCTAGAGACTAGTACATCAACCATAGATACCGCTCGTGTCTCTAATGCTGCAAATGCGATAACAGAAAAAATTCGCTCGACAATTCCAGTTAGTTCTTCAGAATATGTTTCACCACTTGCCATGGAATCACGAAGAATAAACTTGAGGCCAGTATACAGTAATAAAGAGCCGGGTAATAAACAAATACATGGAGATCTGAAAAATGTTGAGGAATATCAACCTGAGTTACAAACAGATGAAGGAAAATTATTGTTCAAATTAAGAAATGAAAATGATGGTACAGATAATGGAAGTTTTTTGAAGGGGTCTGAAACTAACATTTCTCCTCCTGAAACTGTATTGGAACAGGAAATTAAGATTAAATCGAAGTTAAAGGAATTATATTCACAAGAAGTTACACCTCGTTCTAATACTGTGAAGATTACAAGACCAGCTGTTTCACGTATTTTAAGTAATTATCCAAATATACCAGAAGTAAAAGAATACATGGACACATCCCATGAATATTTACAGTATACAACTCCCCTAAATCCAATGGTTGCAAACATAGCTCCACTTGTATCTAAAGCTACGGATACGTCAAATGACAGAAGACGTCTTGAAACTAGAAAGAATATTGTAGGACTTTTCCCTATACGAATCAGAAGTACTGTACCGCCTCATAAAATGATATCAAACACAGAACATGATTTGATATGGGACCAAAATCTACAGTCTTCACCAACTTCTGAATCTCAGACTCTGAATATCAGACGAAGTACCACGACGCCACAGGTCAGTGTAAATAAAAGGACATCAATTGCATTAAATAAACTTGATGCTCATGGCGATGATTCCACAGATAGAGTAGTAGAAAGAAGTCCTATTAAATTTAGGAAAAGTGATTTAAGACAACTTTCTTCTCCGACTGTGAAGTTACAAAAAGTGAACACCAGGGTCTTACGTAGTAAAACTAAAGCGTCTCTTGCTCACTTATCTGAAACTACTTCCTCTGCTGATATGTATACTATAATGTTGACCACAGAAATCACTCCTCATCTCAAGGATAAAGAGACAGGTCGCATCAAAGAAACAGATGAATCTAACCTGCCAAGACTGGATGTGTCTTCCAAAAATACCAGATTTGTAGTGGGCAAGTACAGTGGAATACAACCTTTCAAAAGTGATACATCTACTTACGGACATATATCTATCGATACAGCTACAAAAGGAAAGATTATAAATATAAAAAATCATTCTGTGAAAGAAGAAGTGAAAGAAAAGGAATTTGGCGGTGTCCCAAGTACTGAAACAATCGCATCTCCTGTAATACCAAATGGTGGAACTCGAATCCCAAAGCATTCGAGTTCAATAAAACAAGCAGTGCAGCAGAAAGCTGAGTTGCATTCTCAAGAATTTGTTTCTGATTCGCATTATTCCCAGACTACAAAATTTAATATTCCTATAGATAGATTTATGGGTTCAACACGCCAAAATTTTTCGGCAATGAAAACTTATTACAAAAATTCTGGCGTGGAAGAAAAGCAACCCATTAAGAAAACGTACGAAGTTATTGATGCCAAATTTACTAATGGTAACGCTGAAACTCGACATGTGACTCGACCTGAAACAGTATTTGAAGAGGAAAGACATAAATATTCCAATCTTCCATCTGAGACGACACCTTACAATTCCTTAGCAAATGTGCATAAACAGCCATATCTCGAGTATGATAAACCTACATATTATGATATTAGATCTAAATTGTGGGATGGTGGAATAGGTAACGTTCACAACAAAAATCTACATCTCAGTGTTACACCAAATCTTAGAGAACCTCCCAATTTCGAACATGAAGTAACTATTGATAATCCGTTATCACATATTCATAATTATATACCTCTACCTATAAAGAGAACTGTTCCTGAAATATCAAATTCATCGGATGCAAAAATACATATTACTGTTCATACGGAATCTGTTAATAGTACGAAAGATGCAGTAATAGACAACAGGCATAAATTACGAAAATTGATTGGTGGATCCGAACTAACGAGGCATCATTTCTCTCAGCATTCAGCCAAGCCGGAACGAGTGTCATTAGAAACGAATGAGCGTAAGATATTAGAGAAAAAGAAGTTAGAGCAGCGAATGTATCCAAAGCGCTCGAACTTTAGTCAAGGTAATTTTATGGAACATCACTTGCAGGATCTTTTATCTGGAGGTAAAATTTCTAAGAAATTAGGCATGCGTCCAGTAAATACTATTAACCGAAAAAATGAAATTAATTTTGTGCCCTATTTATTAAAAGGTTCAATTATATCTACTTCTGAAATCGTGAAAGATATCAGAACTACAGAATCTCCAACGTCGTACATTTCTGTTGATTTTAAATCCACTGATGTAAAACGGACACATGTTGGTGTGTCCACAATCAATGAACGAGTCACTCCAGCAATAAAATTAGGCAGAACGCCAATGAGGCCTTGGAACATGTTGAATATGCCGGAAATGGAAATAAATAGATTAAATGTATCTGAAGATAAAAAACCGAAATTAAACAAAACGAACGGCGAAATTTATTCTGGCTCTTTGAATGACAGAAATAGTTCTATAAAGAAAATGCCGGACATAACTGAAAAAACTGAAGTGCAAGATATTGATAATTCCGCTCAAAAGTCCGCAACATTAATTCAACAAATGTCATCTGCGTCCAGTTCTGTTAAACAAGAGAAAAAGGCTACAGAAACGATTGGAAATAAAAAACATTTAGAAAATCCAGCTGCAATAGGTGCTGAACTATTGGCTAACGTTATTTCTGCCGTTGAAGAAAAACTTCCTTTAGTGCCACACGACAGAAAGTACCTCTTACATACTGGACTCAGAAATAGAATTATTAGCAATGTAGCGAGTCCTGCTTTAATTAAATCAGAAACATCGCTAAAACCAGCACGACGTCTTCATATTAAACATTCCTCATTGAGCGAAAGCATGGGGAAGGACATTCATCTCTTTTCGAATGGTAATAAAAATATTCCAGTAGAAAGTTACGTAAGTCGAGGCCCTGATCTTAATGTGGCATTGCTCCGAAAGCGTGCGAATGTGTTGTTACCAACCGATGTTTTTATAAATCGCAAGATCGAGAGACCGTTAAGTCATGGCAAAGTTGACAAAGCGGTAAACGATATAAGAAAATCGTCTCAATTTATTTTCAATCAAGGCCTTTCAGATGCGAAAACATCTCCATTGTATATAAATAAATTTAAAATAAAATCGCCAATTCCGATTTCTACAACTCCATTCTATGTAAGAAATGTTATTCCAGAAATATTCGATGTAAAACAGAACCAAAAATATATTAGCTATTTAAGTACTGAAGTACCAAATGTTTTAACAAAACATAGAACCATCACAGATATAGGACCTGAAGTATCTTCGACTAAGCTACATATGATTTCTAACTCAATAAGTACGCCTAATATTATAGCCACTACAGAAGCTGATCTTTTAGGCAAAAATTATAATGAAGTTACGATGAATCCCAAAACAAATGTGAAAGGTCTCGATGAGGAACAATATTTGATAGCAGGAGATAAAAATATAAATGTTTTACAAACTCCAGATGTAAATAAATACATAAATGATATGTATTCTTTCAGCAAGGGATCAACAGGAGATACAGTTGAAGGTCTAAAAATGTTAAAACAGTCGAACATAAATGTGAAAATTCCGAAAATAAACAGAAAATTGAATCACAGAGCTGTTAAACAATCAGAAAAGACTCCAACATTCAACACGTTACATATTTATGAGAAATATAAAGCTACTCCTATTCCACTGCAGGCACTACACACGTCAAATGTACCTACATTAATAACGAGTGGAAATGTGATTAAAGACGAAGGCGTAAAATCAAGCGAGTCAAATATATTTTCGCAACAAAATTATGGAAATGAATGGCATATGCAAATGAAAGACATATCAGATAATGGACAACACTTGTCTTCTCATACAGCTAACCGAAAGTCGTGGAATTTAGGTAGAACACACGAAAAGTTTAGTATAACCAGTAAGCCGAAAGTAAAAGAATCAGATTCAGTGACTTCATTACCACACGATAGAACAAACATTGAAACATCAGCACTGCCATTCCGAGCCAGAAGCAATTATCCATCATCTGTAGAGGTTGACGAGAATGTTCGCATTAAATCACAGAACATGTTGCATCAGACTGATGCAGTTGAAATTTTAAGAAGACATCAAACAGAAGATACTCCACCAATAAATCAATACAGAGGGGAAGAAGAACATCCCTTTTTTTCAAAAGATATGGATGATTTCTATAAAATGTATAGTCCAAAGAGAAGTGAGTTCTCAACTTTGGCCAATCCTAATGAAGGTTTTGACGAATCTGAGAGGACGTCGTTAGGTTTAAGATATCCACATAGATTTGCATCTTCGAGAAGAATACCGCCTCTCCCGATTTCTAGAAGATATTCATCTGACACTGAGGATTTAAAACTTCCAGGAGTTGCAGACAATTACAGGAGAAATCAAATATCTTGGAGGGATGTCATGCCTCTCAGTTCAAAGCAGACGAAACTATACAATTCAAATAATGAACTTCATTCCAGATATGATCCCGATTCCTATATTGATTTAAGTAAGTTTAAGTCTTCGACGGACTACAGAAGACCGATAGAAAGATACTCAAGTGGGCACGTTCCTTCATTTTCGGAAGATTATTTTAAGCTGAAAGCAGATAAAAGAAATTATGATATCGTAAAAAATAATGAAAAGTATTATGTACTGAAGAAATCATGGCGAAACCTAGACATACCACAGCAAAATTATAATAAATTAAATCTAGATTCTTTCTCGAATGAGGAAGGACATTACATAGGAGATTCTATATCTAATACTGCTAAATTTGTCCCACATCCAGGTCGAGGAATGATTTTCAGAAGAAAACCTGGATCTCTGTCATTCAAAGCTTCTGTAGAAGGTTCAGTAGCGACTGGTGACCATCATCATTTAACTGGAGATAAGTCTGATTTTATGTCTCTCTCTAGAAAAGCACTAGAATTGTTTACAGGAGCTGGAAATATATTATCCAGAGTCCTGAAGTCTAGTAATGACATTCACAGCAATGATATGGGAATGTCAACTTTTTCGCATGAAATAGGAATCCATAGACCGAAATATGACCACAAAAATTTAAAGTCGGCTCAAAATGTAGATTTTAACGAAAAGATTAAGAAGTTCTTATCTTCAAAAAAATATAAAAAATTTCTCAAAAAACATATAGGAAATGTGCTGTCCAATGTGGATGATTCTGGCATAAAGCACAATCTACCTGAGAAATATAGCAATCATGGAACTTCCAATTTCCTTGGAGCACTGAAAGGCCTAGGATCAGCTTTAGGATTCAGTTCTATTAAGTTTTCAGGGGAGGTAAAGAGTTCGAGAAAAGATGGATTTGGCGTTACACCAGAAAACTGGGAATTGAAAGGCTCTGGTGAGATTAAAATATCTCATGAAGGAAGGGAAATTAAAGAAGCAAAAATACATTTTACAAACCAAAATTATACACTATATACGACTCTGAAGAACAAGCCGAAAAAACAAACCCACTTATAATCTTCTATGCCTGGAATGTTACAAGTATTTCTTTTTTAGGGTTTAGATTTTTTTAGTTGGTTATTTAACGACGCTGTATCAACTACTAGGTTATTTAGCGTCGATAAGCTTGGTGATAGCGAAATGAGGCCGAGGATTCGCCATAGATTACCTGACATTCACCTTACGGTTGGGAAAACCTCTGAAAAACCCAACCAGGTAATCAGTCTAAGCGGGAATCGAACCCGCTCACGAGCGCAACTTCAGACCGGCAGGCAAGCGCCTTAACCGACTGAGCCACGCCGGTGGCCTTGAGGGTTTAGATTATCTTGACGTAATTTTATAAGAATCTAAGTTAACTGCAGTATTTCACATAAATTTAAAGGAGTTTTGTGTAATTTTAATCAAAATGTTAGAAATTTAAAAAAATTTCGAAAGAAATCATAGCCTATAACTATTTAGAAAAGATTAATGTTGTTCACACTTTCACGAAAATAGTGCAAAAGTAAGAGCAAAGACTTACAAGGAAAATACTATCCCACATTTTTTGTTTCCTATTATAGAGCTCAAGCCTTGAATTAATTTCTAAATCACATCCGACTTCTATGATAAAATAGATTAATTAGAACTTAAAACTAGAACTCGAATTTGAAAATATAAATATTAGTTGGGATGAAGTAATTCACGTAACACAAGTGAATTTTATTATTCTTCTAGTAATATACAGCGAATCTTCTTTCCGCTGTACGATTAAATATAGACAACAATAATAAATTGTTATTGGTACCTACTCGTCCGAAAAGAAAGTCGTTCGAAAAGAAAGTAAAATTAAGAAAAATAAATTATAATAATTATGCTTCTGCTAAGTTAAATCTTCCTTTTATTTTCTAAAAAAAAATATTTATATCAGTTTGTGACTTGTATAAACAAATTTACAGAAGACAGAAGCAATTTATTTTGCATATTTCATCAAGATATAGAAACAAGTCAATCAATTTTATTTCTGAGTTTCAGACTCTTATACAAGAATATTGCTCAGTATAATTTATAAAGAAATAATATAAATGTAACTAAAATATTGACATATGGTAAAGTTAATTAAGTTATTGTAAGTTTAAATGTAAGATATTTTCAATATTTATTTGTTAATTACAGAGTTATCTTCAATCTGGAAAGAAATATGTTTGCAGGATGAAACTTGCTCGTTCATAATTGTGATTACTGTTTTTCACTGAATTTTCCGGCTCATAGTTACGATGTTGCAGTTATGGAGCGTATTTGAACGTCAAAATGTCTGAAATGTGCACATACTCGTTTATGAAAGCTTTCAAATAATTTATTCGCAGTTACATGGCATACCCTGTGTCTCTTAAGTAGAAAGATCAAAGTTTTAATTCATTTATATATTTTTGAAGCACGTTCATTTGGATGTAAAATGCATATGAATTTAATCAGAAATTATGCTACTGAATTTAATTTTAAACGAAAAAAATTAAGTGTAAATTTGTTATTTTTCTTGAAGTAAAATATTTTAGACTATTGTTCATAAATATACCTACTACGTCGTCTTAAAAGTCTTTTCCTGTAAATGTGTTACTCATTTGTCTTTCTGTTGCTAGGCAACGGACTATTTGTTTACATATGTCATTGGTACAGTTTTGAAGAATATAACACGATATAATGTCCATTTATCTTCAATATATGATTCGAAATATTCGATAACACAATGGCATTTCGAGTGTTTCTGCGTTTTATTTGAGAAAATGAGTGTAAAATCAGCAGCTGAAGAGATAGTGAAGTGTAAGGTGAAGGAATGAGCAGTAATAGGACTGCTCGTACTGGGTTTAACTTTTTCATGATAAGCCTTGAGAATAAACATCGCTAAAGAAGACCACGTATTCTAGACAATGAAGCTATAGCCACGAAACTGGGAGTGTAAATCACACGTCGCTATCGCTGTCATTGAATTATTAGCAAGTCTTTGCGTTTCTAAGGCCACAGTCTGTCACCAGATACACCACATTGAATTTTGTCTAAACGTGGACAACAAGATTCGTATGAATTGGCCGAGACACAATTATAGGCAAAAACTTTTGAGGTGACCTGTTATGATTGATTACAGTTTCAAATATTACGTAGAAACTACTGTTCTGTCACTCTGTACTTTCAAGTTCTATTATGGATTTCAGATTTGCTCAATTTATTTCATGGCATTTCTCTATAAGCAATCTCCATAAACATTTCTTGACTAGTTTCTACTTCATTCATAGGTAAATACTTCGATCCGATGAAATACTCTATTATCACTTACCAAGATGTCTTCCCGAAATATTTTTTTAATTAGTGTGCATTTCAGAATAGGGATGTTTGCCATTCAGTACATTTTTGTTTTACAAATATCAGAAATTTTTGTAATAAAATATTATACAGACTTGTACCATAAAAACTATGATTATGATTTGATCCAGATTCTGTATAGTGTCATATTGTTTCTTATAAAGGGGAGAAGGCATTTTGTTTTAAGTTATAACAGTGAGGGTGAGCTTTTTAATAAGATTTTTGCGAAGGCAAAGTGTACGTGAAGTAATAACACCATTGCGTGAAGTAGGCAAAGTGTACGTGAAGTAATAACACCATTGCGTGAAGTAGGCAAAGTGTGCGTGAAGTAATAACACCATTGCGTGAAGTAGGCAAAGTGTACGTGAAGTAATAACACCATTGCGTGAAGTAGGCAAAGTGTACGTGAAGTAATAACACCATTGCGTGAAGTAGGCAAAGTGTGCGTGAAGTAATAACACCATTGCGTGAAGTAGGCAAAGTGTGCGTGAAGTAATAACACCATTGCGTGAAGTAGGCAAAGTGTGCGTGAAGTAATAACACCATTGCGTGAAGTAAGCAAAGCGTGCGTGAAGTAATAACACCATTGCGTGAAGTAGGCAAAGTGTGCGTGAAGTAATAACACCATTGCGTGAAGTAGGCAAAGTGTGCGTGAAGTAATAACACCATTGCGTGAAGTAGGCAAAGTGTGCGTGAAGTAATAACACCATTGCGTGAAGTAGGCAAAGCGTGCGTGAAGTAATAACACCATTGCGTGAAGTAGGCAAAGCGTGCGTGAAGTAATAACACCATTGCGTGAAGTAGGCAAAGTGTACGTGAAGTAATAACACCATTGCGTGAAGTAGGCAAAGTGTGCGTGAAGTAATAACACCATTGCGTGAAGTAGGCAAAGTGTGCGTGAAGTAATAACACCATTGCGTGAAGTAGGCAAAGTGTGCGTGAAGTAATAACACCATTGCGTGAAGTAGGCAAAGTGTGCGTGAAGTAATAACACCATTGCGTGAAGTAGGCAAAGCGTGCGTGAAGTAATAACACCATTGCGTGAAGTAGGCAAAGTGTGCGTGAAGTAATAACACCATTGCGTGAAGTAGGCAAAGTGTACGTGAAGTAATAACACAATTGCGTGAAGTAGGCAAAGTGTGCGTGAAGTAATAACACCATTGCGTGAAGTAGGCAAAGTGTGCGTGAAGTAATAACACCATTGCGTGAAGTAGGCAAAGTGTGCGTGAAGTAATAACACCATTGCGTGAAGTAGGAAAAGCGTGCGTGAAGTAATAACACCATTGCGTGAAGTAGGCAAAGCGTGCGTGAAGTAATAACACCATTGCGTGAAGTAGGCAAAGTGTGCGTGAAGTAATAACACCATTGCGTGAAGTAGGCAAAGCGTGCGTGAAGTAATAACACCATTGCGTCAAGTAGGCAAAGCGTGCGTGAAGTAATAACACCATTGCGTGAAGTAGGCAAAGTGTGCGTGAAGTAATAACACCATTGCGTGAAGTAGGCAAAGCGTGCGTGAAGTAATAACACCATTGCGTGAAGTAGGCAAAGCGTGCGTGAAGTAATAACACCATTGCGTGAAGTAGGCAAAGTGTGCGTGAAGTAATAACACCATTGCGTGAAGTAGGCAAAGTGTGCGTGAAGTAATAACACCATTGCGTGAAGTAGGCAAAGCGTGCGTGAAGTAATAACACCATTGCGTGAAGTAGGCAAAGTGTACGTGAAGTAATAACACCATTGCGTGAAGTAGGCAAAGCGTGCGTGAAGTAATAACACCATTGCGTGAAGTAGGCAAAGTGTGCGTGAAGTAATAACACCATTGCGTGAAATAGGCAAAGTGTGCGTGAAGTAATAACACCATTGCGTGAAGTAGGCAAAGTGTGCGTGAAGTAATAACACCATTGCGTGAAGTAGGCAAAGTGTGCGTGAAGTAATAACACCATTGCGTGAAGTAGGCAAAGTGTGCGTGAAGTAATAACACCATTGCGTGAAGTAGGCAAAGTGTGCGCGCAGTAATAATTTGAGGCTATCAAGGAAAAAAACATTGTATGGTACACATTCGTAAAGTTATATTCTGACATTCGTATATTTGAGAAACTCGGCAAGCCTCGTTTCTCAAACCTACACGCCTGTCAAAATTCTACCCACTTCACGAACTTGTATCATAAATACCTATTATATATTGCATAAGTTCTGTTAAATAAATGAATAAAAAAATAATTAACTTACTTGGATAGTTTTGTTTATGCAAATGTTAATAATACGTTACTGAATTAAAAATAATGTAGTGGAATTAGACTTCGAAACCCCTCCCATACCAATTATGGCAAGCATAAATACCGTATTTTTGTTAACACGTGTATCATATTTTTATGTAATAATTATTATAATACTACAAATTAACTTATTATAACATTTTGAGGGGTTTTCACTTCAGAAAAATGTAATATAATTTTTTTTCATCACTGAAGGTTTTTTTTTTAATTACATTGCATTTTATGTTCTTCGATAGCGTTAAACCCTTCATTGGTTTTATTAGGCCTATAATAATATTTAGAATGTTACTAGTATTGAAGGTGCATGATAGATATTTTTTAAACTATTTCTGTCTATTACCATAGCTGCAGTTATGCAAATTTATTAATACTCTCTATATCGAAAACTGAAGTTAAGTTTGTAAACATACACATTAACTATATCAAATTGAAATGCACGTCACGAGTATTTGCAATTTGAAGTCAGGTCTGTGTAATATGAAAGTTCAGCACAGTAATAAGTTTCATATTTACATACGAACGTTCGCTCTTTACATATTCTGCATCTGTAACGCTTCAGAAAATTGCTTTTGATTTGCAACGACGTGTATGGAACACTGTGGTGATCGTGTTTCCGCGGAGAAAAGAACTTCCTGCAATCATTCTCTTTCTAGTACGGAAACTCTGATGATGAATTTTGTGATGTATCATCACCTTTATAAGTAAGTTTATATAGTATTTTATATTATGTTTTTAAACAAGTGTAGATCTATATGTACCATTGCAAAGATATTGTCATAAGAAACAGGGCATGTTAAATTAAATAAAATAATATTCTCTCTATTTCGTTGTAAATTGAGATCACTGGGATGGATCATCGCAATAAAGCTATGAAATATGTATAATAATACGTCTGATATAAGATATCGCCTTATACAAGACGCTGTCATTTTCTGTCGTATTATATTATTTATGTTATTGAAGAATGTGTCAATATACAGAAAGTTCACAGTAATTCTCCGTAGTTACAAGCGAGTATAATTTCATAACGATGTAGACTTACATTGCGAACTTCATCCTAGCTTCATAAGAAAGGACGACTCAAAGAACTCCTGTTTTGAATATTTCAGTATGTCTAATTGCCGAAAAAATTATAAATGGCAGCAGAAGCGAATATAAGCTGTTAATGTTTTTTTTTTTTTTTTTTGGATTTACCAGTCTTTTGTCATTTTTGCATTATTGCATTGTAGCAAATGTTCGTAACCATCTTAACAAACAACTGGCAGAAAGTAGATTTGACGCACTGGAAATAGAGACGTCTTTTGCACGTGGCCACCAAGGTCCCCCGACTTGAATGTCCTTAATATCTTCTTGTGGGGGTTACATAAAATATATCTGCTTTGTATCTCTACCGCTTCAAAATCTGCAAGAGCTGAGTCATCATATCTACAATGCCACTACGACCATTCCAGTAGATATTTTGAAGTTCGTGAAACATGAGTGATTATAGTCCTGACATGCGGGGTGCACATTGAGTTTTTATGAAGTGTACGCAATAAAATTTTTGACTTGTCTTTCTAGTGTCACCATTTTCATGTACATACGATTACCGACAGAGACGATATGCCCGCTTATAATCAAGGAGTTTTTCTGTGGACACTCTGTATATATACATTGTTACAAGTTATAGAATGTAATGAATATTTGCCAAAATTTCAGACAGCGCAAATACGTGGTGAAGTCAGTAATATTGTGGACTATGAACACTATTTACACAGATTAATTTTTAGCCCTACAGAATGTTATGGTAACAATTATTATTAAAGGAGAAAAATTCGCTCCGTCGCCGGGGATCGAACCCGTGTCCTTTGGAGTAAGGCAACAAAGGGAAAAACACTAGAGGAAAGGGATTCAATCTGGTGCTGTGAATTGAACTTCGGCGTAGCTCAGTGGTTAGAGCACTTGGTACGTAGAAGCAAGGACCCGGGTTCGATCCCCGGCGCCGGAGCAAATTTTTCTCCTCTAATAATCATATTTACACAGTTTCGGCACTTTCTGTTAGTATTTGAGAAATTGTTTCTAAGAAAAATATTTTAACATATAAAAGCTTCATGTAGGCTATTGGAAAGGTCATCCTTTCATGAAGCTGGTTTTTACACAGAGAAATAGAATAATCTCACAAGGTGCTAAATCGAGGAAATATACATTGAAAAAATTCCAGTTCCATTTTTTCATTAGTGCTTCACAAGATTTGATATTTACACAATGTTCAAATGTTGATATAATTGACAGAGCCACTACCATTGTAACAAACCTTATGTAAGCTAGCGTTGTTCACACAGCCGCGCAAGTGAAATTCAAATAGCTGTTGAACAGTGTGTATGTAGCTTTGTTAACATGAAGATTGAATTTGGAACACAGTGCATATAAACGCCTTACAACGTTGAAGTGATGAAATTAATGACTTTTCTATGTATAATAGCAATTGTTGTGGTATCATGAATATAATACGATAAGGTATTATTGTAAATACATTTGTAATTAAATGTAATTAGTGGAGGAAATGATATGTATATAGTTAAATAAAACCTATTTTTTTTCTTGTATAAATTTTATAATTAATCCCTTCCAGGGACTTGACATACTCTATTGTTTTACAGATAAGAAGCAAGTGGAAACATTTCTTAAGTTATCGTCCATATTTCAACATGTTAGTACTACATCACTAGCGATCGCAAGAAGAGAATCGTTAGTCTGAATTCTTCGAGCCTTGCAGTGTTGTCTCAAGCAATATTCTTATGTGATGACGGGTGAACAAGCGCGAAATATACCGAACTCGTACCTTAAAATATAATATGATTTTTTTAAGTAATTAATCACGGAGAGAAAGAGTAGCTAAATTTCAATTAATAATGTATCATGATTGTTCAGCTGGACACGTAAGTAGAAGTGGAGTACTTTCAACAAATTAGTTCTTTATTTGCAATGCACCTGCTAATTTGGTCAGGTTTAGATACGACTCCCACAGACAGGGCAATATTTGTAAATTGTATTTGGATGCCAGAAATTGCATGGCATAACTTTCTTATTTTCATCCTCTTGTCACTTTGTACTTTTCAAATTTAAATCAAAATTAACCTTCTCAACTTAGCTCCTGTAGACTTTCATACTACGTATCCAAGCCTTTTTTGTCCCCAAGAATATTTGTTGTTAGTAGCCTATTTAGGATAGTTTATAACTTAATGAATTTTTATATACAGTGTAAACAAATCGAAAGTTTTATTGCATCTAGAATTATTCACTATGTTTAACCAACTAATTAATTAATTAATTTAATTAGTGTAATAACAAACCATTCTGTATCTGTGTTTTTATTTTTTTTTAATTATCTAGGTTACTGGAACATTTTGAAGTACATAGATGTAGATATTAATAATAAAATACTGTATAGTGTGGGATCAGAAAAGATCCCAGGTAAGTGTCGAGGATTAATTTGTTTTAAATTATGTGTTTTTTAATTTAAACAATTTTTACATTTTCTGTAATGTTTGTTTTATATATTTTGTTTCTTTTATTTCAATGAATTTTGCATTTCCTCAATTCTGTATGATTGCACTACACTGTGAAAGTTAATCTATGGTTTGCTCTTAAATATCAGTTAGTGAAGTTAAATATATGTTTTATGATCGAGGAAATAACTGTAAACCATAATATGAATAGTTAAATCCTGGATTCTAACGTTTGGTCGTTTGTATTTCCATGAAATTTGAATAATGGTGCAAACTGTATCAATTTATTTATTTATTTATTTGTTTATTTTTTATTGATTTATTTATGTATTTATTTATTTATTTCAACAAAGACTGCACAATAGAATATCAGACTACAGAATATAATTACAAGAATAGAAATAGAAATAAAATAATACAATCAGTACAAAGGAGTAATATTAACAAAATTTGAGGACCGAATGAGCAGCGCTCTTGTTCGGTAGCAGTTCAGATATATATTATTAATATAAGAGGAATATAGAAGATAAAATAAAATAGGAACTAAAATTAAAATTACAGCTACAATGAAATTATATAATATAATATTAACATAGAGAAGAATAATATCGTACGTGAATAAAGTAGGAGAATACATGTTCCCAAATTATAGAATACAAACATAATATATATGCTCATTAATTCATACACATGGGCTATAAATTTATTTAATCAATTTCAAGACATTAACACGTTTCTAATTGTCTTGTTATATGTTAGTGGGTTACATGTTAGAACTTCTGGGTGTAATTTAGCTAAAGAATTATACAACCGAGGGCCAAAATTAATGCTATGTTAGGCCAGCAGATGTGAAACTTTTAGATTCTACTAATGTTGAATTATTATTTCGTCTTGTGTCATGATTATGTGTCTGTAATATAAAATTAATACGATTTTTATGATAAAATTTTAACACAGTATATTTATAAATTTGTTCAATATTAAATACATTATATTCAGAATAAATTAATTTAGTTGGATAATCAAAACATATGTTGAAACAAATTTTAATTATTCGTTTTTGCAGTAAATTTAACTGACTAAGATTAATTTCTGTACTTTCACCCCAAACAATAATGCTGAATTGAATAATAGACTAAAAAATGGCCAAATAAACATTTCGTAGAACTCTAATGGATGTTGTTGTTATGTTTTATTTAACGACGCTCACAACTGCAGAGGTTATATCAGCGTCGCCGGATGTGCCGGAATTTTGTCCCGCAGGAGTTCTTTTACATGCCAGTAAATCTACTGACATGAGCCTGTCGCATTTAAGCACACTTAAATGCCATCGACCTGGCCCGGGATCGAACCCGCAACCTTGGGCATAGAAGGCCAGCGCTATACCAACTTGCCAACCAGGTGGACACTCTAATGGATAAGTAGCATCGAAGATTAACGAATTTATATATTGTTTTACGAAGCTTCTTACAAAGATAAGTAATGTAATGAGGCCATTTTAAATTTTGATCAATAATGAGAATAAATAGTCTAAGAATACATTTCACGGCAATACGAAGGTGTTCAATTAATAACTTCACGTGCAGTAAGTATTGCTAACTTACCATCTCTCCAAGTTTTATCGAAGTCCATTGAAGAACATACAACATTTCAAACAGAAAATAAATACTGAAGTTTCTGCATACACCACAGCAAGGTTATTCTTCCAGTATATTTTACTTTTTATACTACGAAAGAAACGTTATCAAGTCTTCTCGACATGTTTGCTGAACTCTAAGAACATACACAAAAGTAACCCTTTGGTATTCATGTAATAGATACATAAATGTTATCTGCTTTAGAGTTTTAAAGTAAGTCATGCAGAGAAGTACAGCTGGGTCGTAAAACATAAATGAGACCATTAACCCAAGTTACGTTCAGTAGTTGCTGTACTGTGCTCAGACTGATAAAGCGCAAAACATAGCTATACGCTTAATAACGAGTCTCACTTCTGTAACACAGGGATGGCTATAATAATTGAGAGTGTGTCATTATAGATATTGCTCAAGTGACACAAAAGAATGTCTGAATATCGGTGTAAATATATAGAATTTAAAAAGATGTATAAATATTATATACCTTTATTCAGCTTCTGATACAGTGCATTAGTTGCTATAGAAGAAAGCTCGTATCTTTCCCAAATCGTAAAGCGAATGTCAGATAATCTTACAGCGAATCTTTACGACTATTACCATATCCACTGGCGCTAGATAATCATTCAGCAGATAAGGTGTCGTTAAATGAATGTTAAAAGACGAGCCCTACAGGCCAAATTACGTTAATAAATAAGTATATGGTTATTTAATCTACCGTCACTGAGACTGAGAGAGTGATTTGTAGTAATAAGCGTTTCTCAAAAGTAAGAAATACATTTCGGTTGAAGGAATTGAAAAGCTTGCAGCAAAATGAAGGTAGTCCAGTTTTATTAAATGTTGGCAAGCTGAAAAAGAAAACTGTTTAACTCCTCAGTGAATCGAAGACGAGATAAGATCAAAATTGGTCCTTACGCATAGTAAATTTGATATTCTGTCGCAATATTGTATTACTTGATTATTTAAACTTTATTTGATCCACATAAAATACTCTAATTTTATATACTTTAGTTTCTTTTTTGTCCACGAAAAATCATAGCATTTTTAGAGTTTTGTCGTAAAGATGAGTATTTTACTAGACCAAAAATACAGCACACATGGAATAAAAATTAGTATTTTATTGTCGAGCTCACTGGAGCTGAGTTTTTTTGCAAAGTGTCACGAAATGGCGTTCCTGCACTAATAATATTTATCCATATTCGTTTCCTGTGTTCCTTAAAATAATAATGTACCACATTTTCATTTTTTATTCACATAAACAGTGATGCACAACCGAGCTAGTTGGCTCAGACGGTAGAATTTGAGACTCGCATTCGGAAGGTTCAAACTCTGTGGCCGACCAATCTGACTAGGGTTTTTCACGATTTTCCTTAGTCATAAAGACAAATGCCAGATTGGAAATTTACATGCCATGATTCATCACCGCCTCAATTAGCAATAAGATAAACATTAAACAAAATCTATAATCATGTTAATGAACACAAGCCATCTACAACACAGTAGAATCAACAAGAGTAAAACCGTGTAAATGGTACACTAACACGTTCTAAATACGCGACATGACCACAGATGTTAAAGCATGTATATATAAACTTAACAAAGAAAGAATGCACAGTGAGGCAAATATAAAAAATTATCTTCGTACACAATCTACTGTATATTGACATTAATTTGGAGCGATTTATTAAGGGATGCATTTAAGACAAATTTATAAAAAGGTTAAACGAATTATCCTTGCCCAAAACCGGATGTTTCCTGAGCCAAATGATCATATTTTAATTATTTGCATAGGTATAATAACAATTAAGAAACATATTAAAGGAATTGGATCACTCCATGCAGAAAGGGCTTCAGTCACAAATTAAAAAAAATAGATATCGATGGAAATCACAACTTTATGAGTAGCTCCATCGGCCTGTGAAGAAAAGAACTCAGCCCAATGCTTGGAAAGGTAGAAACTGAAGCATAAGTCTCAGAGTTCTATGCAGAAAAGAATATAGTGTACAGAATATTTTCATTTTTCTCAAAACTAAGTCTAATGGACTGAAGCCCTTTCTGCATGGGGCGATTCAATTATCATTGCACCAAATGAGTGGTCTCTGGACCAAAATGATCCTATTTTAATTATTTGCATATAATACCAATTAAGAGACATGTTAAAGGAATTATCCTTTCACAAAAAGAGTTGTCTCTGGACCAACATGATCCTATTTTAATTATTTACATATAGCAACAATTAAGAAACATGTTAAAGGAATTATCCTTGCACCAAAAAAGTGCCCTCTGGACCAAAATGATTCTATTTTAATTATTCGCATATAATAACAATTAAGTAAAGTGTTAATGGAAATATCCTTGCACCAAAAGAGTGCTCTCTGGTCCAAAATGATCGTGTTTTAATTATTTGCATATAATAACAATTAAGAAACATGTTAATGGAATCCTTGCACTAAAAGAGTGCTCTCTGGACCAAAATGATATTATTTCAATTATTTGCATAATTACAATCCACAAACATATTAAAGGAATTATTCTTGCACCAAAAGAGTGCTCTCTGGACCAAAATGATCCTATTTTAATTATTTGCATATAATAAAAATTAAGAAATATGTTAATGGAATCCTTGCACCAAAAGTGTGCTCTCTGGATCAATATGATCGTGTTTTAATTATTTGCATATAATAACAATTAAGAAACATGTTAATGGAATCCTTGCACCAAAATAGTGCTCTCTGGACCAAAAGATCATATTTCAATTATTTGCATGTAATAATAATTAAGGAACATGTTAATGGAATCCTTGCACCAAAAGTGTGCTCTCTGGACCAAAAGATCCTATTTTAATTATTTGTATATAATAACAATTAAGAAACATGTTAATGGAATCCTTGCACCAAAAGTGTGCTCTCTGGACCAAAAGATCCTATTTTAATTATTTGCATATAATAACAATTAAGAAACATATTAATGTAATCCTTGCACCAAAAGTGTGCTCTATAGACCAAAAGATCCTATTTTAATTATTTGCATATAATAACAATTAAGAAACACGTTAAAGGAAATATCCTTCCGCCAAAAGAGTGCTCTCTGGACCAAAATGATCCTATTTCAATTATTTGCATAATTACAATCCACAAACATGTTAAAGGAATTATTCTTGCACCAAAAGAGTGCTCTCTGGACCAAAATGATCCTATTTTAATTAATTGCATATAATAAAAATTAAGAAATATGTTAATGGAATCCTTGCACCAAAAGTGTACTCTCTGGAACAATATGATCGTGTTTTAATTATTTGCATATAATAACAATTAAGAAACATGTTAATGGAATCCTTGCATCAAAAGTGTGCTCTCTGGACCAATATGATCCTATTTCAATTATTTGCATAATTACAATCCACAAACATGTTAAAGGAATTATTCTTGCACCAAAAGAGTGCTCTCTGGACCAAAATGATCCTATTTTAATTATTTGCATATAATAAAAATTAAGAAATATGTTAATGGAATCCTTGCACCAAAAGTGTGCTCTCTGGACCAATATGATCGTGTTTTAATTATTTGCATATAATAACAATTAAGAAACATGTTAATGGAATCCTTGCACCAAAATAGTGCTCTCTGGACCAAAAGATCATATTTTAATTATTTGCATGTAATAACAATTAAGAAACATGTTAATGGAATCCTTGCACCAAAAGTGCGCTCTCTGGACCAAAAGATCCTATTTTAATTATTTGCATATAATAACAATTAAGAAACATGTTAATGGAATACTTGCACCTAAAGTGTGCTCTCTGGACCAAAAGATCCTATTTTAATTATTTGCATATAATAACAATTAAGAAACATATTAATGGAATCCTTGCACCAAAAGTGTGCTCTATAGACCAAAAGATCCTATTTTAATTATTTGAATATAATAACAATTAAGAAACATGCTAATGGAATCCTTGCACCAAAAGTGTGCTCTCTGGACCAAATGATCCTATTTTAATTATTTGCATATAATAACAATTAAGAAACATATTAATGGAATCCTTGCACCAAAAGTGTGCTCTCTAGACCAAAAGATCCTATTTTAATTATTTGCATATAATAACAATTAAGAAAGATGTTAATGGAAATATCCTTGCACCAAAAGAGTGCTCTCTGTACCAATATGATCGTGTTTTAATTATTTGCATATAATAACAATTAAGAAACATGTTAATGGAAATATCCTTGCACCAAAAGAGTGCTCTCTGGGCCAAAGTGATCCTATTTTAATTAATTGCATGAAATAACAATTAAGAAACATGTTAATGGAAATATCCTTGCACCAAAAGATTGCTCTCTGGACCAAAGTGATCCTATTTTAATTATTTGCATATAGTAACAATTAAGAAATATGTTAAAGGAATTATCCTTGCACTAAAAGAGTGCTCTCTGGATCATAATGATCCTAATTTAATTATTTGCATATAATAACAATTAAGAAACACGTTAAAGGGATTATCTTTCCACCAAAAGAGTGCTCTCTGGACCAAACTAATCCTAATTTAATTATTTGCATGTAATAACAAATGAGAAATATGTTAAAGGAATTATTACCTGCACCAAAAGAGTGGTCTCTGGATAAAAATGATAGTATTTTAATTATTTGAATACAATTTCAGTTAAGTAACATATTAAACGAAATATCCTTGTATCAAACACGGATATTCCCTGGACCAAATGCCCTAATTTAATTATGTTGGCCTAATTACTTGATATTTATTTCTAACAAGTGCAGCGAAGTGCACGGCTATGGCTAGTTTTTAATAAACCGCGATGTATGATCTCTGGGTGCAGATGTCAAAAAACGTGTACGTTCCCACTCTGCCGTTAATATTCTGGAAGAGGATTTATAAAATGTTTACGCAGTAGATAACAAATGAATGACTGACTTAGCTGCCTCGCACCGTGAAAAGGAAGCAAGAGGAGTGTGGCCGCATATTCCAAAAACCATTATTTTTAATACGGGACTTTGTTGTATAACGGCATCCACTTTGTTTTTGAGCTACATGTTTGTAATCCAGCAATTCATATGCCTTTGAAATATTAAAAGGGCCCATTCAGAATTTCCCTTTGAGAAAAGACCAATTAAAATTATCATAAAACGGAATTGTGAATTTGCTATATATGGTCAAGCACTGGCCATTTTTTCGCTCACTTACTAAATAAAAAATGAGAGAGGTTTATGCTTTCAGAAAGGAACCACAACGTTTCAAGCAAAGTGCCACTTTACTCCGGTTTAAAGCGGGAGACTTGGAACGAGAAACTTTGAAAATTGCTCTGATTTATTTAGAACTGCTAAAATCCTCTATCGAACAGGTCAGAGCCTGCTTTCAAGGGCGGTGAATCCTCTCAGCTACGTGAAGTTATCATAGGGATATGAGGACAGTCATGTATATTTTCGCCATATTCCAGTACTTGAAATATTCGTAGGCTACATATGCAGGGTGGTTCATAAACATATTTTTGATAATTTAAGTAAAATATTATTTATTTATTTATTTATTTGCTTGCTTGCTTATTTATTTATTTGTTTCTTTGCTTGTTTATTTATTTATTTGCTTGTTTATTTATTTATTTATTTATTTGCTTGCTTGCTTATTTATTTATTTATTTATTTGTTTCTTTGCTTGTTTATTTATTTATTTATTTGTTTCTTTGCTTGTTTATTTATTAATTTATTTGTTTGTTTCTTTGATTGTTTATTTATTTATTTATATGCTTGCTTGCTTATTTATTTATTTGCTTGCTTATTTATTTATTTATTTGTTTGTTTGTTTGTTTATTTATTTGCTTGCTTGCTTATTTATTTATTTATTTGCTTATTTATTTGTTTGTTTGTTTGTTTGCTTGTTTATTTATTTATTTATTTGCTTGCTTATTTATTTATTTATTTGTTTCTTTGCTTGTTTATTTATTTATTTATTTGCTTGCTTGCTTATTTATTTATTTATTTATTTATTTATTTATTTGTTTCTTTGCTTGTTTATTTATTTATTTGCTTGCTTATTTATTTATTTATTTATTTATTATTTGCTTGCTTATTTATTTATTTGTTTGTTTGTTTGTTTGCTTGTTTATTTATTTATTTGCTTGCTTGCTTATTTATTTATTTATTTATTTGTTTCTTTGCTTCTTTTTTATTTTTTTATTTATTTGTTTATTTATTTGCTTGCTTGCTTGCTTATTTATTTATTTATTTGTTTCTTTGCTTGTTTATTTATTTATTTGTTTCTTTGCTTGTTTATTTATTAATTTATTTGTTTGTTTCTTTGATTGTTTATTTATTTGCTTGCTTGCTTATTTATTTATTTATTTGCTTGCTTATTTATTTATTTATTTGTTTGTTTGTTTGTTTATTTATTTGCTTGCTTGCTTATTTATTTATTTGCTTATTTATTTATTTGTTTGTTTGTTTGTTTGCTTGTTTATTTATTTATTTATTTGCTTGCTTGCTTATTTATTTATTTATTTGTTTCTTTGCTTGTTTATTTATTTATTTATTTGCTTGCTTGCTTATTTATTTATTTATTTATTTGTTTCTTTGCTTGTTTATTTATTTATTTGCTTGCTTATTTATTTATTTATTTATTTGCTAGCTTGATTATTTATTTATTTATTTGTTTGTTTGTTTGCTTGTTTATTTATTTATTTGCTTGCTTGCTTGCTTATTTATTTATTTGTTTCTTTGCTTGTTTATTTATTTATTTATTTATTTATTTCCTTGCTTATTTATTTATTTATTTATTTATTTGTTTCTTTCCTTGTTTATTTATTTATTTATTTGCTTGCTTGCTTATTTATTTATTTGTTTCTTTGCTTGCTTATTTATTTATTTATTTGTTTCTTTGCTTGTTTATTTATTTATTTAAAATATGATTATTTTCCTATAATAGGGTAAAAGCAGTTGCATCAGAACATGTGAAATTTTGTTATACTTGTTATCACCAGAGACCGAAACTTTGGCAGAATGCCTTTTTAAATTTCTTAAATCTATCTTCATTTTGAAAGTGAATCTGTATGAATTATACCTTTGTGACTGAAACGTCACAGTTTTATGTTGCCCTTTTCTGCCTTTTTTAATATAAATGCCTAATTTACAAAATAAATGTTTTTTGCCTTTATTTGATTATCTGTTATTTATTAATTTATTATTAAAAATTGCCTACAGGTATATTTTAATTTATTTCTATAACCGCTACAATGAAAGTGACTTCACCGAATGTATATTATTGTCTTTCAGTCAGTTCATATTCCCTTTGCAACAATGATTGCTGCTGTGCAAATATGTATAACAGTAAGCGTTTTATTGTCCCGTCGCTCTAATTTCTGGCAGCCAATCACGTTGCAGATCGGCTACATTTAAACGTGTGCGTCTTGTGATTTGCTGATGAAGATGTTAAGCATTTCCTAAGGCTGGATAAATACTTAATATAATCGCCCGCCAATTTGGCTCTTTCGTTGGCGTTCGCAGAAAGCACACGAGGATATTATTTGCTGAATTACAGTGCATTTGAGTTATTATCATAGGAGCTACGACATGATATTGTTTAACGGTGTGGCAAATAGATCCCTCGTCTGGTAGCTCAGCATAGAAAGAACAAAAATGGCCAACGATACTACCTACCTAGACTTTATAGCCTTGACTTACTAAGACGTAAACAAAGAGGAGGAGTCACGCCGGAAATAACAGCGTCGCGACTATAATTATCGCTTGAGTTTATTTGACAAGGCAACAATGAGTGCAGGTATAACGTTATTTTTAACGGTTATTTTTGTTTCAGTTTTCATTGCGACGTTGTTGTCGCTAGCTGAATATTTCATATCACAACATATCAGTACAATCAAACAAGAATGCACTTTCCAAGACTACTGGGAAGAAGATTTCTTTGCTTTCAACAGTAATTGCAATATCGAGTCGAAAATCTCAATTTGCATTCGACTTATGTAAAGCTTTTCTTGCTGCCGAAATCCCTTTGTGGAAAGTGTAAGGTTGTGGGTCTAGTGCAAGGTTTTTGTAATTGCCTTTTATTGCGTACTTTAGCTATTTATTATGCCTTTTTGCCTGCCTATTTTAGCTATTTATGATGCCTTTTTGCATGCCTATTTTAATGATTCAGAATGGCTAAACTCCAGGTCTCTGTTTATCACAGTTTTTGAAAGTAAAATTATAGTTACAAGTTATCTTGATCTGTTATTAAATGTCCACGTGATCCACAGTCAGCTCACTTCTAAATTTTTGGTTTCCTATATAAGTTCATATTTCTAAGGTGTCTAGTGAATAGTTCTTTTTTATGTAACAAAAACTTTTGGGATTCTATCTCTACGCATGCGATGCAGATGATTCATCCAGTTGTTCTGATAATGTTTTACTTGATTAATTACAGGTTCTAGTTGTAATTCTTCCATTACATCTTCATTGCGTTTGTGATCCCATTTCGTATATCCCGCTGTATATCTCTTAAATTTCGTTTCATTAGCCGTTATTCTGCTTTCATCTTTCTTCCTCAATGTCCATGCCTCACTGCCGTAACAAAGTACAGGTGTCGCCAAGGTCTTGTATAGGCGAATTCTACTATGCCTTTGTACTAGGGAAGGTTTCATAATGTTGTTCATTATTCCCATTACTGTATTTCCGTGTATTTAGAAATTTTCTGTGAAATGTCTACTTCGTCGAAAAAAGATAATGTATATCCGAGATATGTAAAATAATTTACTGTTTCTAATATTCTTGAATCTAAACATATTTTACTAGGCACAGGTATTTTCCGCAGAAGGCCATAATTTTAGTTTTTTCTTTATTTATTTTCATTACTTCCTTACAACTTACTTACAAATAGCTTTCAAGGAACCCGTAGGTTCATTGCCACCCTCACATAAGCCCGCCATCTGTCCCTATCCTGTGCAAGATTAATCCAGTCTCTATCATCATATCCCACCTCCCTCATATCCATTTTAATATTATTCTCCCATCTACGTACATCTCGGCCTCCCCAAAGGTCTTTTTCCCCCGGCCTCCCAACTAACAAAACAAAACAATTTATTTACAATTTACATTTGAATTTACATTTGGATAGATATCCGAAATGAGCATATGCTCGTGCTCGGGTACAGTCCAGTAGTCTACATAAATTTTACAGGGTTGAAATAATAATGCTGATGATATAAAATAATAGTAACAATAATAATAATAATAATAATAATAATAATAATAATAATAATAATAATAGAATAATCGTGACAGAAATTATACAAATATTGTAATACAAAATAATTCATTAATAATAATAATAATAATAATAATAATAATAATAATAGTAATAAAACAAAAATATTTACAATAATAAAATAAATACTAAGACGGATAAAATAAAATGTAAAACCACTAGCGAGAGTTAACACAACTTAAATAAGCATATAATAACCGGAAAAAATGCCAAACTCAAAAATCAACAGAAAAGTTCGTTGTATCACAGACGACAGCAACCGCCATATTGACATTGTGTTGTGCATTATTGGTAGTAGTGGGGAGCTGAAAGTCTACGTTACTGCCGTTCTCTTCGAATCTTCTCATACAATCATGGGAAGTTAATGCTCCAAAAACAAAATGTGTACGAGTCAAACTGTTCATTATTACCAGGATAAATACAAATAATACTGAAATATATTAATCTAGTTTCAGTTATAGATCTCTCCTTTTGTGCAAGAGGTATCATATCAAAATATTTTATGAATGGCGGGGAAAATATAAATTTCAATAACTTTCTAGTGACAAGTACAATCAAGTGTATCTGTGGCTATGCTAAGGAATCATTTATTGGAGATATACACTGTTATTAATTAAGAAAATGATCTATTTATTTTTATTACAATGTTTTATCTTATAGGTTACACGCATCAGATAAATACAATAAAAATTAGTACCATATAATGCTAGTAACACTTAAAAAAATTATAATAAAAATTATCAAATATCATACAAACATTTTCACTTTATTTTTAAACTTAAGAATGTGTAAATTGCTTAAACTAACACTCTATATGCATTTCTAGATTCGTTTCATGTCATATTTAATTCCAATTTTGTTAAAATTAAAATTGAATGTTGTAATTCATCTTCTGGGGATGCCACCAGAGATAGATCGTCTGCAAAAAGTAATGAATCTAGTTTTAAATGTCTATTGAGTTGTGCATGTCCATGAGGTAATTGTTTCCATTCTCTAATTATTTGATTCATATATATAATAAACAGCAACGGTGAAAGGCCGCAACCTTGTCTTACTCCTGTATGAATTTCTGTCCATTGCGATAATTTATTGTCACGCCTTACTGCAATTAGATTTGTTTTATAAATATTAAATATGTTTGCTATAAGTTTCAAATATCTTGGAGCAACAGTAACAAATGAGTAGCTTAATATCAAAGACGGACATCTGTCGTCTCCATAGTTTCGATCTAGAGCCAATTTTTTAATTCACAGTGTTCTTTGTAATATTTAACACAATTTATTTTATAAATGTAGTGTTAGAGTTTGCATATGGTATCACTATAACTGGAGAAAGCATGAAAAATTGTATAAAAAACCACAGCTATCTAAATTTCGATTGAGATCAGATGTCCGTCTTTGATATTAAGCTACTCAAATATAAATGACACTCAGGAGGAAATTAAACGCAGAATAAATATGGGAAATGCCTGTTATTATTCGGTTGAGAAGCTTTTGTTATCTAGTCTGCTGTCAAAAAATCTGAAAGTTAGAATTTATAAAACAGTTATATTACCGGTTGTTCTATATGGTTGTGAAGCTTGGACTCTCACTTTGAGAGAGGAACAGAGATTAAGGGTGTTTGAGAATAAGGTTCTTAGGAAAATATTTGGGGCTAAGAGGGATGAAGTTACAGGAGAATGGAGAAAATTACACAACGCAGAGCTGCATGCATTGTATTCTTCACCTGACATAATTAGGAACATTAAATCCAGACGCTTGAGATGGTCAGGGCACGTAGCACGTATGGGCGAATCCAGAAATGTATATAGAGTGTTGGTTGGGAGGCCGGCGGGAAAAAGACCTTTGGGGAGGCCGAGACGTAGATGGGAAGATAATATCAAAATGGATTTGAGGGAAGTGGGATATGATGGTAGAGACTGGATTAATCTTGCTCAGGATAGGGATTAATGGCGGGCTTATGTGAGGGCGGCAATGAACCTCCGGGTTCCTTAAAAGCTAGTAAGTATGTAAGTAAGTGGCTAATTTAATAATTTATTTCTGTTCATCCTATCGAATGCTTTTTCCAAATCAATGAAAGCAATATGTGTTTCTAAAGAGTTTATAACTAATATTCATAAGTGGATAAGATTAATATTTCGCAATGAATCATCACACCTTATCTTAATTTTTCTTTGAGTTTTCAGTGCATACAAATATTTGGTATGATTGTATTCTGTATCTGTCAATCTCAAACGCGTACGACTGTCTTTGACGTAACTTAAGCAGAAGATTCTTCTCATGCTGTGTGTGGTTGTTGCAGTGCGTGTCATAAACACGGTTGGCATTATTTCCGGCTCTACCAACAACACATTCATTAGGTGCGTTGCAAGAAGCGTGTTGCCGAGCGAGTCCTGCGGTCAATACTTGACACGGGGATTAGTGACGCCGTGGGGAAGTCCCTTGACACTTCGCGACTGATTGATTGCAGCAAGAAAGAGTTGTGTGTCCAGTTAATAGATGGACAGCTCTTCACTACAAATGCGACTGCTCTTTCTTGAGTTTCTCTGTCTTGATTGAAGAAGTACACTGCAGAGAGGGTGGTGTAAAGTGGTTTCCGTGTCAGTGAAACATAATGAAGTACCGTCGTCAAGTGCCGGAAAGAAAACTTAGGTGATTTTCTCTCTCTGAGAGAGAGGTAATGGAGAATGTGGAATCGAGAACCAAGTTGGCCTGGAACCCGGCAGGTCTTGAGACAATAATGTTCACTTCAGTTCCGAAGCCTGTAGTATTCAAACGAGAACTTGATTAGTTTATATTAAATTAGTTTAGATTAGATTTGATTTTTTTTTTATTAAAGTAAATTCTATGAATTGACATAAGTACATTTCTCTTTCATACTGGTAGATACTTAAATGATCTTTTTGGTGTACACTTAGGATTAATGGATTTTACGTGCCATTTGTTCTGGTTTTAGGTACAGATAAAGTTTTATATCTTCCATAATAACATTCCCAGAATAAGAAATATGGTACATATAAGTTATATGGGGGTGCGAGCTAGCGTTCCAGATAAGGTGTTCGCGGGTTCGATTCCCGATGGAGTCATGATCTAATCCTTCTAACCGCACCACGGCCCTGGAATCTATTCACCCTCTAACAGAAATTCGTACCAGATGCATTTACCTGGGGATAAAGGAGGCGGGCAAATAGAACTAACATCATCTTGTGGTTAAATCTCTTTAAAGTTTGGAACCTTAACTTCTCGCCATCCGCTGGGCCCATCTGGCCTGTCTTGGGGTTGACGTTACTTATATATGTAGGCCTATATATAAAGTCTACAAGTTATGTTTAATTAAACATAGTTGCTAGGAAAAGTTAGTGCCTAAATAATTTAAGTTCATTTAGGGATTGAAAACCTGCCAACATACGTTTCGATAGTAGATTTGATATTTTTATATTGCTGCTGTCTGTTACTCAGAAGACGAGCGGAAAGAATGTGACCTTCTTGACTATCGCTGCTGATTATTATAAACATCGCTCAGATAAGCATCCCAGTAGTCAGGTTATTACTCGTGCAGGAAACATGAGTAACAATGCGTATGGAAATTAAAGCTAAGTTGAACAGAAGGAGACCTAATGTTTCCACTTACTGCAGTACAAATATTGCACGTGTTGTCGTACGTTATCTGTTCACATCCCTTCCTCCTCAGTCCGCTCTCGTCTTCTCCTGAGTCACCGACAGTAGATTAATATAGATACGTAATAGTTATATAAAAAGTATCCTACATCTAAGTAAATTTAGAAAGGTATTTCTAGCACATGTCTGGGAGGCAGGGTCGTGTTCAGGAGGTCCAGCAATATAAGGGAATTATTTCGGAATATAAAGTATAAGTTATATGCTTTCACGTATTAATTAACTATGTTACATTGTTGACTAGTTTCAGCCTGTGGGCCATCATCAGAACAGGGTGATCTCCGCTCCTTCTGATTGCGTTTCCTGTTGGAGTGTGTTTGTGTAGTGTACTGTGGAGACAAAAGTGTGTGTTCTGAAATTGAGTTGTGTGTTGAGGGTTTGATGCGGGTGTGTTTTTGTGTTCCTGTATATTCAGTATTGTTCTAGTGTGTTTAGTTTCTGGTTTTTCGGTTGGAGATACAGAATCAGAATCAGAAGACCCGAAGATCACCTAGTTCTGATGGTGGTTCACAGGCTGAAACTAGTGAAGAAAGTAACATAATTAATTAACATGTGAAAGCATATTATATACTTTATATTCCGAAGTGATATAGTGTGAAAATTTATGTAATCAAGATGTTTAAATAATTATAAGTTATTAAATTGAAGATTACAAATCTAATTTTGTCACATTTAAACATTATATTATTACAATATAATTAGATAAACCGAAGAAACAGAAAGGTATACTACTAGGTTCAAAAAGTTCCCGGAATTTTACTACCATTTTTCGTATTAATATATAACAAGGGATATTATACATTTGTTTTGTTGGTAACATTCATGATGTCATTTCCTTAAAGTTTGTTAATAATGGCAATTATTGGTTTTGAGTTGTAGGCAATTGTTTATCATAGTGTTTTGTTTGTTCGTCGCATTTTGTAATTATGTCCACAGAGCAAAGTACAAACATCAAGTTCTGTGTTTTGCTGGGGACATGATCAGTATGGCTGATGAAGATGGTGATTTCTTAAACAAAATGAAACTGGTGCTACTTGTACGACCCAGTCCCTAAACGACAGTCATCTGAGTGGAAATCGAAAACATCTCCTCGGAAGCAAAAATTTCCTAGGGACACTTCCAAAGGCAAAGTTATTTTAAATGTTATGTTTTATTTAACGACGCTCGCAACTGCAGAGGTTATATCAGCACCGCCGGATGTGCCGGAATTTTGTCCCGCAGGAGTTCTTTCACATGCCAGTAAATCTACTGACATGAGCCTGTCGCATTTAAGCACACTTAAAGCAAAGTTATGTTGGAAGTTTTCTTCAACTCTCAGGGTCTCATGCACCATGAGTTCATTCCAGAAGGTCGTACTGTAACGAAAGAATTGTACGTAGAAACCCTCCGTCGCCTCTGGGACGCAGTGAGAAGGAAACGTCCAGAAAAGTGGGTAGAAAACAACTGGTTCCTTATGCATGACAATGCACCTGCTCATCGCGCAATTATTGTAAAGAATTTTCTTGCCAGGCACAACATAACTGGTTTGGATCACCCACCATACTCTCCTGATCTCTCACCACCTGATTACTTTCTGTTTCCCCGTCTGAAAAGTCATCTGAAAGGACGGAGATTCAATGCTGAAGAGGTTATCGCAAACGCGACGAGAGCACTAAGACGGGTTTCACAAAATGGCTTCCAGGCCTGCTTCCAGGAACTCTACACGCGTTGGCAAAATTGTGTTGTTGCGGAAGGCAACTATTTTGAAGGGAATGCTGTAGAATAGTGTTTAAGGTACGTTGATTCTATGATGCTAGCAAATTCCGGGAACTTTTTGAACCTAGTATGTATAATCCTAAATACGAGGGTGATTCAAAAAGTAAAGTAACAACAGGTCTCACGTATGACACATTTTTCCTCTCTTTCGGATTTTCCGTCAAGGCCGCAGCAACAGATGATAGCTTTATCTCGCAGCAATTAGATGGCACATTTGCGTCAGACCCTCGAAATATCAGTTTTAAATATCTGCGTGCACAGAAATATGGTCAAAAGTGGAAGTGAGTAGTGTGATCAGGTTTTTGCGTCTGAAGGGCACTTCACCAGCAGAAATTCATCGTCAACTTGTTGAGATATAAGGTGCAAAACGGTGCTTCCGTTGGGAAGTACTGGATTATCCTCCCTATAGCTCCGACCTGGCACCCAGTGATTTCCATATCTTCGGACCGTTGAAGAAGGACCTGTGTGGTAAGCGATTCAACACCGATACAGCGGCCGTTCAGTAAGCCGTCATGACGTGACTTCAGGGAATTGGCGCAGATGCCGGATCGATGCTTGTCCAAACACTTGAATTACTAAGGTTATAGAAATGAAACCATTTGTATTCATATAGCAAGCTCTTCTGGGATCGTAATATTATGGATGCCGATGGCTGATGATTATTTCCATGCATTTTTTTAAGTTAAGGATTAATTAATTAATTTATTTATTTAATTTATTTATTTATTTATTCATTGAAAATATACCTTCATTATCTAAGTAGAACATCATTGGAGAATGACCATATATGAAAGGAAGCTATTTAAAAAAAAAGTTAAAATAGCTTAGTCACTTACAGACAGTGTATATTGAGGATGCCAATTTTTAATCGCGAAGGACTATAGATTTTGAGGAAAACATGTTGAAATGCAATAAAATTATACTACAGCCATTCCAGTTGTCACGGATGTTACATGACTTTTATCAACATTTATTATTGGAATCGGTTTAGAAGATGAGTATCATTTTACAGAAAAAAAAAAGTTGTTGGAATAAAATGTGTTATTATTTAAGAAAATAAAGAAAAATTTCCGTTACGGATGTTACAAGACTTCTGAACTCACGTTACATCTTATTAACAAAAAGTGCAAAGCACATATCTCTGCCTCAAGAAAAAAGAGATTCATTCTCATAGTGTCCATGTGAAAGCTATGCAAATCTCATGGCATCCAATTAGTTCACAAAAACAATCGGTAAATATTTTATAGATGTTTCTTCCATGCCACGGATGTTACACACATTTTGTCACGGATGTTACAGATGAGTTAATGTCCTTCATTTTTCCAGTTTCGAAGCAACTATGCCATTTCTAAGCCAAATGAATCTCTTTAACTGCAAGATTAATTGAGCCGTTCAGAGCAGAAATGGCGTAAGTGAAAAATGGGTAATGAGGGTTAAAGTAAACATACAGTGCAAAGTAGCAATTAATATTCAATTTATTTAATCTATTAGTAGTCAGTGAATAGCACGAAGGGAGTATTAATTGCTACTTTGTGCTGTATTTTACAGAATTTTTACTTTAAACCTCACTACTCAATTTTGTCTTACACCAATTTTGCTCTGAACGGCTCAATTGTTATTAACGCAAAGTATTGAAAATAAAAGAAAGAAAGAAAGAAAGAAAGAAAGAAAGAAAGAAAGAAAGAAAGATAGACTGTAGTATAGAGTAAGAAGTTCCTTGGTCATGGAGGTCTGAAAGCAACAGTGTAGGCTCTCAAAATATTTCTTCAACAATAGCTCCTTGAAAAACATACATTAACAGCTGATCTCTCTATGAGAAAATGCTGTAAACTTAAGGGAAACAAAAAGTACCTATTACCTAGCCAAGATCAATTAGATTCAGTGCCTATAAAACTTGTAAAATAATTTCCTTTTGAAAATAAGACATTAGAATATTTAAATTTAAAGCTTTCTCTATGTCTTCTTCTACTTCTTTGGCTCTACAGCCGGGTTCCAGCCTTGACCGCCCCAACGATGCTTTTCCATGTCCTTCGATCTAACGCCTTTGTTTTCCATCCTCTAACACCTGCGGCTATTATAACGACAGAATGTAACATGTTCCTAGTCGTAAACATTTATCCTTGCAGGGTCGTCTATAATTAATCCGTCCGGCTTCCATTCGTTGAGGTTTCATAACATTTAAGTTTTTACAGGGTGGGGTTGTCAGCCCCACGCCCAACCCCCAACCTGGAGGACCAGGTCCCGTATTTATAATCCCTGGGACAGGGTGACCCGGCTATACCCCCAGACATGCATGGGCTACAGTGGGGCTATTCTTCAATCCCGGCCACCACACGGGATTCTCTATGTCTTACACTATTAATAAACAAATTATGATTGAAAAATACTTTTTTATTTGAATTCCCAGTTTTCTTGGAATCGAATGGCTGACTAGCGAAAAGTGTTGCTGCGAGTTCTAGGACTGACTAGGTACCTGTATAGAATTGGAACCTGGCCTGTATGGAAGACCAGCGTGCTAGAGCCAAACCACAAACGAGAAATGTTAATGTCCCATCGTAGCAATTCGAAATACATTTTTGTCCACTTTACATTCATTTTGGGCGGCCGGGTAGCTCAGTTGGTAGAGCAGCTGGCTACGGACTGGAAGGTCCGGGGTTCGATCCCAGGTGGTGACAGGATTTTTTCTCGTTGCCAAACTTTCAGAACGGCCCCGAGGTTCACTCAGCCTCCTATCAAATTGAGTACCGGGTCTTTCCCGGGGGTAAAAGGCGGTCAGAGCGTGGTGCCGACCACACCACCTCATTCTAGTGCCGAGGTCATGGAAAGCATGGGGCTCTACCTCCATGCCCCCCAAGTGCCTTCATGGCATGTTACAGGGATACCTTTACCTTTTTACATTCATTTTGGGTTTCACGAGATTTGAAGCCGTGATTTTGGACTTTCCCTGACCATCATGCAATAACACATGTATGCAAACTCTCATATCGGTTTCATGAGGCTGAATTTTACTACAAGAGTTCAGTTCCCACACCAGAACCTCTATGTCTTATTTAGGCTTATCGGAAGCAGCGCGGTAGCGTGTAAGTATCGGAATTTGCGCTTGAAAGCACTGTGGACTTACAAAAACCTTCTCTTATTTACTCATAAATTATTCCAAGTGTTTGGGCATGTTTCAGTCAACTGATCGCTTTAACATCAGTTTGTTCTGGGAAATAGACTAGGCTGTCGTCGAAACATTGATTGAAAGGGAAATCAAGCCTTCATGCATAAATCGTGACCCAGGGTGCATTTTTCAACATCTAGTTCTCTTTGAACTCAATAAATAGCCTGCTGAATAGGTTTCGTCTGTGATAATACGACAGAGAAAATTAAGTTTCGTTGATTGAGTCCTTGAATAATTTACTTAATGTGTTTACATTATCCCTGTTTAAAGTGTGCCATCCTCTTCTTGAATTTAGACCCGTCGAACTCTCCACAACTTCCAGAGCACACATTCTCCTTCATTATCACACGGCGCCAGATATCTCAATATCTCACGGGTTCATTATTAAGCGATTTTGCATAGTTATAATAGACATTATCTTTTCTTTATTTTCCTCTGTTACGTTCAGTTTTCATATATCTAAATTTTTACAATTAAAGTCAATAGCGGCTCGTGAAGTTTAGTAATGGAGAATCGAATTGTCGCGAAAGATGAGCAATAGAACCTCGATTATCCGTCGTATTGGAGAAGAGGGAAGGAACGATTAACCAAAAAAGACGGATAATCCGCTCTGCTTATTCTAACCTTGGTGGATAACATGAATATGAATACTGGGTGACACGAAAGTAACATTCCATGCGAAATGTTATAAAATATATATTATTTTTTTAATGTACCGAAGTACATATAATATTTCCATGCAGATATTCTGCGTCATCATACGATGAAAGAGTAATGGAACGGAGAAAAATTCTCTCCGGCGCCGGGATTTGAACCCGGGTTTTCAGCTCTACGTGCTGATGCTTTATCCATTAAGCCACACCGGATACCACCCCGGCGTCGGACAGAATCGTCTCAGATTAAGCTCCAACTCTTGGGTTCCCTCTAGTGGCCGCCCTCTGCACTACGGCATAGATGTCTATGAGCGTAGGACTGAAGTCCACACATGTGCTGAGGTGCACTTGTTATGAGTGACTAGTTGGCCGGGATCCGACGGAATAAGCGCCGTCTTAAATCACGAAGTGATTTACGCATATCATATATATTATTTTAATGTACCGAAGTACATATGATATTTCCATGCAGATATTCTGCGTCATCATACGATGAAAGAGTAATGGAACGGAGAAAATTTCTCTCCGGCGCTTATTCCGTCGGATCCCGGCCAACTAGTCACTCATAACGAGTGCACCTCAGCACATGTGTGGACTTCGGTCCTACGCTCATAGACATCTATGACGTAATGCAGAGGGCGGCCACTAGAGGGAACCCAAGAGTTGGAGCTTAATCTGAGACGATTCTGTCCGACGCCGGGGTGGTATCCAGTGTGGCTTATTGGATAAAGCATCAGCACATAGAGCTGAAAACCCGGGTTCAAATCCCGTCGCCGGAGAGAATTTTTCTCCGTTCCATAACTCTTTCATCGTATGTTATAAAATGTTTGAAGAATATAGTTTTCTCAAAATCTAACATTTTCTTCATAAAAATAGAAGTAAAAATATGGAATACTAGTCAAAATGGCCTTTACTGAGAAAAGCATAGAACAAGCATTCAGCATCATCATTAGAAGGTGTTTTTCCAATTGTAATACTGAATTCAGATGGATCGTCTCTTACGAATTTTCTCCAACTTATTTTAAAGCTTCTTGCATTGCCTTTTCATTCCACTGTTTTTCTACGTTTGTTGGAAGGTGAGATTTTTCTTCCTCCTACAGGTGCCAACATTAGTAACGGAACAGAAAACCAGGTATAAAGGTGGAATATTAATAATACTAGTATTTCATATTTGTGACACACTGATGTTGTAAGTCATTACCTAAAAACATATAATTTAAAAATGAAATCTTTTAAACATATATATATTGCTATAAATGTTGATTATTTATCTTTAAGAACAAACATAATTAATATTTCTAACATTGAGGAATAACAATGTAGCCTATACTCAAGAAAAGTACTTACCGCCAAAATTTTCACTTTTCTCGAAAATGCAATAATGATAAATGTTTCAATACGTCAGCTTCTAACTGCAAACTAACAATTCCCTTCGAAAGAGAGCATCAGTCGTAGTAATTTGGAAGGCTCTGCTAGAATACAACACGTCTCAGTTCGTATATCATATATCACACTAGTTGATATTTGTAACACCTACTCTACCAAATTGTATTTTTAAAGGACTTATAGATTCCAACGAAAAAAATGTTTGAATATAGAAAATTATACTAGCCAAATGTGTATCTCTCCCCTTAAGTAATTATAATAACAATAATTTATTTTATTTTACCTGACAGAATTAAGGTCTCTTCTACTCAAATCAGATCTACAGTTAATACAAATACGTAAGTATTAATAGAAATACATATCACAGAAAATAAAAGTAATGTCACATGGAATGTTACTTTCGTGTCACCCGGTATTCATATTCATGTTATCTTATTAATCGATTAATAGCGTAGCAATAATTGCGAGACTTTGTAGCGTCTATAGCATTGGTAATAGGTAAAAAATTGTTTTCACGAAAAAAGACTGAAGATTCTCCAATGACTACCTGACATTTGCATTTCAATCTGGAAAACGTTAAAATTTTCAACTTTAAACGGGATTTGAACCCATACCCGAGCGCAATATCTGGTCAAGAGGCCAGCTACTAGTACTTACCGCTGAACTATGCGGTAGCACACAGATCAGGCTAGACGAGAACGACGCTATACGTTATTTATTTGTTTTTAAAGGACAAATCTCAGCAGTGAATTTTGGGCTAAACGTGCCATGGGTAACTGGCGGTGAGATCTGTTAGGTTCTTCCATGTCGCTTGTCGCCTCATGAAAATTTATTAATCAAATAAACCCAAGACCACACCGTTGTCGTCACAGTAGGACCTATAGCCAAATTGCCAGAAAGAGGAAGAGAGAGCGAGAGGGAGAAATCCGATCATTACAGAAACTTAGGTAACGTTCTGCAGATGCACAAGTATTGTTGTCCCCAGTTATCGATTTAGCCTTAGGACTTTGTGAACTTTACCAGAGTGTGCCAGAAACGTAAAATAAGGTTAGGATGTTGGCTTTACGATAGCATAACTGCTGTCGGCCCTATAGACCAGCGTTTCTCAAACTATGGTCCGCGGACCACCTGTGCTCCTCGAGATCTGTCCCTGTGGTCCTTCAAAAAAACAGAAGAAAAAATAAAATTTGAACGAATTGCGTATCACACTGTAGCTTAAAATCTCAGAGTTTGGAAATGACACATGGCAATCGAATTTCACTTTTTCTCCCAGTACAAACATTATCAGTTTATTTGATTTAATTTTATTTATTTCATTTAAATTCAAATATACAGAATAAAGAAATATAATTACAAAACAAACAAAGAGAAATACAAATAAAATAATACAAGCAATATAAAAAGAAGATACAGTAGTATTAACAAAATTTGAGACCGAGTGAGCAGCGCTCGTTCTCGGTCGCAGTTCAGATATAATATTAAAATAAAAAAAAAATAATAATAATATAAATAAATAAGTAAAATAAAATAGGAACTAAAATAGAATTACAGCGGCAATGGAATTAAGTATATACTATAATATTAACACTAGAGAAGAATAATATCGCACGTGAAAAGTAGGACTAATATATATTTCAAAATTATAGAATACAAATATAATATAGGTTGATTAATTCATACACATAGGCTATAAATTTATTTAATCAAATTGAAGATATTAACACGTTTCTAATTGTCTTGTTATATGTTAGTGGGTTACATGTTAGAATTTCTGGGTGTAATTTAGTTAAAGCGTTGTACAACCGAGGGCCAAAATTTATGCTATGCTTTAGACCAGCAGATGTGAGACATTTAGGTTCTACTAATGTTGAATTAATATTTCGTCTTGTGTCATAATTGTGTGTCTGTAATACAAACTTATTACGATTTTTATGATAAAATTTTAACAGCGTATACTTATAAATTTGTTCAATATTAAATACATTAAATTCAGAATAAATTAATTTAGTTGGATAATCGAAACGTTCCTTCAAACAAATTTTAATTATTCGTTTTTGTAGTAAATTTAACGGACTAAGATTAATTTTTGTACTTCCACCCCAAACAATTATACCATATTGAATGATAGACTGAAGAATGGCCAAATAAACATTTCGTAGAACTCTAATAGGTAAGTAGCATCGAAGATTAACGAATTTATAACACAACCAGACACAGGATCAGTTGCCTCAGGTACGCCGAGAAGAGTCTTGCGACCTCGGATACCACTCCACTGAAGATGTCTGCCGCAGTTGCAGACGAAACGTCTGGTATAAAACCAACTAATAGACCACGGCCTCTCAGCCCGGAAAATGAATCTACATCTATAGACTCCGGCCGTGAAAGCCTACACTGCAAAATTTATAAATTGTTTTACGAAGCCTCTTACAAAGATAAGTAATGTGATGAGGCCATTTTAAATTCTGATCAATAATGATACCCAGATATTTGACATACGTGGCTTCTTTCAAAGGTGGACAGTTATTCATAGATTTCAAAAAGGCATATGACTGGGTTAAGAGAGAAGTTTTATATGATATTCTTATTGAATTTGGTATTCCCAAGAAACTAGTTCGATTAATTAAAATGAGTCTCAGTGAAACGTACAGCAGAGTCCGTATAGGTCAGTTTCTATCAGATGCGTTTCCAATTCACTGTGGGCTAAAGCAAGGAGATGCACTATCACCATTACTTTTTAACTTTTCTCTAGAGCAGCGTTTCTCAAACTATGGTCCGCGGACCACCTGTAGTCCTCGAGTTCTGCCCTGTGGTCCTTCAAAAAAAGACAGAAGAAAAAATAAAATTCAAACGAATTGCATATTACACTATAGCTGAAAATCTCAGAGTCTGAAAATGACACATGGCAATCGCCTTTCACTTTTTCACCCACTACTAATATTTTATGAAATTTCTTACCCTACCCGTCTACCCACTTCCCACTCTACTCTCAGCAACAAAGGAGGGATTTAAAGCACTATGAACGTAGCGTTTCTCGCCATTTTCTGCATATCTGGTGCCGAGCCTGTAACCCAGCCAGGGACCACCCGAATTCATAACAGAGGACCAAAGTAACAGAGAAACCTTTTAATGTATTGATGACTTTCTTAATAGTTTTGCCGACACCCAATATGCACATTAAAATGGTCACGTACTGTACGTCGTACACCAATAATAGAACGTGTCAAATTGCATCTTTACTTGTTGAAAATCGGGCATGTTTCTGCATTCATTTTTTTTTTATTTATTTTTGCAGATGACGATATAAAAATTTTAGACTCCGCCTATTTTAAAATCCGACAGGTTTACTTTTTACACTTGCGTGTTTCGTCTCTAAGTGCCGTTTCAATTTCGCGGGTTTCATACACTCGTTTAAAGCACTTCATAACAAACAATGCACCGAGGTTTTGGTTCACTCTCATTGCCACACGAAGTAAATCCAAGTTGCAGATAACTCTTGTCATATTTACGAAAGTATTCTTTCATTGAATAGCTACCACTAGAATTAGATATTTCTTTAATGGCACTATAATTAATATATTTCTTCACACACAGCTTCTGATATTAGCACTGCCTAAATGATACGTATCTTCATGTTCCTTTCTTTTCAAAGATCCGGATCGAAGCCAGTTTTCCATTATTTATAATGGGCACTATTTAACAGAGACTAGCGTAAGAAGGATTTCAAACAACTAACTGCTAACAGGCAGGCGATGAATCAACAATGCACAGAATTTGTTATAAGCAGGGAAAGGATTTATATGTAAATACATATTTACTTATAAAGCTAATATAATTTATATTTTGCATTATCTTTATGTTTCACAATGTGTAGGGTTGAAAAATCCTACTTTTATTTTCCATATTTTTCCATATTTTAGAGTTTAGTACATATTTTCGTTAATTTCCATATATTTTCCATATTTCATATAAAACAGTCCATATTATATTAGGTTTAACAATAAAACAAAACAAAATTCCATTAACTTTTAAAAATACATTTCAACAATAGAGATTTAAACACATGTTCAGTAATCCCTTTAACATCAGAGTTATTTGAAAATTAACAGTCCTATCAACAATGGGAAAGTAAGTTACAAAACTGTATTAATTTAATTTAAAATTTTTAACAGACTTCAGTTGTGCAGCTCAACAGTTAAATGCCAGTCAGAGTACACATAGGTTCAGTTTTGTAAATCATACTATAAAGACGGTAAATATGCCAAAAGTACGTCATTCAGTCAATTTAAAATCAAAACTAACAAGTTACATTTCAGAATTTAAAGAAGATGGTTTATCAACTGACAATAAAATATTATTTTGTAATTTGTGTCAGTGTGCAGTATCATCTACACAAAAGTTCCTGGTGCAACAACACATTACAACTAGTAAACATCAGGCCAACAAACAACTAAATTCCAAGCAGAGACAATTGTTTTTAACACAACCAACAACATCGAATGTAAGATCTGAGTTTAACATCGACCTGTGCCGTTCTCTCATCTCTGCTGATATTCCTCTCTACAAACTAAAGAATAAGGTCTTCAGGGAATTCCTTGAAAAATATACTCAACATACAATCCCGGATGAGTCAACACTTAGGAAGACGTATGCTCCATCCATCTACGATGAGACAATACAGAAGATAAGAGATGAAATTAAAGATAGTTCAATTTGGGTTTCCATTGATGAGACTCCCGACAAAGAAGGTAGACTTGTTGGTAATGTAGTTATCGGTTTGTTAAGTGAACAATATTCTGAACGAATTCTTTTACATTGTGATGTTCTAGAAAAGTGCAATAACAAAACTATAGTTAAACTGTTCAACGAAGCTATGGGTATCCTGTGGCCAAAGGGTATTATGTACGATAATGTGTTATTCTTTATTAGCGATGCTGCCCTTATATGGTCAAAGCTGGACAAGCATTATCTGTTGTATATCCTAAATTGACTCATTTTACTTGTGTGGCGCATGCATTTCATCGTGTGGCAGAAGTGGTCAGAGACAATTTCCTAAAGTAGATTTGTTGATTTCATCAGTGAAAAAGTATTTCTCAAAGCTCCCAGTAGAGTTAACGTGTTGAAAGAAATGTACCCTGAAATTCCATTGCCACCAAAGCCAATTTTAACTAGATGGGGTACATGGCTAGAAGCAGTTGAATATTATGCCGAACATATAGACTCTATTAACAATGTTCTCCTTGCATTGGACTCTGAAGATGCAGTCTCAATTGATACTGCGAAAACAGTTACCTGTGACATAAGTGTGAAGAATGACTTAGCTCACATTCAGCATACATTTTCATGCATCATAAAAACGCTCAAAAGTCTCCAAAATAGGCACCTTTCACTATCTGAAAGTTTTGAAATTATAAATAGTACTGTGGAACAACTGAATCGTGGTAGAGGTAAAGTTGCAGATGCAGTAAGAGCTAAGGTGGACACTGTACTTTCAAAAACCCTGGATATGAAGAACTACAAAAGGTTGTTGCTGTGATGAGTGGTGAATCAACAGTGAAGATTAACTTGGACTTATCCCCAGCAGACATTGTGAAATTGAATTATGTACCAGTTACTTCTTGTGACGTCGAACGCTCTTTTAGTCAGTATAAATCTATCCTCAGAGACAATAGAAGAAGATTCACTTTTCAGCACTTGAAAGAAATGTTTGTAACCTATTGTTATGGTAACAGACAATAAAAATTGTGTTTTGTTGAAACTACATTGGAAGATAAGGTACGTCCATTATATTTTTTGTTTAGTTTGATTAAAATGTACCAATATTTAACGTACATAGTCATTTTTTTATAATTTTAAGTCCATATTTAATTCCATATTTTGGTAAAAATCCATATTTAATTCCATATTTTGGTAAAAATAACTACATATATATTTACATATTTCATATATTTTTAGTCCATATAAATCCGTTCCTTGGTTATAAGTTATTCGTGATTAGCTACAAAAAGTATAATTAGAAAAGTATTATAATTATTTAAGCTTATTTTAAAATATAAGTATACTGGTATTAAAAAATGGTACGAAAATTATAAATTTGCTTTCCAAGGGAACAAGAGTAAGGTGGTCCGCGGAACTGTTCTGACTTAAAAAAGCGGTTCCCACTTCAAAAAAGTTTGAGAAACGCTGCCATAGACTGTTCCGGCTTCTGCTGGAAAAGTACGAAGAAATGTATATATAGACTGGAGACACACAACAAATAGTTTCCTTTTCCATTTGTCATGACAACTGATGTCACTGCTGTCAACATACGTTAGAAAAACATTATCAGTTGTAGTATTTTCCAAAAGAAAATTCAACTCTCAATCAGCATAATTGACTAGCATATGGGCTAGTCCATCTCAAATCGACCGAAATATAGAGAAAATTGACCTTGCAATATTCAAATACAATGAAACTTTTTCTGTCCGTTGACAACTGTGATACAACGCTTTGTGCAAATTTTGAGGCATCAAAACTTCATAGTGTTTAAATTAAAAATATTTGAATTTATCGTATTTTCATAAAATTAACAATTTAAACTGTTGTGGCTCCGAAACCCTTTCACCCAATGATCAAAATCATGGTTTATTTTGATGCTGAAAAATTAAAGTTTATATGGACATGTAAATAGTTTTTCTTACTTTTTATGTAAATGGAGAAATTTAGATTATTCCTCATTAAGACGCCTTTGCCCACGAAAAAATATTTTAAAAATATATGGTCAGATTCCGAATTGAAAGTACAAATAAACATATTTTTTTACTGGTGCACCGTTGATAAGAAAGTATTGAAAATATCATATAAAGAAAATAAATAGTACGCGCGTGAAGTAACCAGCTGACTGTGAGGCGGGAGCTAGCCGAGACAAGCAAGGCCAGGAGACAAATACGTGATGTTTCGTCTAGTAGCACATAGCTGGGCTAGCTTTATCACAAGTTTTCATAAACACAGGAGTAAAATGACGCCCAACGCTCGCTTATCTTCAGCTCTCGGCCAGCGCCGTTCAAGTCCAGGCGTGTGAAAATAATTTATTTAATACTCTCGAAACTTATTGCCAAGCCACTAAGCAAACAATGCCGAATCCCTCTTAATAATGCAAGGTTTTTCTCAATATTTTTTACATTTTTAAAAATTGGCAAAAAGCCTAAAAGTAAGTAAAATCGGATTATCTGTGTCTCTGTATACAATAAAAATAAGGATTACTTCTTATCATAACCTACCAAATGTCAGCTTCAAAATGAGCTCCCGTTCAATGTTTTGCAGTAAATGGGTCCAGAGTTCTGAGCGCTGAAAGAGGCTTGTTTTTATAAAATACGCTAAATTTGTCGCTCAATAGTACAAAAACCGTTTGACTTTCGATAGTATATTTTTGAAAATGCACTGTCCTCAGCAAAATAGGGAAAAAATTAGAGTATTAAAAAAATGCGAGTTTTTTTACTGATCGATTTCATATGGAATAGCCCATATGTAGTAATGGTGGGGGGGGGGAATGGTTAGGCCGTTAAGTAAGCTGATCCGAGCTATACATTCCGTTGTAACTTAGATGACAGAGATCTGCACCCCACAAACTCGTCATTAATCTTGGCGGGCGGGCACTGACCTTTTTATAGATAGTTGTACTGTTCATACGGGCCTGCGGTCAGCGCAGCATGTATCTCAGTATGCGGGTTTGTCAAAGTGCATGAGGGACGCTTGTAAGTTGCTTTGAGTATCATTCTAGCTAATTACCAATTACGAAATTATAAATTTCTGCATCCACATTCAATTTTCTGCTACCCGTTTTAACCGAAATTTTGTCTCACAATACTTTAAATGATGTACAGTACTGCGTGTTCAGTTCAAAGTGTGTCATGGCTCGCTGTATGTCGTCATGTGGCTAGCCGATGAGCCTAGAGAATTCAATCTTCCTACACTTCCGCAGAGGCGTATTACCTATGTACCAGAGAAGTTGCCTAGCAAGTACGGAGTTCATTCAGAAGAGTACTTACCGATACGTACCGTAACGCCGGTAGTGGCAGGAATGTGAACTGTTTGGAAACACGTACTGAGGTGAGTTTTTTCCTTATTGTCGGGATATGGGGAGAGGGTTAAGACGATTACTTACGTACCCAAGCCCTTTTGTCTAAACACGTTTCAGTTCGCTTTGTGTCTGTAGTATAATTTTTATTGATATGTGTACTACAGTAGCGTGCAAATTAATGCGAACACGACATATTTTTACTACAGTATTTGTTGACATTAACTTCGACGGTCAACATGGACACGGAGCATTTGATTTGTGTTGTGGAATGTTGCCGTACGCAACCGATGATAACAAATACCCTGGGTAGTACTTGCCCGCGCAAAACACAGTTCGAAAGAGGCTATGGTAGCACACAGACCGTACAGACCGCACCTGTTGCTACGACGTTCAAGTTATACCGTACACGTTCTCAAGTTCAGATTGAACGCCTTGAATAATAGGCAACTTCTCTGACATAAAAGCTGAAACTCGCTTGAAATCGCTGACTCACCAACAGTGACGTCATGACACACTTTGAAATGAACACCCAGTAGTGTCAAAAAAAAAAACCGGACCGACCCTTGTAGCTGATTTCAGAGCCTTGTTCACTCCGGAGCACGACAGACTTTCTTGGTTCAAATCCTGCCTGGGAAGGAAACTTTTTTTGTTTCTTAGTCAAATTTATTCCCAATACTTTTCGATTGCAGCGATATTTTACATCTTAATTAACTTATTATTCCCAGAACATTAATTTTACAAGATGTGTTGTTAATTGCTTTGTACAGATTTTGTTTTTCAATTTTTAACTAAAAATTAAATCATTCTTACGCACTTATCACAAAAATTGTTACAGATCATACGATTTTAGGAACTTGATTCTTTACCGTTTAATTATGCATCGTAATATACAGTCTTGAAGAATTTACAAGAATGGCGTGATTTGTAACAATTGTTGTGATAAATGCATAAGATTGTATTATTGTAGTTAAAAATTGAAAAAAAGAAACCTGTACGAAGCAACTATGGAATTCACAACTTATTTTTAGTTTCAGAATACTAATTAAAGAAATGATACTCTTACATAGTTCAATCTTTATTTGTAATATTCTTTTACCCTTAAAACTAAAGAAAAAAGTATTTTTCGAACAACTTGAAATTAGTGTAATTCTGAAAATATTGAGATTAGGACAAATGTTTATATGACACTTTTTGCTCAGAATGTCTTCGAAAATAAGCTCCGTAAGTGGCGGTAAATCGTCGTGAATCTTCCTATATAATATTACTAGGCCCTACTTTTTTTTATACCTATTGTGATTTTGCACTTGCACTTTTTCTCTCCCCTCCTTATACACTTGTTTTTTCCATATTTGTATTTGTACATTTTATATTTTTTTCTTATTTAGTTCTTCTCTCTGGTAATGTTTTTGTATTGTATATTTGTATTCTGTTGTGCGGTAGAAAAGGCCTGATGGCCTTAATTCCATCAGATTATATATTAATAATAATAGCAATAATAATAATAATATAATAATAATAGTAATAATAATAATATAATAATAATAGTAATAATAATAATAATAATAATAGCAATAATAATAGTAATAATAATAATAGCAATAATAATAATAATAATAATAATAATAATAATAGCAATAATAATAATAATAATAATAATAGTAATAGCAATAATAATAATAATAGCAATAATAATAATAATAATAATAATAATAGTAATAATAATAATAATAGCAATAATAATAATAATAATAATAGCAATAATAATAATAGTAATAATAATAATAGCAATAATAATAATAATAATAATAATAGTAATAATAATAATAATATATTTTTTATCCAATGCCACCAGGTTGTCTTTTCGACATTTCTGGTCTTCTCTCTGGCCGTGGCTTAGTTGTAACCCACTTCTGAGGTTGGGGCGCCTGGAAGGCGGAGTTACATTACTCCGATGATGTGATAGGATGATTATGATAATGTAGTGCCAGGAGAGGTCTTAAATTCCAGACCATGGACGAACACAGGAATAATCCCCTTTAAGGAAAAATTCCTGTGCTCTAACCGGGAATCGAACCCGGGACCTCATGAACTGTAGCCAGAAGCTCTGACCACTAGACCATGAGGCTGGTCATAATAATAATAATAATAATAATAATAATAATAATAATAATAATAATAAGAAGAAGAAGAAGAAGAAGAAGAAGAAGAAAAAAAAGAAAAGGAATTGGTTGGGTCACTAACTGAGAAGAGACTGCGTACTGAAGGATGCACTGGAAGGAATGGTGAACGGGAGAAGATTTCGAGACAGAAGAAAATATCAGATGATAGACTACATTAAGATTATGGATCATATGCGGAGACAAAGAGGAAAGCAGAAAATAGGAAAGATTAGAGAAAGCTGGGTTTGCAGTGAAAGACCGCATATCATCAGCTAAGTACCAGGTATCATAACAATTTACTCGTTATACCTTACCATAAGACATTTATACAGGGTGATTCAGACCATCCGTAACAGTAATTTATTTCTTAAACTAGTGCATTAAAATTTTTGAGACAAAAATATTTATACTAAAGCACATGTGAACTTTCACTTGATTTCATCAGTCAGCCTTAACATGAAGTAGGATCAGTGGCGTATTACTTTAAAATTTCAAATGGGAGTGGTGGTCAAATAGGATACCATTTGATAGAGCTCTTCAAAACAAACAACTTTCATACGAAACGTTTTTATCAGTTCCTACTCTTTTAATGAGAAAATGTACGAAAAGACAATGGGTGATTCATACCAACCGTAAGTAATATATTTCGGAAACTAACACATTAATTTTTTCGAGACAAAAATGTTTATTGCTAAAGCACATGTGAACTTTCACTTGAGCTTGATTTCATCAATCAGCCTTAACAGGAAGTAGGGTCAGTGGCGTATTACTTTAAAATTTCAAATGGGAGTCGGGGCCAACTAGAGCTCTTCAAAACAAACAACTTTCATAGGAAACGTTTTTATCAATTCCTATTCTTTCATTGAGAAAACGTATGAAATGTTTCAAATCTGTGACACGGGATATCTGCTTTATACGACTTTCGAAAAATAAATGTGACTAACTTCTTTTGTTTCCCTCAAAAATGTATCGTTCTCTACCGGGTTTGAACACAACTACCTCGGGTCCACGCCTGTGGAGTAACGGTTAGCGTGTCTGGCCGCGAAACCAGGTGGCCCAGGTTCGATTCCCGGTCGGGGCAAGTTACCTGGTTGAGGTTTCTTCCGGGGTTTTCCCTCAACCCAATATGAGCAAATGCTGGGTAACTTTCGGTGCTGGACCCCGGACTCATTTCACCGGCATTATCACCTCATTCAGACGCTATATACAGTAGAACCTCTATTATCCGTAGTAATGAAGGGGGTGGAGTGAACGGTTATTCCAAAAAAATCGGATAATCCGTACCATAAATTTTTTCATAATACAGTTTCATCATTTCCCCCGTGGTCTTTTCTTTTAACACGCTAGGTAGTGCATAATGAATTCACTAATTTAAGTCTAGTTTTCAACGACGGATTTTTATTGTAATGGCCAAGGAAACTCCTTATGACAGCTGTCTTTGGAAAGATAGGAATAGCAGAGGTCTCTTGTTGTATATTTACAAATGTTATACATGATGAAGAATCGGTGGAGCGGAGAAAAATTCTCTCCGGCACCGGGATTCGAACCCGGATTTTCAGCTCTACGTGCTGACGCTGTAGCCACTATGGCACACCGGATTTCAATTCCGATACCGGATTGAATCCTCTCAGTTTAAGCTCCACCTCTTGGTTTCCCTTTAGTGGCCAACCCTCATACCCTGTGTCACATGTGTGACAGTGGCACAATATCCAACACTCTAACAGACACAACACACACTTAGAGGATTCAATCCGGCATCGGAATTGGAATCCCTTGTGGTTTAGTGGATAAAGCGTCAACAAGTAGAGCTGGAAACCCGGGTTGGAATTCCGATGCCGAAGAGAATTTTTCTCCGCTTCACCCATCCTTCATCATATGATAACGCAGAATTGCTGGGTGGAAATATCATTATATACTTCGGTACATCGCTATAACAAAATTTTATACAGTTTATATTTTGTTTTTCATTAAATCGCGCACAGTTGTAATTCCTATCGCTTCTTGTGAGCCGAGATGAATCACTTTGACACCTATAGAAGATATTTTGCATAGAAGTTAAATAGTACGACTACTCGAAGAGTAAAGATAAAGGTTTGTAAAAAGAACACCCTGTAGAAGAAATTCGTACTAATATAATGTAAACTACTTCATATTTGTTCTGCGAGACAGAAAGACAGTCGGATAATCCACCAATCGGTTAATAGGGTGACGGATAATCGAGGTTTTACTGTAATCTAATATGTTGATAAAGCGTCGTAAAATAACCTACTAGACAAGAACCTCGGAAGAGTTGCTCTATAACCACTATGCTCAACTCAACCCTCAAAGGCCTTGCTCCAGAGAGAGCTCTGGCTCCATTGCAATACTGTATGAGGACTAGAGTAATTAACATAGCTATGGTATCTGTATCGCATTACAGGTTACACATATGCATATGTATGGAAATAACAAGGTGAACCACAAAACGCACACCTCGTCAAGCTGCTCGGCATCCACCTCATTAGCAGTCTTGTCGCTGAGAGCGATCGCAGTCCTGCAGGAAAGACAGTAACGGACTGTGATATTCTGTCAAGTCTGTGGCAGCAATTAGCATCAGTTTCATGGGCCTGCGGTCAGTTTATGTGGGAACTTGCTCGTCCGCCCTGTCAAATATATCGATTCATCGTTGCACCGGTACAGTACCGCAGAACGGCCAAACTTGAGAGAATGCAAGTTTCAGGAGCAGCACGTTCTAACAAAGAAAATCTATACATGAAGGTAAATTTTTCTCCGCTGTAGTTAAATAGTCTAGAATTTCAGTTTCTCAAAAAGGCGGTCTGGTCAGCATAGAGCAGCGATGTCAAAGCAAGCTCATTTTTCTGACCTTGACGTCGTGCGCGGGCATCAAGCGCTAGCTATGGAAGGAGAAATAATCAGCCTGTTAGATTAAGAAAACAGTGGTGCACAAACTTCAAACGGAACGGGGAATTTTTTGCAGTTATTTTATATGGCTTCTATCTGTTTCATATTATCTATATTAGTAGTAGTATTTATTTATTTAACCTGGTAGAGATAAGGCCGTCAGGCCTTCTCTGCCCCTCTACCAGGGGATTACAACTATAACATGAACAGTAAATTACAATTAATATTAAATTTTCAATTACAATTACAATAAAAATTAAAGTACGACAAGAATACCTGATTAATGAAAGCTAGACATTTTATCATAGAAGTTAAGAACAAAGAATATTTTTGTATTTACTGAATTACAAATTAAACCTACAATAACGAAATTCTATAGTGATGAAATTACCGGATATTGAATATTTTGTGATAGATTAAGAGAATTATTTACAAGAAACCATGTCTGAACTAGTCTCAATTACTGACCAAGTGCCTAGTAAGTTTGCGTTTGAATTCGATTTTATTTCGACAGTCCCTGATGCTAGCAGGTAACGAATTCCAGAGTCTTGGCAGGGCTATTGTAAAAGAGGATGAGTATGAGGAGATGCGATGGGATGGTATTGTTAGTATTGTTTCATGGCGAGAGCGTGTGTTCAGATTGTGGTGGGAAGAAAGTTAAGTGAAGCGAGATGATAGGTACGAAGGAGTAGAAGAGTTCAAGATTGTCTGTAAAACAAAAGTACTAACACCAATTTCTTAATATTGCAGTTGGGTTTCAAACGTTAATAGCATAATAAAAAGTTACGAAGGAATATTTACATACATTCCATAGCAGTACAACTATACTGTACTAAGTGGATGAAACACATCATTCCTAAAGAAAGTGATAGACTATTCCAAAAAATTAGGGACTGAGTATGACATGATAAGTTGGAATTTATATTGATGGTGACTTTAGCACTATAAAGTAGTCAATGAACTAATCAAAAGAATATTACAGTATAAAGCAAAGTTACCTAGGTACTGTATATGTTTTAAGTGTAACTAATATTCCATAACAAATCTCTTATCGCATTATGCTTTTAAGTTAATATTGGTGAGCACCTTCCTATCATCAGAATATTAAATTATTTTCTCTAAACATTCTTTTACGACATTCTTCTCAACCGCTAAGACTATCTAGCGTCTGAATGAGATAAAGGTGATAATGCCAGCGAAATGCCCGAGATTCAGCGCCTAAAGTTACCCAGGATTTGCTCTTAATGGGTTGAGGGAAAATCAAGGAAAAAACCTCAACCAGGTAACTTGTCCCAACCAGGATGGTTTCATGGTCAGGCATACTAATCGTTAAGGCCCATTCACAACGAAAATTAAACATAACCGTAACATAAACACAGAAGTTTGCGGCCAGGTTACCAAATGGGATCGTTCACAATGATTCAAATAAACACAGACATTAACATTGACGTAAGACGTTAACATGAAAGCTTGCGAACTCCAAACTTTCATGCTTATGCTTACGTGATTTGCAAACAGTACACAATCATGTACACTGCACGCATTGTATTCTTCACCTGACATAATTAGTAACATTAAATCCAGACGTTTGAGATGGGCAGGGCATGTAGCACGTATGGGCGAATCCAGAAATGCATATAGAGTGTTAGTTGGGAGGCCGGAGGGAAAGAGACCTTTAGGGAGGCCGAGTCGTAGATGGGAGGATAATATTGAAATGGATTTGGGGGAGTGGGATATGATGATAGAGACTGGATTAATCTTGCTCAGGATAGGGACCAATGGCAGGCTTATGTGAGAGCGGCAATGAACCTCCAGATTCCTTAAAAGCCAGTAAGTAAGTAAGTACACAATCGTGAAGCGCTGAAGTATACGACAGAATATGAATAAATGACATCGTTGTTATGTTTCCATGGTTACCAAATATCTTTGCGGTTATGTTTATGTTCCCATCGTGAAATTTCTTGATTTTACCGGAGCTTTTACATTTTTAAGTTAATGCTTACGTTATGTTTAATTTTCATTGTGAATGAGCCTTTACTCCACAGCGGTGGATACATTAATATTAGAACAAATGATTATGGAAATGGAGCCCAAAGATTAACACGTCATTCTGGAATTGTGCCTTACCACTCCTTTACTTACGAATGACTATTGAAGTCGAAAGGTCGCTTTGATTGTAGGTAGAAAAATCCTAATGAATATTGACTTTGTCCACCAGAAATAGGCCTACGACTCCATTATTACCGGGATTCCAGCCTGAGTCCGCATTAAAAGCAAGCGTTTTAGACCAGTGTTGTCAAATTGATAGACCTTTTCGTTCGCTAGTGATTTATTTATCTGAGTTTGGGGGTAACGTCATTCTGTGGAAGTCATTAGAGACTACATTTACTAGACTTGCAAATCAAGCTTTCAGGTATAACTCCCTGTAAAGTTGATTTGAATAATTTCGAGGGTAAAATTGTTCCGGGGCCGGGTATCGAACCCGGGACCTTTGGTTTAACGTACCAACGCTCTCCCAACTGAGCTACCCGGGAACTCTACCAGACACCGATCCAATTTTTCCCCTATATCCACAGACCTCAAAGTGGGCTGACAACCGTCAAGCAACCAACATTGAGTGCACACTAACTCTGTGTGACTTAAATTGTTGGTACGTTTAACCAAAGGTCCCGGGTTCGATACCCGGCCCCGGAACAATTTTTTCCCTCGAAATTATTCAAATCAACTTTACAGGGAGTTATACCTGAAAGCTTGATTTGCATAATACACGTCACTGTTCGTTAACAGAAAACCACAATTTAAGTCACACAGAGTTAGTGTGCACTCAATGTTGGTTGCTTGACGGTTGTAAGCCCACTTTGAGGTCTGTGGATATAGAGGGAAAAATTGGATCGGTGTCTGGTAGCGTTCCCGGGTAGCTCAGTTGGGAGAGCGTTGGTACGTTTAACCAAAGGTCTCGGGTTCGATACCCGGCCCCGGAACAATTTTTTCCTCGAAATTATTCATTTACTAGACTTGTTATCCCACACATAATTATCCAAAATAATGCGAATATGTAGATTCTCATGTTCCGTCCCATGTCCAAAACACATTTTATAATAGACCTAACGTTGGAATAATTAGGATATGACAACGTATTGAACGTACTGTTTTATTGTGTTTAATTAACAACAGTTTAGGAAAGTAAGAAATGCGTTAGTGCAATTTTTAACATGATTTGTACAGAGAGAAACTGAAGTCAAAGTCTGTCTTCAGTTTATATTCTCAACTCCGTCTCACTATTTTTGTCTGTGTGTCTCCACAACAGACTGAAGCACTGCCAGTCGGCACGCTGCTGTTTGATGTGTAAAGATCAGTACTAATGTTTCACGTCTTGTTTTGTAATAGTAATGTGCGTTACAAAAGCGGTATGTTGAAGTTTTCATGTTCGAGGAAAAGTTTGAAAAAGCGAAACGTAGTTGAGCGTTTTTAGTTTCCGAGAATTGAAAGAAAACATACCGCTCGTGTATCATACATTATTTTGTGCGAAGATCGTTTATTACATACCTGAAAGAGGAATTTCGAATTAGTTGCAATGAAATCTCCATCTTGGTTTCTGTTCAATGACGGCAAATTTGAAAAACAAAAATATCTATCTTCAACATTGTTGCTTTAAAATATTCTCTGTGTTTACTATACTCCAGCAGGCCGTGATATACGTGTTTCTCCCCCCCCCCCCAGTCTATGATGAGTCTGGAATCTTGTTGATTTTTTCACGGCTTCCTTAATGTTACTTGCATCACGAATGCAGTAACTTTAGTGGAGTTGTAGAGTTTACTTAATTTTTGCAAATATTTAAAAAACAATAATTAACAGTGCAATTTAGGTGAAATTGCAGTGGTAAGTTTCCAATTTATAATTATTACTATATTGAACATCTCTAAAAATAATATGTTAAAAGCCTAAAGCAGTAAAATGAATGTCGCGCTTAAGCGGTAAGAAGAGGGAAATTGTTATGTGTGTTAGGTTGGGAATACTGAATATGGAATTTTAGACTTTCCGCGGATTGGGTGCGGAAACCAAGACAAATACGCACGATCTCGCACAAATTATATTTCATACCGAAAGAAAAATTATATTTTAAATGCATACAATTATTATTCTTTTGTATGAATGTGAGTGTGATTGTGAGTGTTCCGGGTTAATATTAATTAACCGATCATCACAAATATAAAAATACATCAGGACTGTCGCTGGGCAGTAACCTGAATACACGTTTCAGTGTCACGTTGTTGACAAGTAACTCCATTTGTTAGCACAACCATAAAGCATCTAATAGATGCTATAGAGTCACCAACAACGGAAATATATATATATATATATATATATATATATATATATATATATATATATATATATATATCATTCTCAACACCGTCTGTTGTTATGGTTAATTGTTTTGTCATTGAAAGAAGTCGGTGATCTTTGCTTTATAACCTGAAAGTGTAGATTTATATGCCTCATGCTTTAGTTGGGTTTGTCAGTGATGCCAATACAGGAAAACGAAGTTTCGCTAATGAAACTTACCTCCGTCCCGTATCATCTCCTTCCCATATACAATGTGACAGAGTTATGAGTGTTGACAGAGATGAAATGAAATAAGTATATGTTTTAGTTATTTGTTTCTTGAGTTAATATATTATTTGTATCAAACGAAATGAAGCACTAATCACTGTCAATATATCGTAGATTGACAGATAAAAACACGTGCCTTTATATCAAGCATATGAATGACTTGATAAACGATATGCTTTGTGTAGATATTGTATTAACACAGATTTTTCTCGTATAATTAGGTATTTGCTTAAATTATTTTGTACGTTGATGGTATTTCCTTTAGGATTTAAAGTTGTATTTTCCTAAAATGTTGCTAATAGTTTCTGCCACTGAACATCTCTCTGATCTAGCCAAAGGGACGGAAATATAATAGCTGTTAAATATAAAAACACAGGGAAAAACTTTAAGGGTTATATTCATAGACATTCTTAGCGCGGGCTTCCGGTGGATGATCAGCGAACTAACGTTTTTCGTATTCATAAACCAGTGTTAGCGATATGATATGGACCCACACCTGTGGAGTAACGGTCAGCGCGTCTGGCCGCGAAACCAGGTGGCCCGGGTTCGAATCCCGGTCGGGGCAAGTTACCTGGTTGAGGTTTTTCCCGGGGTTTTCCCTCAACCCAATAAGAGCAAATGCTGGGTAACTATCGGTGTTGGACCCCGGACTCATTTCACCGGCATTATCACCTTCATATCATTCAGACGCTAAATAACCTAGATGTTGATACAGCGTCGTAAAATAACCCCATAAAATAAAATAAAAAAATATGATATGATATGATATGATATGATATGATATGATATGATATGATTTGATATAATATGATATGATATGATATGATATGATATGATATACGATACGATATGATATGATATGATATGATATGATATGATATGAATCCCGTACAAGTAACCAGTTGATAGCCGGGGCTAGTTTAGCACGCTCTTAGCGCGGGCTAGCGAAATGTCTATGAATAGCACCCTGTAAGTCCAAAATTATCGACTTTCTGTTTTAGATGTCTTATAATAGCGGAAGAAGTGTAGATTTATGTAGCATAGCTGTATAAAATAACCTCATTAGTCCAACGAAAATTGAAGAATGATAACCCAAAGACAATAAAATGTAATGGGTCTTGAAACTTTTAACTTGCTCTCCTGTATGGTATGGTATGATATATATTTCTCAAAATCTTTGGTCCTGCTGGCCCTTCACATTTCCGTATTCGGGCCAGCATTCCCTTACTTGCACTATTTACAACTTTAAACAAAACGTATTTTGATACTTCAAGCCTGTCCTTGCTATGTCTTTCATGTTCCTTCACTTTCACTTGACCATTCTTTTACTTTATTCAATACTATTCCACTTCCCTTCTCTTATTCTCAGTTCTCAATTCCTACCTTCGTAACTAACTTAATACTTTAAATAACAATACATATAAAACTTATTTAATATATAATACCTAACCTTTGTTGACTATTTCACTAAAAACTTGAACTTTTATTATGTTCACTGTCTAAGCTCTTCTCACATAACACATTAGCGCTCGTATCCTAGTAACATTGCTTTCACTTTATTTATAACACTATTTAATACTGAAAAAAGTGCAACAGTTCACTTTCATTTATCCATTACCTAGCTGAACCTACTATTATTTCAATCCAATGATGCATCATTTCCTCTCTCCTGTAAAAACAGTAGACCTAAAACGTGACTTATCAGGTTTTTTCCTTGTACTCTTCTTATGAAAAAATAAAAACATGAAAACTATTTGACTATTAGTTCGTATGATAGTTTTTTACATCTTTGTAAACCAGTACCCTTCAACACAAAATAAAATTTAAGCAAGAAAATAATATTTGTTTTTATTAAATTAGTAACAATGGCATTTGAAGGAGTTGATCACAGAAGATGTAAAATAGTTTTAAATCATGAAATCATAGAACAGGTATCCTCATTTAACTATTTAGGCTGCAATATATCATACGTAAAAGAACAAGACGTCAAAAATAAAATGAGTAAATTTCAACAGATGTGTGGAACAATACGAAGGACCTTAAAAAATAAAACACAACGTTCAACACAACTAAAATTTTATACAACGTTAGCTGTCCTACTATTAACCTATGGTTCAGAAAATTGGTCTATAAACGGAGTAACTAAAAAGAAAATTGAATCCAGCGAAATGAAATTCCTTCGAAGTGTTGCTGGTCTCACTCTTTTAGATCATCAAAAGAACAAAAATATACGAGAACAACTAAATATTTTTAATTTGACTGAGAAAATACAACAACAAAAACATAATTGGTACCAACATATAAGAAGAATGAATGACGACCGGTTACCTAAAGTAATACTGAACTATGAACCAAGAGGACACAGAAATGTTGGTAGACCAAGAACAAGATGGATAGACGACATAAACTTTTAAGACGGAACAGGCCAATAGGCCTAATCCCTGTGGTTGATGATGATGATGATGATGATGATGATGATGATGATGATGAAATTAGTTACACCCAAAAGCATTTATTCTTGAGATAGGATTCGAAACCACGACCAAAACTTGTACAGAGCATTAAAATTTCACACAAAGTCCTGTAAGAATAAATATCCCACAGTTGAAGTTGCTAGAGATTGCGTGGTTCTGGTGTCAGGAAAGTCTTTTGTCTTGAAGGAATGTGTACACCCCACAGACAAGTCAGGCGTTACGCTATGTTATTACCATTAGTTCATATGCTCTGTAATGAAACGCGTTAACACTTTAATTTGTATGAACCTGTTATGAAGATAATTCTGTGAAACACTTTAAACCCACCCTTTCATCAAAGTGACAAAGCACGTTATTTAATGCTGTGTATTCGTAATGTATTAGCATAGGCCACGGAAGGTGTAATTTATAACCTTGATATGGAAATGAATGTTTAAGGGTAACATTATGTATCAGCACACTCCTGTGTTTTATTCTCGGCCGCAAGAGGCGTCATGAATTCATAATTCTGCATTACGAAAATAAGACTGCTTCACTATTTACTTTTCAGACTCTAGCGTGCAGAACGTCCTCAATTCTAATGCTGTACGTTGTAGTCACGTACACAAATTTTACAAGTACAACGCGTTCGGTTTGACATTGAAATTGATTATGATGATGGTGATGGTGATAATAGTAATAACCATAATAATCATAATAAAACGCTTCAAATCTCTGGCTGAAGAAAAGTAACATATTCGGAGAAATTGTTGGGTTCATGCTAGCTATTCAAGACAAAGTTATTCCTACAACATCCAATAGAAGATACATATTGAAAGAAAACATAGAAGATACTAAATGCTGACGCTGTAGCAAACACATAGAATCCAGACAACATATTCTACCTTTCTTCTCGTTTCTCTTATCTATACTCTAACCACGACGTAAAATGTTAGTGCAAACACTCGTGATGCCCCACTTCGATTACTGTGATATTCTGTTTACTGACCTAAGCGTTACTTCGGCGCAGAGACTACAACGTGTTCATAATATGTGCGTCCGTTTCGTCTGCAATATTCGCCGGGCTGATCACGTAACACCATCCCTCGAAATGTTGTCCTGGCTCCGTCTAGAAGATCGTAGGAAAATCCACTGTCTTTCCCTTCTCTTTCACATATTGCATTTCTCCACTCCTGTCTATCTTTCGTCTCGTTTTCGAAAATTTATCCACCCATCATAACCTAGACACACGATCACAACACTCCTCAAGATTATCCATTCGCTCCCACCGAACATCCTCATATTCATCTTCTTTCACTGTGGCTGTTCCTCGACTTTGGAATTCCCTACCGAGTAATGTCAGGGACTGTCAGACATCAAACCAATTTAAGAATAGGCTAACCAGATATTTTTCTAACAATTCTTGTTAACAATAATAGCTGTTTCAGGTTTCTCAGTGTTTAATGGTTATATATATATATATATATATATATATATATATATATATATATATATATATATATATCATGGATAAATATCTAAATTATTTCATTATTATTATTATTACTATTATTATTATTATTATTATTATTATTATTATTATTATTTCTTACCAATGTTTATTATTGTCACAATAATATTAGTTATCCAATTTTCATTATTTACTTTCATGTTGTTTTGTGATCTAGATATTAATGTAATAACTATGTAAGCAAATGTATTTAATTAGAATTAGAGTCTGGCTGGGCGGAAGAGAAGGCCTACTGGCCTTAGCTCTTCCAGATTAAATAAATAAATAAATAAATAAATAAATAATAATAATAATAATAATAATTATTATTATTATTATTATTATTATTATTATTATTATTAATTATTATTAAATACCAGATCACGTATCTGTTGCACGCTAAATATAGAACAACTTGTTATTCGTCATCTTTTACAATATCCACCTCGCGACAATGGAATTCCTTGTCACAAAGTATTAGGGGCTACAAAACAATAAACATTTTTAAAAATACACAAAACTAAAACACACAAAACACAACACAAACACAAGAACACAAGAAATACATCACACTAACATACGAAAACAAAAACACACACAAGATCGCATCCTCATTCAGAAAACATAAATACAACATAGCATACAGAACAGAAAAAACACTACAAAGACATCTCAACACACAAACAACACAAACAAATAAATACAACCACACAGGCGTATACAACTCACATTCAATAGTTGCGATAGTTTCTACATTGGACAGACAGGCAGATCATTCCAAACTCGATACAAAGAACACATTAAAGCAATAACCAGAGGACACAATACATCTACATATGCCGAACACATAACTAATGCTAACCATACATACAATAACATAAAAACAGACATGGAAATCCTACACATACAACCCAAAAACCAAAAACTCAACACACTAAAACAATATGAAATATACAGACACACTAAAACAGACCCCAATCAAATTCTTAACACACAGATCAATTTCAGAACACACACACTATTTGACACAACTCTTCATCACACGAACGCACCCACACAAAGGCAGCGAAGTTGAGATAGCGCCGAGATCTAGTAGGCTCTGAGGATGGTGTCAAATAACACCGAAACAGCTGTAAGCCACACATGCTTACATAATTAACACGAGTAAGATCGCCATTTAATCAATTACTTATTTTTAAAAATAGCTTAAAGGATAACCTTCTTAGCAATTCACTCTAATTATACCGACTTAACGGTCACTGACTATATGATAACTTCTTTCTTTATACATGCACCCTGAAAGCGCTGTATTTTCAAAATTGTCTCACAATAATCTCTTCCTATCATCTAACATTATTTTAAATATGTTAACATTCTATGTATTTTAGTTCAATTCTGCTACACAGTCTGTATTGTATCTCATTGTTTAATTAATAATTCATAGTATTTTACTGTTTATTTCATAAGTAACTCTTGTACACACGCAACTTTTATCTAAATCAAATTGTTGTATTCTTTATAGCTTGTAAGTTCATATAACATATGTATGTATACTTTTTGCTGGTTGAGTGGAAGAGAAAGTCTTAACTTAAATTGTGGCTTAAGTCACACAGTATTTGTGTGTACTCAAAGTAGGGTTCTGGCATCTTGTCAGCCCATTTGAGTTGTGTGCTATCAAAAAGGAGTGCGTTATATGGCAGTAAAAATTTTTAATTGCCTCCCTATCGATATAAAAAATGAAACTCAAAACATAAAATTATTTAGGGCCAAATTAAAGAAGTACCTAATTTCTCACGCCTTCTATTCTATAGGTGAATTCATGATATTCAATAACGCTTCATAAAATTGATACTAAAACTTTGTGTTGTACTAGTAGACTATATTGTAAATCTCCTCTGTATATATTTCAACTAGACTGTGACTATAAATTAAGACTTTATAATTGTATTAAGTTTTTTGACTTGTTGCACATTCTAGCTGTGAAGCAACCATGGAATGTTAATAAATACAATACAATACAATAAGGGAAAAATTGTGACGGTGTCGTGTATAGTTCCTGAGGCAGCTCAGTCGGGAGAGCATTCATGCGCTAAGATCGTGTGCCAGCTAAAATAAATTTTTATATTTTATTATTATTATTATTATTATTATTATTATTATTATAATATTCGAAACAGTGCATGTACTAGTTATGCTAGCTAATGTCAACTACGCAAATCTGGCTTTCAGGTAGTAGTAGCTGACATTAGTTAGCATAAGTAGTGGCTTCGAGTGTGTATTAATCCACAAACTGACCACTGGTGGACTTGGTCCACTCTTGTTGTGAGCCCCTCAAATGTTTGTTTACAAACTAAAATATGAGATTCAAAATGTTTAAATTATACATATCACAATTTTTAATCTTAATAAAACACATTAATTATTAAATCCATAAAGATGATTTCTCAAAATTCAAACAGTTCCCTTTTTTAGCGATAATTACCGATCGAAGGAGGAGTACTTTATCTAATCCCATTGATGGCCAGAATTGAAAATAAAGTCTCTCGAAATATGGTTTGAATTTTAGATTCAAAATGATGTATTGAAATTGGGTTTGAATATTATATTTTAATCACAATGTTTAAGAAAATGTCACTACCTAATTAAAAGAAAACCATTAATTCAGCTAACTCCAATCACTGCAAGACCTACCAACAGTAGAGCACGCAGGGAACTTTTTTCATCAAAGCTTATTGTATTAATTCACGCACATATTTATGTAACTGTCAATAAATATCTATTTCGCACTTGAAATTAAATTTACGTAGAAAATCAAAATTTCCCTCAAAAAATTTAATTCGTTTTTAAAACATAAATTTCACATTATCTTTGGATTTTAAACTTTCGACACTTTGACCTGAAAGGGCTTGAACAGCTGAAAAATCTTCCGTGGTTTCCGAAAACTAAATACCTCTATGGTCCGTTCCAGGAATCTGTGAAGTAAGTTTGCGCATGTGGGCGGAGTGAATGGACGGAGTCTATCTGTGCCGGAGTATATTGCGGTCAGCATCAGCTCGAGGCCGCTAAGGGGCAAGATTCTCGTGGTAGCAGATTGTATTAACAGGAAGTCTGACCAGATTTCTTAATGTCTACAGATCCCCTCCCTGCAAGCTAGCGTTGTTTAAGCAATGCCTCCCCCTAGAGCGGTCATTGGTTCTAGCTCTCCCGCATACAACATGCGCAGAGCTCTTGTTTCGTCTTTCTACTCTACAGATACCTGGGACGGACCAAGTCATTATGTAAATGCATAAGATTCGAACAAGGGAAAGCTTTGCAATTGCATTTGAGAGGATAAAAAGGAGAGGAAAAATCAAAGATTATATGCATTAATAATGAAGATCAAGAAGATGATGTTCTTGAAGTGGGGAACTAGAGAAGACTGTTCAAAATAAGGTCGAATGCAGAAAGTTTCTTAAGAAAGTCAGGAACCACAAAGGACTGTGAAGTTGATTTTAATATTAAAGATGAATATTAACTTTATTAGTACTATATTAGCACTGTGTACTTAGCTCTGTTTCAATCAATAATTCAGTATGGTATATTAGGTTGGGGAGGAATGGCAAAACCGACTCTCCATCCTTTAAATTTGCTCCAAAAAAGAATTATCAAAATTTCTCTATATAAACCTTTTGATTACCCAACAAAATTAATTTTTCAGGAATTTGGCGTATCAAATCTAGAACAAATTTATAAACAAACACTGCTGATTTACTTCCATAAAAACCACAATAAATTTAAATTTGATCCTCATGAATACCATACAAGACAAAACTACAGTTTCTTTCTAAATACTCCCAAATGCCACACAACTGCTGGATTAAAACAGAGCAGAAATTTTAGACCCAAAATATATAATACATTAATTAGAGCTTACCCTGAGCTAAGTACACTTAACACACATAGATTTAAGAAACAAATTAGAGTAATTATTTAATTGTTTAAGCTAATTGAGTTAAAAGTTGATACTCTAATATTCATGTACTTTTGTATTTTATATTTGTATATAGACCCTATTATTACATGATGTATGTATTTTACCATTTATTAATGTTATTGTGCTCAATGAACTCTCTTAATTTTGTGATATGTTTTGTATAACTGATCTGAACTGCGCCCGAGCACGAGCTTCTGCTCTTTCGGGCTGCAATGCCTAATGTAGCTCAAGTGTATAATATTAAATAAATATTAAATTATATATAACATCAAAGTAGGTATTTGTCCCAAGTGACGATATCCTCTGTCAGTGGAATATGATAGACATCAGAACGTTTTATTAGAAACGGGAAGAGAGTTCGTTTGACACAACATAGTGACAGCATCAGATCTTGTATACAGTTAACTTTCAAGTAAAGTTGGTCCTTTGTATAGAAATTACATCTTTCTTTGTGTGTTCTCAAGATGTCTCTAGCTGAGAATCTTTATGTCCGTGTATATCGTCAAAGCCATCTCGATCTTTGATAGCTTAGAAGCATGCTAAGGGAATTGACGTAAGTATGCCCTAAAGTCTCGAACAGAATACTTAGTAATTAAAATAAACCTGTTATAATGTAACGTAATAGTTACAGTACTTAGGCAGAATTTAATAAAGTGAATTTAGTTATGCTATCATGTTAAGGAATAAATTTAACCTTCCAGCAAGCGCGGCCATATATGTGACATGAGAGAGGACGCACCATAATTTTACAACATGGGTCAACTATCTGTAAACAGCAATCGGTGTTCTAGTTCTCAAAATCGAAAACTATGGATTTTAAAGGGCTAGAAAACCAGCACTACGCAGGTAAAATGTATCTGTTGTCCACGTAGAATTTCTGTGCTGTATAAACTCTGCCAGAACGGACAGTATAACGTTGTAGGTTATCAATAGAGACCGGATTTGTAGGTTTTTACCTATTTTTTTCCTTTGCTTCTTAACTCCTAATTTATTCAATACTTTTCCGAATTATGATCGTAGGAGTCGTAAATGTGAGGCTATCAAGTGCAAAACTCGCCTTATCCAAAATAAAAAAAATAGTTATATATGGGATGTTGTATTTCTTGTAGCTCTCTATCTACTGATATAATCGGTTTGTGAAAATCTTGTCTAATTCCTCTTCCATAGAGCTCAGAAAACTACTACCAAATGCAAAACTGTCCATATCCATAACGGTTTTTCCTGTTTTCTGACAAATCACTTTACCTGGATAAGGCGACTTTTGCCTGTGATAGCTTCATGTGAATTCTGTTCAACCTAAAAAAACCTAAATTGTATCTTAATAATAATATTAATAATCCGTGGCGCTACAGCCCGTGAAGGGCCTAGACCGACCAGCCGGCTGCTGGCCTCACGCCCACATGTCGAAGCAGAGGTGCACGGTCATCCAACCAGAATGGAGGTATCTTGTGGTTAGCACGATGATCCCCCCCACCCGTTATAGCTGGCATTCGCAACCGGATTTCGATATCTATCGTAGCTCCCGAAGTGCATCACGATGCTGGGTGGGCACCGGTCCCATACACTGGCCGAAATTTCATGAGAAAATTTCTTCCCCCATGAGGACTCGAAGCAGCGCTCATTCCCTAACGCGAGTCCTAGGCATAAATTCTACCTTAGTCTCTGAAAAGAAAATCATTGTTGATAAGCGTTATCCTGTATTTACTGCATTATATATTGATTTTTTTTAATTTGAGAGAAATATCAATACATTTCGAGAGAGAGAGAGAGGGAGAGAGGAAAGAACACTCTCGACGTGGAGGAGGCTGCCTCAATCCCTAAGGCAAAATCTGTACATAGCAGTGACATCTATGGCTCTCTTGATTTTCTCAAGGCACATTTCAGTGACCTTCTAAAATATATTTAGTACTTGGAATCTTCGTCACTACAACTGTAAGATGCAATTGGTGTCATTGACTCGCTTCTACAGAAACAAGTACCAGGACCCGTGGTTGAAGCCGTCACATTAAAACTGAGGAAAATATTGCAGAGGAATCCAGGGTTTGAAAAAATAAAAAATGTGTGCTCCATTCTCCAGGGGGAAAGCTTCAATTGTCAGTTACCGTGTGTACCTGCTGCAGTGGCAGCGATGAAATAAATGATGTCATGTTCCGTCGAAAGAAGCTTTTCGTCCTTGAAATGTATTTTGGGAGACAATAGAAAAAACTTCTCAGTCGAGAATCTTGAAAAGTGTCTGTAACAGTACCAGTAAATAATGTCGTTTTGTTTGTTTGTTTGTTACTTTTTATAATAATTCTTAATCAGATTAGAACAAATTTAATTCAAAAGTTATGTGTGTACTGTACCTTTTATCTATTGAAATTTGAAATGTTTGTAGTTGTATCAAGGCAAATTATATTATATAAAATGTTAATTGTTACAATAATTTATTTAAACTATAAATAATGTTAAAGGGAAAGGAGCAAAAATTTCGAATCTTATAAATTTTGATAAATAATTTGGTTCTTGAAAAGGTCAGTTTCGTTGTCCATGTTGCCTTGTGTATATATATATATATATATATATATATATATATATATATATATGTACAGAATAACTGTAAGGATGAATTTTAAAGATCGGACAGTTTGTGTGACCCCTTTTACAGGTTGGACATAAAAAAAACTATTTCACCTATTCCAAAAATCTAAAATGGTCTTTTGAAAAATCTAAAAATCCGATCCCTAGTTATTAGTATTTCTGTTCAAGAATATTCATTTATCATCATTTCAATAGCATTTACCCAAAGCCTCCATATTGGCTGCAGGAAAAATTGAGTAATCTCTATTATGGAGCCTAGATAATTAGTTCTCTGTCCGAAGGCGCACCCTATTATACAAGGTGGGCAAAAAGAAACTGAAGATATTATTTTGTTGCTGGTAGTAAATGGATTATTCTAGTAGGCTTAGATTCATTGTCAGTGTTTAACAGAGCGGTTCTCAAACTTTCGTATTCCGCGCCCCCTTCTTTTTGTCTTGGATAATTCTGCCCCTCCCCCCCAAGTAATATAAGATAGAAGGATATATGAGAATAACCCAATACGCGCGAATTTAAACTCGATTGGCAACACTGTCTATCGCTGCCAATGTAATGCAGTTGCGCCGTATTATGACGTCATTTCCTGTTACCCGAATGTTCGCGGAAGATACCAATGAGCTTATTCCGAATCTCAGCGCTGAGCAATCTGATGACATCTCGGTGTTCCGAATTTCAACGATGACGTCACTGATGCTCCACCGGTGTCGTACCGGTTCCATCAGCTTGCAGAGGTGGTGGCAGTCTCCATGAGCCGCCATCAGTGAATCTGATTGGTTCTTGTATAGGCGCCTTCTCTTCCCCTCTACCAGGGGATTACAACTACAATATGAAGAATACAATTACAATTATAATTACAATTAATATTAAATTTACAAATACAATAAAAATCAAAGTACTAAAAGATTAACTGATTAATAAAAGCCAGACAGTTTATTGTACAAGTTAAGAAGAGAGAAACAATGTAATGAGCACAACGTAAAAACAATATGTTAATGGCTTATGAGCGAACATGTCAACGGACCAGTTATTACTACCGGTTCAAGAAATAAATTGTTCATGCACTCTTTTCTTTGAACGAGATGACAGTACCGAAATTTCGCAAAGGCTTGCTAGCGTAGCTCCGACAACAACTTGTACAGCCATCGAACGTTCCAGTAGTTTTGTTCCTATTTCGCTGCAGCGTGACGTCATTTTTGTCCACCTGTCCGGTGAGATTCGGAATACGCTGAATGAGTCTCGAATTTTCCGGATCGAAAATATGCGCCTACGAAAACAACAAATATTAATCATTAGATTTATGCCTTAGAAATGTTTTATTGCAATGCTTTCGTTTTGATTATATTTTAAATTCAAAATTTAAATTTGAAATAAAAATGTAAAAAAAATAGAACCCTCACACGTAAAACTACGAGTTTGCGACTCGCTTGTTTGGCCTGATTATTGCAATTTATTAAACATGGAGCATTGGACTGGTGAGCAAAGAGGATTTGTTGTAAAATCTACTTATCTGAATGGTCAATGCGCAGAACCTGCTCGTAGAGAGTTTCGCCGCCACTTTCAACTCCATCGTCATGATCCTGTGCACTCTTCACATGCGATTAAAACCTGGGTTCTTAATTTAAGAAGAAACAGGCTCAGCATTAAAGAAGAAACCCCCAGGTGGAGAAAAACTCTGCCAATGGTCGTGCACAGATTGTTAATGCGGCTCGTTAGGTCTATGTGATAATGATTGACAATTGCTTAAGTGGTCAATTGAGAAGAAGAAGTTTTCGTATCAACAGATTTACTTGGTTTCAGCAAGACGGTGTAACAGCACATACTGCAGCCATCCCTATGACGGAAATGCGAAAGTTGTTTGGGCGGGAAATGGATATATTTGCAGGCCTGCACGATCCCCCGATTTGAGTTCATGTGATCTTGAGTACCACAAAACCTGCGACATGAATAGCATAAAGAAAACTGGACTCTGTTCAGTATGTGAAGACTGTTGTGCACCACTCAATGACAGAGACCTAGATTGAATTTTTTTAAAGTTATCTAGTAATGAGTATTGAGACTTTTTTGTTGTCCCTAACCATTTAGACTATAGTTGTTTAGTTATGTGACGTTATTACCTTCACTGCAGGTAATACCGCCAGTATGAGCCATACCTTTATAGGAATGGGGTGGGATGGGTGTGGGGGAAAAAGGAGAGAATAACAGAAGGAATATATGGCGTAATGTGAAGATGCCTTTAATTGATATCGAGAGGCAAGAGATTGAGCTCCAATGTTCGGAAAAGTCCTCACTACATTTACAATCAGATCTCATGCTTAACTGGGGGAGGTGTGACTACATAAACTCTCGTAACAAAGACAGCAGAGCAGGTTTAGCGTGGCTAAGATTGGGGGCATGGAAGGGTAATAAAATTGTCAACGAAGAAGAAGAGCACCTTTGTCCACTGAGCGGAGAAAAGGACTCCTGGACACATATTTTATTACAGTGTATCGAATTGGAACATACCCGGAAAAAATATCTACCACCCTCGATGCTAAGTCAGAATAGGAGTTCGCTTGCATGTCTTGACCTCATGGGGAATAGAGAATGGGAACAAAAGACTGGATTGTTCCTCTTGAAGGCCAGACGGATTAGAACTCCAGCTGTTGAAGTTTGTGATGCGAACTGACGGAAAGATACTCAATTATACACTTTTATGCCTGTTTAGGTTAGGATATATTATATACTGTGTTTTGTTTGTGCCATTTTTATTTTAATTTGTGTGTTCTTTTGGAGAGTGATTGCAACTAGCTGTAGGTGAGGTAGGAATTGTTTTAGGTACAACGCACGTACGGTCAAAAGACCCGTGTATTGGATTTAAGAAAGAATTATGATGATATAACATCTGTATGTATAATATTACTCAATAAATCCATCTATCTATTTATTTACTATTTACTTGTATTGTTGTAGAACTTTGTTACAAATATAACTTTTATGCTCGACCATGCCGAAATGTAGTAATTATACACCTGGTAGCAGTCCTTTAATGCATGTCATTAAAGTACACCTATTCATTAAAGTTCAGGTTTTCGATTATTCTCGGATATGCAATCGAAAGACGAGGGAAACGTCACAGAGGCTGGAAATCCAATACTGTCGCAGAAGGTTATGTTCCGTTACTATAATAATTAGCGTTAATTGTAAATAATATTCAAATGAATTCAATTTGTCATCTCGTTTTTCAATTCTAAATCAATTTCCAGGTTATACATTCTCTGCATTACATCAAGGTCAATGACATTATTGTTCCTCGGAAAAAATCAATAGTTTCGCGTCTGCGCACATCTCACAATTCAAGAGCTATGAACAAGGTCACTTCCGATCTTCTGTCAGATACAAATAAAATGTATACTCCTGAATAATTTAAAGTTAGAATTATGGTCGAGCATAAAAAGTCGTATGAAACTTGCCTATAATGGTAGTTAAGTCGCTTGTATGAAAATTATGAAACTCGCTTGCGCTCGTTTCATAAACAAACATACTTGCGTCTTAATTACTATCATTTTAGGATCGTTGCATAATGTACTATTAAAGCATACATTCCACAGGAAATGCTACAAATTATCAATATATAAATGATCAATAATATTGTCTGTATTTCTGGTCAGTTATAACCCATTTTTTGAATTGATGGCGTTAATACTTTTACTTATCCTACATCCACGAGTTTTCATATATTATAAAACGTTCTTTTGTCTTTTTAGACTTGTTTTCTTTGCACTGTTTCCAATAACTATACTTAAGTGATCGTTTAGCTTCGAATGTAGTTCAATTTCTCTTTGTCAGTGCAGCCTATAAAATTCTGTTTTACTCCCACTCAGCTATTCTGTCACTGCGCTGAACTTTTCTCTCAAATAGTCGTTAATATTTCATCATATCCGAAAGTTTTGAGATCCGAATCCGGCAATAATGTTTCCTTTATATACCTAATTGATTTTAGCCTAGGGTCGAGCATGGGCTGCAGGAATATTCGCCCGCATAACTTTTGACTTGAGTAAATCCTATTTCGGGAGGTTGTATACATAAGGTGAACATAAACTACTGCAAATGTTGTTGTAGAAGTTGGTCATTCGGTGTGGGCCCTGAGGGAGTCATCATCAGAACCTCAGCGGTGTAGGACTCTGCCATATACAACATACCGGCGGGCTACTGCGTGCTGCGATGCAATATATTACAGTATACGACTCCGCAGCAGTGCTGTCCACACCTCGGCCGCAAGTAATGGCTTAAAATTACATAAATTCACTGCACAAATGACAAATAACTTTTCAAGTGTCTTAGAAAAACCATTTTAACTGGCTTTTGTGAAAAGACTACATTCATAATATCACGTGCATAGTAAATGATTGAGGTTTCTATAGCAACAAAGCATATACAGGGACATCATTTTATTTTTACTAACATTTTTAATATTAACCTGGCTATACCTTTCTATTAACGATTGAAACAGGAAACACCGTTTGCTACCCTTTCCACGACGGAGTTCGATGATACTGGCGTAAAATACAAATCACTTTACTAGGTATAGGAGGGAAGAAAAGTGGTTCATCCATTTATGTAAACTAGGAAATATCGCAATTTTGAGTTTGATAATTTTCATTAGGTTTTTATTTAATCAAAATACAGTACAGTATTAACACTTAGTGTTTTACACACGAATTGAGCTATCCATTCGGAAGTATTAATTATGCAGTGTATATTGTACTGTTACAGCACATTAGCGTACTATATAGAGAATGAAGTTAAATTAAAAATAATTATAATATGGATATTTAAACACATTTTAGAAAATGGTGGCCGTTCATTTCGATACAGGCTTCAGTTCTTTTGTCCATATTATCGCACTATAGACTATTGTACCTAATTCAAATTACCAGTTTCGTCCTTCGTACGAGTAACTCATGTTGAAATAATTCTGTACCTACTCTGTAAAAGAGTACCTTACGTACTGTAAATTCAATCTTCACTTCTGCCCGATCCGAAAAGATAAAATCACTCAGAAATGCTATCTACTGTCCGTTCAAGTGGTTTTGTCGCAGGGTTGTAGAAAGGGGGGGGATCACGTGACAGTTAATTACTTAAGGAGGCCCTTTTATTTAAGTTATTTTAAACACTTGAATACTATTACGTAGACGTCCAATTCCTAACAGAAATTAATGTTTTCAGAAAAGAGCTAAGATAGCCCAGCTACTAGACTTTACAAAGGGGCGAACAGGAGCAGGTGGGGGAAACCGGGATGCGACATAGGGAAACGGACGACAGTACCCGTACGAAAATATGATTCAATATTGAAAGCTCTTTCGTCACTGGAAATCGCGAACATATTTCTGAAACGTACTATACTCAGTAACTCAGTACTGCTTACGCGCCCTCGGCTCTGTGTCATGAACGGTTGGAAGTTTACTAGTAGAAGGGGTGGGAGTGAAGTACATTCCAAAACTCAGGTACAATAAAAATTGAAGTAAAAATAAAATGATGTCCCTGTATATTCGACACAGGGACCACAAATGAGCGCCCAAAATTATTTATATCTATTACACAAAAGACAAACTGCCTCCATGGTCTTTTGATCAGCATGCTGGCTTCCAGATCCGATTGTCCCGGGTTCGATTCCCGGGCTCAGATCTCGGTGAATTTTTCTTGAAGAAAAATTGCGTGGGTGTCTAGAGTCTGGAAATTTGTATGAATGTGAGTGGGCCGGGATAATGGGTCAAGTGAATAAAGTCTAGCAAATGCTTTTACTAGTGCATTTTAGGCAAAAGCTAGTAATATTAGTGAATAACATCTAAGATAAAGCTTTTGCTAAATAGAAAGATCTAGCGGTACTAGTAAAAGCTAAATTTTCCAGCATATACTAGAAAAAGTGTGAATAAAACCAAGCATTGTCTTGATTTTATTAGCAATTGCTTAAAAAATTTTAAGTGTGGGTCAACCCAGACTTAAAGGTTCAGTCTTTTTCTAAACTTTCATTTGAAATGGCGGGATTTATGCAGTTGAGGTCTCCCAAGTTCTACAGGGAACGAGTAAGGACCAGGGAAGAAGACTACTGTGATTTCTACAGGTTTAATGAGGAGAATGTGGAATGGATTGCTAATTATTTTCTTGGTGCGACGAATGAATCCAGAGGTGGTCAAACTTATGAAAATTAAATTGTTTTTACAATTATTATTAATTTAAATGCAAGAGATGTTTTCATTCTGTGACCATTCACAAAACTGTGTAAGTTAAGTCATTACTCTCACTGTTACTTAGCTTATCGTTTTTCAGTCCCTCTAATATTAACATCTCTTTTTCTTTTTGAATTTTTGTCAGCTGTAATTGTTCCAATAAAAGACGTCTTTGTAATTCACTCGTCGAATTCTTCGTTTCCTCTGTTTTCGTGAGAAAGAACTTGGACTTTTTTTTTTAGGTGGCGATGGTGGGGAAAATTCTGAAGTAACTTGAGGTGCCTCAGAACAATTACCAACAGTTAGGACTCCTAAATTAAAAAAAAAAAAAAATAGTAATGTAAACGTTCATATTTTTAGTGTCTCATACTTGTTTAAATAAGTAAATAAAATTATTTTGACTCATCTGGAATTTTACTGAAGACAGGATTTTGATCTGAAGTCAGTAAATGAAGAAGCTCTTTTTCCCATGGCTTTAGGACTATTTTCTTGTTATCTGTCGCTGTTTTGTCCGTTTTCTTTTTTACCTCTGCTTTCATATTCTGGACTTTCTTCTTTAATTGCTTCTCTGAAGTAGACTTCCTAAGTTCTTGCTGATATTCATTCACGATCTCTCCCCAAGCTTTTTCTTTTTTTACCTTTGATCATAGGAATCTGTGATTTATTAAAAATCATAGGATGCTTGCTCAAAATAGTCACAAGCCTTGCTCGAGAATCGCTTCCACAATCATCAGGATACTCACTTTCCGAAGAAGACATTTCTAAAACTACACACCTGAACTACCCAGAGTCGAACTAAATAAATGTTAAAGAAAACATCTGAATTAACCCAACACAGAGTCAAAATAAAGAAAACAGGTGTTAATTAAAGTAATTTCGACAATCGATAATGGTATTGTCGTCAATACATGCCACACTGTAAATACACGTGTCTTTCCAGCAAAAGCTAAGATTTTCCAGCACTTTCTACCTAGCATTAGCAAAAGATTATTCACACAATGTTAAGCTAATGCTAATGCTAGTACTGAATGCTAGATAGCAATTGCTTTTGCTAATACTTAATTCTAACAGCTACAGCTTACTTTTTATTCACTTGGCCCAATATTAATTAGCCAATCTTCAAAAATATAAAATACAATATATTATCCCGCGGCCTCATGCTTAACATGTCGGCATCATACAATAACGTGCGGTGTGCTTTTAGAACATAATTTTGGCGACTGATTGTTGCTCTGTAGGTTTCACTCTAAGCGTCACGTTGTCACGTCTACCTCCTCGATAAGAATGAGGACTAGTTTGTTATATTGTTAAATGGCTATTATTATTATTATTATTATTATTATTATTATTATTATTATTATTATTATTATTATTATTATTATTATTTCATATACGAGTACGTTGACATTCTTAACTCTTAATAATAACTCTTTAATAATAATTTTTAATCACATACCTTAATGTTCGTCCTCAGCACAAGACATTGCAACCTCGGTTTTAGTCCACGTGGATTAGACAAGTAGGTGTCATTTAATAATGGAAGCAGGTTATTGGTTGCAATATTGAAATTGAGGCGAGTGATTGGAGCGGCGACATAAGAAATTGAAAACAATAATACAATTAAATTTAAAAGACTTGACGAATGTTATGCACGAGGCCGCTCAAAGACCTGCCGAATGTTAACCATGAGAGCGCGGCAATAATACCAGGACTATCGCTGGGCAGTAACCTGAGCCCAATTTCAGCGTCACATTGGCGACACGAGTAACTCCATCTATTAGCACAACCATAAAGCACTAATAGATGCTATAGAATTGTCAGTAACGAAAAAAAAAAAAAAAGACAAAGAAGATTTTAACTGTCATAGAAAATATCTTTCCAGACATTTAAAAAACATATCAGGTAATGTATTAAAATAATTTTAGCTCGACATTAAAATGGTGCAGGGAGAGTTGGCCTAATGTTTTTGCTTGAGCTTTGCGTTGTTTACATTCTGCTTCATCCTCTCTTTGTTTCGATACATTATTACTAGATTGGGAATTATATTTTTCTCTTCACGTTATTTCTTTTCCCGTAAAATAACATGCTATGAGATGATATGATATGATATGGCATATTTATTTCTACATAAAGCGTCGAGCCGGCTGGTCTGTCTAGGCCAGACCTGCAGAACAGTAGCTCTTGAGAGCGACTGCTTTCCTCATTTTCTACCTGTGCGGTCACGGCGTTCTACTTACGCTCGGCTGCATCAACATTCATTCTCGGGGCGGAAGTCGATCATACACAATAGAAGTGGAGTGAGGCTGACGTCATAGTTCCCCTACTATGCGAGTTCTGCAGGCCTGGTCTAGACCCTTCTCGGGCTGAAGCAACATGGATTATTATTATTATTATTATTATTATTATTATTATTATTATTATTATTATTATTATTATTAGATTTTTAAGTTATTTCATATTTTAATAAAAAATCCGCTCATTTTTTTCTTAGTAATTTACTTTTTGGAGCAAGAATCGGGAATTTTAGGAATGTATTTAGTATTTATTTATTTAATCTGGTAGAGATAAGGCCGTTAGGCCTTCTCTGCTCCTCTACCAGGGGGTTACAGCTATAACATGAACAATAAGATTACAATTAATATTAAATTTACAATTACAATTACAATAAAAATTAAAGTACGACAAGAATACCTGATTAATGAAAGCTAGACATTTTATCATAGAAGTTAAGAACAAAGAATATTTTTGTATTTACTGAATTACAAATTAAACCTACAATAACAAAATTCTATAGTGATGAAATTACCGGATATTGAAATATTTTGTGACAGATTAAGAGAACAATTTACAAGAAACCATGTCTGAACGAGTCTCGATTACTGACCAAGTGCCTAGTATTTTCCTCTAAAAAAAACAGATCCAGTACTTATACATATTTACCCTCTTTTATTCGGTTATTTAACGACATTGCATCAGCATCTCGGTTATTTAGAATCAATTGAATTGGTGATAGTGAGATGGTATTTGGCAAGATGGCCTTACGGTTGGGGACAAACTAGGAAAAAAGCACAACCAGGTAATCTGTCCAAACAGGAATCGAATCCACACCCGAGCGCAGCTATGGATCAGCTGACAAGCGCGCTACCGCCTGAGCTACGCCGGTAGCTTGTCGCATCTTACTTGAATACATAGTTAAACTAAATAGGCAGTTACTAGATCGCCAAGGGCGACTTTTCTAATAAGTTCTTGTGCATAGTAGGATATTTCATCACTTGTTTTCGGATTCAAATGGTGGTTACTAGGGTTGGATTTTGATGAAATTGTATCTTTTTTCTAGTAAGCCAGAAACATAGCTGCTTCAGTATTTACATGTTTTGTGTTAAACTGAGTGTTTTAAGACATATTTGTCAGGGTATTTTTTTTTTTTTATATTTTTGCCTGTTTCAACTCATAAGAGCATCTTTTGTTTTATTCGGACATTTTTGACGCATTTTCATTTAATTTTGGCCATAAATCTCCATTATTAATATAAAATAATGTTTATTTCCTTTGTCTATATATTTTGTCCATTAATACCCATTATTTTTTTTACTTGGTTATTTAACGACGCTGTATCAATTACGAGGTTATTTAGCGCCGATGGAATTGGTGATAGCGATATGATATTTGGCGAGATGAGGCCGAGGATTCGCCATAGATTACCTGACGTTTGTCTTACAGTTGGGAAAAACCTCGGAAAAACCCAACCAGATAATCAGCCCAAACGGGAGTCGAATCCGCGACCGAGTGCAACTCCGGATCGGCAGGTAAGCGCCTTAACCGACCAAGCTACGCAGATGGCTAATACCCATTATTTTGTATAATGTTTTAATCGTTTTTCTACACAAATATTGTCATTTTAACGTAGTACACTCCAACCACCCCTTCAATATAGACTCCTCTATACCTGCTAATTCCGGGTAAGATTGGCCTTGTGGTGAGCTACATGGAAATTACATCAGGTAAAATAATTAATTAAAGTGTACCATTTAGAAAAAATTATGTAAAATTAGATGAACTTAAATGTTGGTACTACTCGTAGAATTTAATTTAATTTACTTACTTACTTACTGGCTTTTAAGGAACCCGGAGGTTCATTGCCGCCCTCAGATAAGCCCGCCATTGGTCCCTATTTTGAGCAAGATTAATCCAGTCTCTACCATCATATACCACCTCCCTCAAATCCATTTTAATATTATCCTCCCATCTACGTCTCGGCTCCCCAAAGGTCTTCTTCCCTCTGGCCTCCCAGCTAACACTCTATATGCATTTCTCGATTCGCCCATACGTGCTACATATCCTGCCAATCTCAAACGTCTGGATTTTATGTTCCTAATTATGTCAGCTGAAGAATACAATGCGTGCAGCTCTGCGTTGTGTAACTTTCTCCATTCTCCTGTAACTTCATCCCTCTTAGCCCCAAATATTTTCCTAAGCACCTTATTCTCAAACACCCTTAATCTCTGTTTCTCTCTCAAAGTGAGAGTCCAAGTTTCACAACCATACAGAACAACCGGTAATATAACTGTTCTATAAATTCTAACTTTCAGATTTTTTGACAGAAGGCTAGATGACAAAAGCTTCTCAACCGAATAATAACAGGCATTTCCCATATTTATTCTGCGTTTAATTTCCTCCCGAGTGTCATTTATATTTGTTACTGTGCTCCAAGATATTTGAATTTTTCCACCTCTTCGAAAGATAAATATCCAATTTTTATAGTTTCATTTCGTACAATATTCTAGTCACGAGACATAATCATATACTTAGTCTTTTCGGGATTTACTTCCAACCCTATTGCTTTACTTGCTTCAACTACAATTTCCGCGTTTTCCCTAATCGTTTGTGGATTTTCCCCTAGCATATTCACGTCATCCGCATAGACAAGAAGCTGATGTAATTTAATTACTAGTCTAAATATTAAGTAGTACAAAACCTCTTTTCCTACTAAGCCAATTATGTAAGAACGATTTTTAGGGCATTTTTTTTTAAGATTTTTAGGTCATAAATGCATTGTTTTAGGACATTTTTTCATGATTTATAGGTCATCAAAATCCTAGCCCTAGCGGTTACAAACAACACAAAGGTACTGTGTTGTGCGCGTAGCCTGGGGAATTGGACACCCTTGCCTTCACATTAAGGAGCGTCTCGAGATACTTGGAAAGTAGTGCGGCTTCCCCCGGAGAGGTCAGGAGGGTGCAGCGCATAGCTTTACTTTACAAAGGGCCGCAGCGGGCTTTGGACTTAGTGACTCGGCCGGGTGGCAGTCTAATGCAGTAACGTGGTAGTGGCTGCTGGCCAGTAACCCAGCTGTCCCCCATTAGCTCTCTCTCACGATAGCGGAGTGTATAAAACTAAGAGCGATACATTACTTTACATGGGCACAAAACGAAACAAATCGAACGCCTGCAGCATCGACTTTCAATGCTCAAGACGACAGTGACGTACTGGAACTGGGTTCACATGTCATAGCTAGGCCACCAAGTTATTTATGTAACTATTCAATATTCAATGGTATATCCCCCGAGATATTAAAATATTCTGTGGTTATTCCCATCTTAAAAAAACAGAAACAACGTCTCCAGAAAATTACAGACCCATATTACTTTTACCAATTTTCTCCAACGTCTTTGAAAAAGTAATGTATAGTAGTACATTACGCAACGAGCCTATAATGGTAGTAATTAAGACGCGAGTATGTTTTTCTATGAAACGAGCGCAAGCGAGTTTCATAATTTTCATACGAGCGTCTTAATTACCATTATAGGCAAGTTTCATACGACTTTTTATGCTCGACCATATGTCTAACTTGAAATTATTCATAAGTATTCATGTTATGGTTATGTAAGTGAGGAGCGGAACTGACCTGAATTGTGAGATGTGCGCAGACGCGAAAGTATTGATTTTTTCCGAGGCACGAACGTCATTGACCGTGATATAATCTAGAAAATAACATGAACATTAGGCTTGATATAATCTGTAAATTGATTTAGAATTGAAAAACGAGATGATAAATTGAATTTATTTGAATATTATTTACAATTAACGCTAATTATTATAGTAACAGAACATAAGCTTCTGCGACAGTATTGGATTTGCAGCCTCCGTGACATTTCGCTAATTGTCTTTTGATTGCATATCCGAGAATAATCGATAATGGTACAATGGTGATTTCTCATTGGCTGAACAACGGAATTATAATAAATAGATGTACTTTAATGAGGTGCATTAAAGGGCTACTACCAGGTGTATAATTACTACATTTCGGTATGGTCGAGCATAAAAGGTTATATAATTTTATTTATTTTATTTATTTTTATTGCTAGTAGGGTTGAAATGAATACAAGTTAATAATACAATAAAAGATAAACTAGTCCCCTCCTGAATGAGTAAGACTCGTGCTCAGGAGGGGAGTCCAATACAGACAAAAATAAAATTAAAATTGAGAGTGAATACAGATTAAATACTGTTTAATATGTTTAAACCCAAACTATAAATCCAATACAATTTTTTTAATGTTTTTTTTATTAATTTGGAGAGGATTCGTGGTTGAAATATTATTGGAATAAAATTTGTTTAATAATATGGGACTTGACTCATGCTATGATAAAAAGCTGCATTGGTTTTACGTTTTGGTTCAGACAAACGCAGAGAATTCATATTTTTAGTCCTATATTTATTTATATTCCTCTCAAAGTTATTAAAATTTTTATGAAAATACTTTAATAAAATTAAATAATACATTTGTTTAATGTTGAAAACTTTGAAATGTTTAAACAACAATTCAGTTGGGTAATCTTTCTGCTTTTGGAAACAAATTTTTAATACTTTTTTCTCTAGTAAAATTAACGGACAAAGGGTGGATTGAAAGATACATCATCATCTTGAAAGATACAACATTTTGGTCCCAGAAGGATTTGGATTTAGGAAAAGTAAATTCACGGAAAATTCAACATTTAGTTTAATTGACAAAATTCTGGAGGCAATTAATAAAACATTTCAAATTGGAGAGATTTTCTGTGATTTATCCAAAACATTTATTTATTTATTTATCTATTTATTTATTTATTTATTTATTTATTTATTTATTTATTTATTTATTTATTTATTTATTTATTTATTTATTTATTTATTTATTTATTTATTTATCTTGCTAATAATCATAACATAAAATATAATATATACGGAAAAACATTAGTTCGCCCCTGAACGAGCAGAACTCGTGCTCAGGGGCGGATTCCTGAATTGAAATTAATAATTATACAATAAAATTTGTCTTAAGTCTACTGTGCAATTATAGTATATAAAATTAAATTTACAATTTTTCAATTTTTATAGAATCCATACTGAATTTTACTGTATAAATCGTAAAATGCTTGTAGATAAATTAGATTATGGAATTAAAGGCGTTGCACACCAATGGTTTCACTCATAACTCATAGATAGGAAACAGAAAGTCGACATCAGTCGAAAACTCAGCCACATGATCATAATACAAGACGAAATGAAATTCTTAATTTACTTGAACCTAAATGTTTCACATCTGCCGCTTTACTACACAGTACAAATTATGGTCCACGTCTATATAATTCGATAATAAAATTTCATCCAGAATTTACTACTGTAAGCAATTAAATTTTCAGATCTAGAATCAAAAAAGTTATATGACACACTTCCCTGTTTTATATGTACCATGTATTGTGAAACAAGTTTATTTCTATCCTAAGTATATTTTTTCTATCTTACCTTTGTTACTATATCAACATGACCTGTACCAGGGGCGTATTTTGCTGGCTACCGGGCCTACCGGCGGTAGCCCAAGGAAATTACAAAAGAAAAAGTTTATAATATAACATAATGTAATAATTTTGTATTATTAGTTTTACCATAGTAATTAAAATTAAAGTAATTGTTAGATATATTTTGTGTAATAATAGGGTCAGCGGTAGCCCAAACCCTTTAACCAGTATACGCCTCTGACCTGTACTGTATATAATTTATTTCAAGAAATAGTCTGCCCAGGCATCCTGGGTTGCCAAAAACACAGAAGAACACACATATAAGAATAGTAATGATTACAGTAAGATAGATGAGCCAAATTTAAACGTGAACTAGGAGCTTAAGTTTAAGAAATAATAAATTTGTACATATATTTGTAACAATCACACACTAACGAATAGAAAAGGGGGGGGGGTATTATGATATTCCGTATAAATGATTTTTCAGAATTGCCACAGACCCTTTAATGGTTGAAGTAATTATACTACCAATAATAAGTTAATATTAATCTATCACCAATTTCGACATCGATTCTTTCTCACTCAGTTATTACTAGTATTATTATTACTAAATTTATTATCATCTTTATGTGACCTTCTTTTCTTAACTATTTTGCCTACAAAATGTGTATATTTTTGTATGTTTCTATCTACTCTTCTTAAGAATGTGATCTTAGTGCAAGGATTTTAAATTTTATTTTAGAAACAGTAGAGATTTCTATTTTGTGAATTACCGGTGTGTAAAATCTGTGTAATCAGACTCTTAAATTTTAATTCAGAAAAAATAGGTATGTTAGGTGAACAATGTAAAGTTGTATGTCATTTTCAAGTATTTCTATCAAAACGGAACTGTCCCCGAACACGAGCTTTGCTCTTTTGGGGTACTTTAATGTAGCGTTTGTTATGTATATGTTATTATTAAATAAGTCTAAAAAAAAAAAAAAAAACACTATGAAATCTGCCTCGACATGGGAAACTATTAATAATATATCAATATTAGGTCCTCTACTTTTTCTAATGTTCATAAATGTTCTTGTCCCACTAATAATAGATGCAGGTCATCCCAAATTATTTCTAGATGACATAGGTATAGTAATTACTGCCAATAACTCCAACACATTCTAATCTTCAACAGACGTAATTCTCCTCAATGTGTTTCGTTCTCAGCCAATAAATTTGTATTAAATTGTAACAAAACTGACATAATCCAAATTAAATGTTGTCCAAATTCAACCTCGAAAATTTCAAGCGCAATAATTAATAATAGATCCCTAATCGAAACAATTATTGGGGTCAAACGCGTTCCGAACATGATGCATTTTAGACACGAATAATTTCGAGGGAAAAATTATTCAAATCAACTTTACAGGGAGTTATACCTGAAATCTTGATTTGCATAATACAAGTCACTGTTCGTTAACAGAAAACCACAATTTAAGTCACACGGAGTTAGTGTGCACTCGAAGTTGGTTGCTTGACGGTTGTCAGCCCACTTTGAGGTCTGTGGATAGAGAGGGAAAAATTGGATCGGTGTCGGTTAGAGTTCCCGAGTAGCTCAGTGGTAGAGCGTTGGTACGTTAAACCATAGGTCCCGGGTTCGATACCCGGCTCCGGAACAATTTTTCCCTCGAAATTATTCAAATCAACTTTACAGGGAGTTATACCTGAAATCTTGATTTGCATAATACACGTCACTGTTCGTTAACAGAAAACCACAATTTAAGTCACACGGAGTTAGTGTGCACTCGAAGTTGGTTGCTTGACGGTTGTCAGCCCACTTTGAGGTCTGTGGATAGAGAGGGAAAAATTGGATCGGTGTCGGTTAGAGTTCCCGAGTAGCTCAGTGGTAGAGCGTTGGTACGTTAAACCAAAGGTCCCGGGTTCGATACCCGGCTCCGGAACAATTTTTCCCTCGAAATTATTCAAATCAACTTTACAGGGAGTTATACCTGAAATCTTGATTTGCATTTTAGACACACTTATTTTCCGTTTTTAGAGAGAAACCCTAAATCTCTGCAAAACAAGATTAAGACAAAGATAGCCTATTGTGTTTTGTTCAGGGTTGGCCGCGTAAATTACATGATACATATTTTACTTAAATTATTATGCGTAATTTATTTCGCGTAGAAAAACTAATATTTAACTCGATTTTATATGCTGTGTAATAAATTATTTTCAAGGAAAAAATTAATAAATTACATACTCTTCTATGTGCTTGAAGACTTTGTGTTGTTGTGTTCTTAATTACTTACTATCGAAACTTGCGTTTCTCATAATTATTTAAGATATACCTACTTTTCTTTCTTTCAGTCGATAATCCGATATGCCCTAATTTTCTGGGGAAATGGAACGAAAATTGGAAGCGTCTTGATATTACAAAAGAAAGCCATTAAAATTTTATGTAAATCAAACTATCTGGAACATTGTCGGCCACTTTTCAGACAATGACGGATTTTAACAACCATAAATTTGTATATATATGATCTAGTACTTCACACTCGACAAAATATCGACAGTTACTCATTAGTGGCCAATATACATGATCGTGGAATTATAAATAGTGAACAAATTAATATTCCATATTGTAGATTACACAAGAGCAACACAGACTTTTTAATTATGGGGATGAAATTATATAATAAGCTCCCCAGTGAATATCATAAATTACCAATCAATAGCTTCAAAACTAGATTTTACAATTGGTTATTAAATAATCCTTTTTATTCTGTTGCTGAGTTTTTAAACACAAATTTGTATGAAATTGTATTTTAATAAATAAGTTTAATTGCAATTTAGTTAGTTTTCTTTAATTTAAAAGTTTCAAATTATTTCATGTTTTAACCCATATATGCCCGTAATTTTTATTTTTGAAAAAAGTCTTCATTTTCACTAATGTTGCTTCTTTTGGTCATAGTAAGAGAATAACAGTGTAAAATCTCTGCTTACATAAACATTAGTGCCCATTTAACTGTGGGTCGAAAATGGCCCTGTGGGCATATGAGCAACCTTTTCTTGCATATTGCTGTAAAGTCATCATAGCGATTATTTACTAAAACTGTTGGACATAATTGATAAAGAATGACTATTTTGCTTAATATAACTCAAAAATGTATTATTACACTTATATTTTGTGTATACAAATACAAAGGGACATATGTACATAACTACTATGCATATAAACTACCTCTGTTACTCAGAAAGTCCAGGTGGGTGCTATGTATTATTTAAATTTTACTGTTTCTTTTATTAGTGTTTTTTAATCTATTTATATGTTTTTCAATGTATTCTGACGAAGCCTAAAACTGTATGTCTAATGGCCAATTGAATTGAATTAAATTGAATTGAATTGAATTGAATTGAATTGAATTGAACACAAAATGAATATTTTGCACAGTTTTATTTTCAAATTTTGTGGGACTAAAATATATTTGACATACTTGCTATGCAAAGGTCTTCCTGTCTACGACATTACGCCTTCAACTTTTATTTCTAATAAAGGACCTTAGTAATTTGAAAATCAGTGATTAGGAACTGTCACTGGACGTTTTGGAATTATGCTGTGAACTGAAGGTGATTATGTCGTTCCATTCTTTTAATTATTTCTAGACTATCACATCACAATATTATGACGAATAATGTAGGAGTAAAAGTCAAAGGTGCCGCGTCTGGGAAAGTGTCCAGAGACCGTTTATTTCTATTCCTTATTTACTTATTCTTTCTGCATGTTTTATTACTATTCTGTTAGTACAGTAGAGAAGACCTGATGGTCTTAACTCCACCAGATTAAATTAATAATAATATTAATAAACGAAAGGACAACGAACTTTATGTTTTCTCTTTAGTATTGACATCTATGACGAGGACAACTTCTTTCAGTGGATAAAGAAAAATAAATAAAATCAGCAATACGCACAAAGACACTATTCAGTGATATAAGTAGCTCGGCAAATATATATAAAGGAAAAAAACATGTCGGTCGGATTCGTGAGAAACACAATGACAAAATGCACATTATGAAAATCATTGGCAGCCTTTGATGGCTATTTAAATTCTGGGATCTGTGCCGGCGCTGCGAATAGTTATGCAACACGCGGAAACATTGTAGGTGTCGGCGTGTCGTTTATAAGGATGGAAGAAATAAAGACTTAATATAGAGAGCTCGAATGAATTATAGGAAGAAGTAATACACCGTGGTAGTCTGTGAACTCGAGTAACAATTTAACACTTTAATGTATTACAGCAAGTTTTGAACATTTTAAATTTATGGAAGATATTATGCATTTTAGGCGCCGTGTAGAAACTATTTTCTTACGCGTAACTTCCCAACCGTGGTCGCATTAACAATATGTGAGTTATGGGGCAGAAACGTGGACATTACGACGAAGTAAAGAGAAGCAAATAGAAGGATTTGAAATGTAGATATGGAGAAGAATGGAACGTGTGAAGTGGACAGACAGAATAAGAAATGAAGCTGTGTTGAAAAGAGAGGTGAAGAAAGAATGATGCTGAAACTGATCAGGAAAAGGAATAGAAACTGGTTGGATCACTGGCTGAGAAGAAACTGCCTACTGAAGGATTCACTGGAAGGAATGGTGAACAGGAGAAGAGTTCGGGGTAGAAGAAGATATCTGATTATAGACGACATTAAGATACAGGTCTATGGATCATATGAGGAAACGAAGAGGAAGGCAGAAAATAGGAAAGATTGGAGAAAGCTGGGTTTGCAGTGAAAGATTTGCCCTTGAGCAGAACAGCAAATGAATGAATCGTAAAATAAATATGCAATTCTTCTCGAACACCGTTTGATTTTCGTCTTCTTGCCTTCTATAGTGCATGCTACATTCTGACAGCAGGGAAAACAGTTAAGCCAAGTGGAATGCTTTTGAAGAGAGGGTGTCTTCCCACCCCTGGGTCGTCCAGTCGACTATGTCTGCCTGCCTGCCTTCATTGTGAAGTGCAGGATCTCGGACTACAACCACATGTGAACAATGTCCTGCAGCGTTTTCCGTTCTAACAAGCGCACCCATTCCGTTGTAGAGGGTTCACAAAACTAGACGAAAACTTTTTCCTTCATTAAAAAACTGTCCTGCCTTAAAAAGTTTCTTTTATGTATGTAAAAAAACGGAATGCCGTAAACATGTCAGAGGCTCATTTTAAAAGGAAAAGCTTTTCTGTTCCAAGGATCTTTGTAATTTGTGTTCGAGCTCCTGTATCAAAAGAAGCCCGGTTCTAAAGAAGTGTATTTTTGGAACATTTCTTGGAATAGCAAGTCGGAAAATGGGTCCTGAAATCGACATGAGTTTGTTAGGAATTCTTTGATTAAACCACATCCGTTTGTTTTTCTCAGAATTTAAAGTTCAGAGTACTACAAAATTGTCTGTGCATATTTAAATGTCAACCTACATTATTATTTTCGATTTGAAGAATGCTAATGAATAAGTCATTATTAGCAACCTGCAGAAAACCCTTCGCATGGCATTCTTCGGAAGACAACTAAAGATGTGGGTATCATGTTATATATTTATGACATTTAAGTTAAATGAATTCTGTCTCAGAGAGGGCACAGGAGAAATGTATGCTGAATTTTTTATCCATATTAAGTTTCGACGTTGAATTCCTTTATAGTTCAGAGAGTGGTTTTATGAAATAAAAGGTAAAAGGTAAAGGTATCCCCGTAACATGCCATGAAGGCACTTGGGGGCATGGAGGTAGAGCCCCATGCTTTCCATGACCTCGGTACTAGAATGAGGTGGGAAATACTACTACTAATTCTGATACTACTACTACTACTACTACTACTAATAATAATAATAATAATAATAATAATAATAATAATAATAATAATAATAATAATAATAACAACGAAGATGTTCTTCAAGAGCTTGAAATAACTTATCTTATATTTTGATTACATCTGTAGTTGCAGAACTAACTGGCAGTAACGTGTTCACGCATGGGAAGGACTCTCATTCCTCGTGACATTTCTACCTACTGTCCAAGAGAATACAGAAAGACCTTCGAAAAGATGGCTTGAGACCATAACGAGCCATTAGGCCTAATACTTGTTAGGATGATGATGATGATGATAATTATAATAATAATAATAATAATAATAATGATAATAATAATAATCGAGGTCGCCAATATAATAATAATAATAATAATAATAATAATAATAATAATAATAATAATGGTTTATTTTAACTGGCAGAGTTAAGGCCATTCGGCTTTCTCTTCCACTCAACCAGAGCATTATAACCAGAATATTATAAGCATTAATCAAAATCTAAAATCAGTTACATGACCACAAGTCATCTATAATACACGACAACAGAAACAGGAACTTAACAAAGTGACAACGGCCTACTGATATATCCATAGATCCTTCACGCGACATGATCACAGATGTTGAAGGTTGTATAAATATACTTGACAAAAAGAATTCATTTTCAACTATACACCGTGTACTTAAAAGAATACAGCAGTTTATAGTCGTTATATTATCACTCAGATGAGGCGTAGAAAGTTGTTTGTAGGATCAAATGAAAGAGGAAGGAATAGGGTTTTAGTTGTATGCATGCGCAGATAGCGATCCTTTATTTTGTTTCCTTGGCAGTGATAATAACAAAGATGGCGACTCCTCAATAGAAAGCATTTTGTGTTTTTGGCAACGACCGGTTGTCTGTGTCAAGGTAAAACGTTTATGGACCGTTCTTTTCCGTTGAAGCTAGCGTAACTGCAATTATGTACCTGGATTTTCTCCAAGAATGGCTTTTTCCTCAACTGCAGGATGAACCAAATAACTTAATTTGTCAACAAGATGGCACACCTCCACATTGGCATCACCTTGTACGAGATTGGTTGAATAATGTTGTCACTGATTGTGCTGGATTGGTCGCCATGCACCCGATGACAGGGGCTTACCTCCAGTGGCCTCCAAGATCATCGGAGTCCACCCATGCGATTTTGTACTTTGGGATTTTGTAAAGGAGCAAGTCTACGTGCCTGCATTGCCTGCTAACTTGCCCGAGTTGAGAGACAGGATTCGAGAAGCCGTTGCTGCCATCACTCCAGACATGCTGATTAAAGTATTGGCAGAATTAGCATACAGGTTAGATGTGTGTCGTGTAACAAACGGGGCTCAAATGGAACACTTATGAACTTATAATGTGAACTGGAGATGTTACTCTTTCACTTAACATGAGGTTTGTTATTGTCATAGTTAGTTGAAGTATCATTAAAGACGTTTAAAATCGCTATATTCTTTTAGATACATCCTGTATTAAGGAATTTACAAAGCAATTATATACGCATGGTGCGAATCAACGGGGGGATTGGGGGATTCCCCCTCCTGTTGGAAAGTTATCCCCTCTCATAAATTCATATTAACATCCCTGCCAGGGATAACTTCTATCCCCTCATAAAATATAATTGATTTAATATGAGTACTTATACTATATAAAGTATGAAGTATGCAAAAGAAAAATAATATTGATGTATTATCATCACCGTCAAGCTGACAACAATCAATAACTTAGGAATTACACATCTTATCTTAAGCCTGCTCATGGATTTATTATTATAATCAAGATGCAAGACAAGCAACTCAATGCGACCAAGCGTTGAGCCTATCGAATGAGGTAGAGGTCGCCTCTGTCGCTCTGTTGTCATCAGTTTGGGAGAATTAAGAATACCGTTATTCTCTATCTAGGATTCTATTCCACCCTCATCAGAAATCTTAATTCGCTCCCTGTATATATGTGATCATATGAAGGGGGGGGGGGAAACTTCGAGAATTTGAGACTAACTGATGAACACTGTGACTAGGATTGGAACCTTATACGAGTGGATAGAGACAAATTATAATATTGTGTGTTATGACTCATGAGTATATACTTCAGTCAGGATTGCTAGTACACGATAATATATATTTTATCACTAGACTTCAAGTATTTACTTAAAAACTGGAAATAACAGTATGTACTACTATTGTATTGACTGCACCCAATGTCTCAGTTCTTAAAACATTGAAAACAGATTGGGAATCACAGAATTTAGATTTTAACACACTAAACAGTGCTATGCTACCTGAGAATTCTTTGTTAACACTATAACGTATAAGCTCAGCCAGCTTATAGTTTGGTTACATGTTAAAGTCGAGAATTCTTTGTTAACACTGTAAGGTATAAGCTCAGCCTGCTTATAGTTTGCTTATATGTTAAAGTCGAGAATTCTTTGTTAACACTATAACGTATAAGCTCAGCCTGCTTATAGTTTGGTTATATGTTAAAGTCGAGAATTCTTTGTTAACACTATAACGTATAAGCTCAGTCTGCTTATAGTATGGTTATATGTTAAAGTCGAGAATTATTTGTTAACACTATACCGTATAAGCTCAGCCTGCTTATAGTTTGGTTATATGTTGAAGTCGAGAATTCTTTGTTAACACTATAACGTATAAGCTCAGCCTGCTTATAGTTTGGTTATATGTTGAAGTCGAGAATTATTTGTTAACACTCTACCGTATAAGCTCAGCCTGCTTATAGTTTGGTTACATGTTAAAGTCGAGAATTATTTGTTAACACTATAACGTATAAGCTCAGCCTACTTATAGCTTGGTTATATTTTGAAGTCGAGAATTCTTTGTTAACACTATAACGTATAAGCTCAGCCTGCTTATAGTTTGGTTACATGTTAAAGTCGAGAATTATTTGTTAACACTATAACGTATAAGCTCAGCCTGCTTATAGTTTGGTTACATGTTAAAGTCGAGAATTATTTGTTAACACTATACCGTATAAGCTCAGCCTGCTTATAGTTTGCTTATATGTTAAAGTCGAGAATTCTTTGTTAACACTGTAAGGTATAAGCTCAGCCTGCTTATAGTTTGGTTATATGTTAAAGTCGAGAATTATTTGTTAACACTATACCGTATAAGCTCAGCCTGCTTATAGTTTGCTTATATGTTAAAGTCGAGAATTCTTTGTTAACACTATACCGTATAAGCTCAGTCTGCTTATAGTTTGCTTATATGTTAAAGTCGAGAATTCTTTGTTAACACTATACCGTATAAGCTCAGCCTGCTTATAGTTTGCTTATATGTTAAAGTCGAGAATTCTTTGTTAACACTGTAAGGTATAAGCTCAGCCTGCTTATAGTTTGGTATATGTTGAAGTCGAGAATTCTTTGTTAACACTATACCGTATAAGCTCAGCCTGCTTATAGTTTGCTTATATGTTAAAGTCGAGAATTCTTTGTTAACACTATACCGTATAAGCTCAGCCTGCTTATAGTTTGCTTATATGTTAAAGTCGAGAATTCTTTGTTAACACTGTAAGGTATAAGCTCAGCCTGCTTATAGTTTGGTTATATGTTAAAGTCGAGAATTCTTTGTTAACACTATAACGTATAAGCTCAGCCTGCTTATAGTTTGGTTACATGTTAAAGTCGAGAATTCTTTGTTAACACTGTAAGGTATAAGCTCAGCCTGCTTATAGTTTGGTTATATGTTAAAGTCGAGAATTCTTTGTTAACACTATAACGTATAAGCTCAGTCTGCTTATAGTTTGCTTATATGTTAAAGTCGAGAATTCTTTGTTAACACTATACCGTATAAGCTCAGCCTGCTTATAGTTTGGTTACATGTTAAAGTCGAGAATTCTTTGTTAACACTGTAAGGTATAAGCTCAGCCTGCTTATAGTTTGCTTATATGTTAAAGTCGAGAATTCTTTGTTAACACTTTGTAAGGTATAAGCTCAGCCTGCTTATAGTTTGCTTATATGTTAAAGTCGAGAATTCTTTGTTAACACTGTAAGGTATAAGCTCAGCCTGCTTATAGTTTGCTTATATGTTAAAGTCGAGAATTCTTTGTTAACACTGTAAGGTATAAGCTCAGCCTGCTTATAGTTTGCTTATATGTTAAAGTCGAGAATTCTTTGTTAACACTGTAAGGTATAAGCTCAGCCTGCTTATAGTTTGCTTATATGTTAAAGTCGAGAATTCTTTGTTAACACTGTAAGGTATAAGCTCAGCCTGCTTATAGTTTGCTTATATGTTAAAGTCGAAAGAATTCTTTGTTAACACTGTAAGGTATAAGCTCAGCCTGCTTATAGTTTGCTTATATGTTAAAGTCGAGAATTCTTTGTTAACACTGTAAGGTATAAGCTCAGCCTGCTTATAGTTTGCTTATATGTTAAAGTCGAGAATTCTTTGTTAACACTGTAAGGTATAAGCTCAGCCTGCTTATTAGTTTGCTTATATGTTAAAGTCGAGAATTCTTTGTTAACACTGTAAGGTATAAGCTCAGTCTGCTTATAGTTTGCTTATATATTAAAGTCGAGAATTCTTTGTTAACACTATACCGTATAAGCTCAGCCTGCTTATAGTTTGGTTACATGTTAAAGTCGAGAATTCTTTGTTAACACTGTAAGGTATAAGCTCAGCCTGCTTATAGTTTGGTTACATGTTAAAGTCGAGAATTCTTTGTTAACACTATAACGTATAAGCTCAGCCTGCTTACAGTTTGGTTATATGTTAAAGTCGATTATACAGCAGTATTACTTGGTATTATTAATGAAGAGGTTGGGGTCTGAGATTAAACTGTCACTCCGGCACACGCTGGACCGGTAAATGCAGCACAATTACCAGTAGGAAATTGAAGTATAATGAATATCTGTGCAATAGGAAATGAAATATTGTTGCTACATGTCAGTTGTCTGCCCGTCACTCTTCCATGACGGGGTTCAAGTCGTAGCATCTCCCACAAGGCTTAGTGCGATGGAGCACACATTATTGTAGCGTGGGTGCTAGATGAATAGTTGTAACATTTTAAACATTATCCCCAAAAATTGTTTTCTAATTTTATTTCTGTAGAAATAATATTATTATAGAATGAAGAATGCGGTTCACGGATAGACAAATGTCCATACCTGTAGAGTAACGATTAGCTCGTCTGATCGCGAAACCAGGTGGCCCAGGTTCATCCTGGTCGGGGCAAGTTATCTAGTTCAGGTTTTAGTCCAATATGAGCAAATGTAGCCTTAGTCACGCCAATGACCTTGTCCCAATTAATTTGCACACTAGTTTAGTTCGGAAACGAAAGAGATATTAACCTCAAAACATGGTTGGAGTTAATAACTTCTTATCTTCATCTGTCTTATCATGGCAATGCTGTACGCATCTACTGTATTTTCTGATTTTCAAAATATCTCGAAGACAAATTCTTACTGCAGACAATTGACTATACAAATGCCCTAACACAGCGGTGACTAAACTGTGCATTGTGATTACATCATGTAATCAAAGACATTCATACTGGCAAGGGGAGTTTCCTGTACAATGCTCTCTGTCTCGCTCACGTACTGAAGGTAAGCAGTGTCGGTTCCATGTCGCTCTACAAATCCTCGGTTTCGTACAGAAGGGGAAGAGGAATTTATTCGCTGTTCTGTCGGAGAAAATGTAATATGTTGCTTTGTCTAACGGTTGAATTAGTAGTGGTATATAGAAGCGACATTACAGGGCAATACGCTGAATACATAGGCATAACAGGTATTATTATTATTATTATTATTATTATTATTATTATTATTCGACTACTAAATGTACATAGGCCAAATAGAAATGATCGGGACGAAATTGAAATACAAACTGCTGAGCAATTTATACCCGAACCCACGCTTTCAGAAGTCGAAATTGCGATAGAAAATCTAAAAAAAGTACAAGTCTCCAGGTATCGATCAAATTCCAGCAGAAGTCATACAAGAGGGTGGAAGTGCATTATATAGCGAAATTTATAAACTTGTACTTGCTATTTGGGAAAAGGAAATTGTACCAGAACAATGGAAGGAGTCCATAATTGTACCTATTTTTAAAAAGGGGAACAAAGCCAACTGTGGTAACTTTCGAGGAATATCACTTTTGTTGACGCCATACAAAATTTTGTCCAATATTCTTTTGAGAAGATTAACTCAGTACGTAGATGAAGTTATTGGGGATCATCAGTGCGGTTTTCGGCTAATAGATCGACTATTGATAAGATTTTTTGTATTCGACAGATAATGGAGACAAAATGGGAGTATAACGGTACAGTACATCAGTTATTCATAGATATGACTCGGTTAAGAGGGAAGTATTATATGATATTCTTATTGAATTTGGTATTCCCAAGAAACTAGTTCGATTAATTAAAATGTGTGTCAGTGAAACATACAGCAGAGTCCGTATAGGTCAGTTTCTATCTGATGCTTTTCCAATTCACTGCGGGCTAAAGCAGGGAGATGCACTATCACCTTTACTTTTTAACTTCGCTCTAGAATATGCCATTAGGAAAGTTCAGGATAACAGGCAGGGTTTGGAATTGAATGGGTTACATCAGCTTCTTGTCTATGCAGATTACGTGAATATGTTAGGAGAAAATACACAAGCGATTAGAGAAAACACGGAAATTTTACTTGAAGCAAGTAAAGCGATCGGTTTGGAAGTAAATCCCGAAAAGACAAAGTATATGATTATGTCTCGTGACCAGAATATTGTACGAAATGGAAGTATAAAAATTGGAGATTTATCCTTCGAAGAGGTGGAAAAATTCAATTATCTTGGAGCAACAGTAACAAATATAAATGACACTCGGGAGGAAATTAAACGCAGAATAAATATGGGAAATTCGTGTTATTATTCGGTTGAGAAGCTCTTATCATCCAGTCTGTTGTCCAAAAATCTGAAAGTTAGAATTTATAAAACAGTTATATTACCGGTTGTTCTGTATGGTTGTGAAACTTGGACTCTCACTCCGAGAGAAGAACATAGGTTAAGGGTGTTTGAGAATAAGGTGCTTAGGAAAATATTTGGGGCTAAGCGGGATGAAGTTACAGGAGAATGGAGAAAGTTACACAACACAGAACTGCACGCATTGTATTCTTCACCTGACATAATTAGGAACTTAAAATCCAGGCGTTTGAGATGGGCAGGGCATGTAGCACGTATGGGCGAATCCAGAAATGCATATAGAGTGTTAGTTGGGAGACCGGGGGGGAAAAAGACCTTTAGGGAGGTCGAGACGTAGATGTGAGGATAATATTAAAATGGATTTGAGGGAGGTGGGATATGATGATAGAGACTGGATTAATCTTGCACAGGATAGGGACCGATGGCTGGCTTATGTGAGGGCGGCAATGAACCTTCGGGTTCCTTAAAAGCCATTTGTAAGTAAGTAATAATAATAATAATAATATAGAGATACTCGTTGAATATTACATGCTAGTGCAGTAATGAAACGAGCTATTAAACTCCAAGAACTGAAGTCAGCCTTCAATCATCGTCATGAAGAGAAAAATGACATAAATAAATGTAAGGAAGCCAGCTATCTAGTGGCGAACGAAATAGCTCGTTCTCTTAAGCCTTCCAACGAAGGAGAGTTTTATAAAAGCGTAATGATGAAGGTGGCTGAAATAATTTTATCCAATGAAAGTTGTTGATTAATTTTGAAAAAAAAAAAATGCTCATTTCTCGACTAAATATCCAGAAGATAATTCACAAAATTTCTGATTGTGTTTTCATTGAGGAATATTAAAAAAAAGCAAGAAAATTTGTATATATGTTTTTATTGGTTTTTGATGACAGTAGTGACATTACTGATACAACAAAGCTTGCTATTTTTATTCGCGGGGTTGATGAAGAAATCAATGTTAGTGCACGAACCACCACTGGTTGTATTTTTCATGCCATGTACCTCTACCCTGTCTCCTTACTTCTTGGACTGTCTCTCGCGCGTAATCATTGGTGTTCGAGTTTTGGTCACCGCTGCCCTAACATATTAGCCTCAACAACTTTTTGAGGAAGAAAACTAAGAAAATGTGTAATACTATTTGGAGCTTGTATGAATCCGTCAATTGTTTCATTACTGTAGCATTATTAGGGCTCATGTCAGATGTATGACGACATATCCGTTGACCGTGAACTGAATTTAGTAATGTGTTTTCCCCCGTCAGTGTATATTTAACTTTGTATAAAGGGTCAGTGCTTCCCTTACACTCAGTGTGTTAAGTATCCACGCCATAGTGTTGAGCGTAGGAAGGTGACGTGTGAAACTGATTTTCAGAAGAATCTTCTCTCCTATAATGGTATGTTACTTAATAGGATAACAGTTAATCTTCTGCAATGGATAACTGATGAATAAATACACATCTATCTAAAAAAATATTACGAGTACAATGAATAGTGACAGAAAATGTGAGAAATATATTTTATGCTCGACCATGCCGAAATGTAGTAATTATACACCTGGTAGCAGCCTTAATGGACCTCATTAAAGTACACCTATTCATTAAAGTTCAGGTTTTCCACCAATCAGAAAGCAATATGAAAGCGCAAGTATCGATTATTCTCGGATATGCAATCGAAAGACAACTAGCGAAACGTCACGGAGGCTGGAAATCCAATACTGTCGCAGAAGGTTATGTTCTGTTACTATAATAATTAGCGTTAATTGTAAATAATATTCAAATAAATTCAATTTGTCATTTCGTTTTTCAATGTCTAAATCAATTTCAAGGTTATATCAAGATTAATCTTTATTTTACTCTCTAGATTATATCAAGGACAATGACATTTGTTCCTCGGAAAAAATCTATACTTTCGCGTCTGCGCACATCTTACAATTTACGAGATATTGCACAGGGTCACTTCCGCTCTCCAGTCAGATAAGAATAATATGAATACTTATGAATAATTTCAAGTTAGAAATATGGTCGAACATAAAAAGTCGTATGAAACTTTCCTATAATGGTAATTAAGACGCTCGTATGAAAATTATGAAACGAGCGTCTTAATTACTACTATTATAGGCTCGTTGCATAATGTACTATTATGTAGTATTTAGATAATTCAAGATATTTTTAAGGATTCGATGTAACATGAAAAAGTAAACCATACATTTCTTAAAATCAAAATTTCACCTGAAACTAATTTAAAATTAAATCTTGAAGAGTGTGATTATTTTCGTATAGGGTAAAGATTGGTAATATTTTGCTACTAATAATAATATGATAGTACCGTTTGAGAATTTTTTACAATTTTACTGAGCGAGAGAAGAACCGGTTTTGTGCAGAAACTTGTCCACGAACATTCTCTTAATACGTTGACGCAAAGAAACGACCTTCCTCTCGCTCAGTATAATTGTAAGAAATTTTCGAAAAGAACTATCATAATATTATTAGTATCACAATTTACCAACCTTTACTCTACACACACAATTTGAATACCACATCTGTAGAAAAGTGGAGAATTTTATTTCCTCAAACTTTACCGAGTTTAATATTTCACATATTGAATCAAAACTACTAACGGTTTTAGGTTAGTGATGACAAGTTTCCTTTCATTTATGATAGCTAAAATTAGAATAAATTACAGTGTTTAAAAAAAGTAAATCTCCTCTCTTTAATTTTGTTCATCTCTTTTAACTTTCATCGAAAAAATCAAAACTTTTTGAAGTGTGTAACATGTAAAACGTTATTGTCCGGTGGTTCAAAGTTGGTGTTAATGCATTAAACTAATTCATATAATTGGAAAGGCTGTCATTTACTGAGTTGTGTTACAATAGAATTGCATTACTGTAACAAGCTGTACCTGTTAAACTGGGGAAACAGTGCTTGTTTCAATCTGTACTACAGGGATAACGTTTTTAATTATATTAGTTGAATGTCAAAAGAGATTCAGTTTTGTTTGGTGTTTTGTTTAAGTACGATTTAATTTGTGCATATTTTGCGATCATGGGAAATTGTGAAAGCGATAGTAGGCCTACATAAGCGATCAGGGGTTCCAGTTCTTTGAAAGAAGAACTGGGCTTAAGAACACCTGGGCTTGAATCTTTGTCTTGTGGTTACACTAAGCTTTTCTAAAGAGTTGTCTTTGCTCCATGTCGGCCACATGACTAAAATTCCGTAACCCTTAAATTGGCAATGTATCACATAGGATACGACATGTTAATAAGCTATATGCTATAATTTTAATACAACAATAGAATAAAATAGTACATTATGCAACGAGCCTATAATGGTAGTAATTAAGACGCGAGTATGTTTATGAAACTCGCTTGCGCTTGTTTCATAATTTTCATACGAGCGTCTTAATTACCATTATAGTCAAGTTTCATACGACTTTTTTTGATCGACCATATTTCTAACTTGAAATTATTCATAAGTATTCATGCTATTTTTATCTGACTGAGGAGCGGAACTGACCTTGTGCAATACCTCGTAAATTGTGAGATGTGCGCAGACGCGAAAGTATAATTTTTTTCCGACAAACAAATGTCGACATTGACCTTGATATAATCTAGAGAGTAAAATGAACATTAATCTTGATATAACCTTGAAATTGAATTAGACATTGAAAAACGAGATGACAAATTGAATTTATTTGAATATTATTTACAATTAACGCTAATTATTATAGTAACAACTAGTTGTCTTTCGATTACATATCCGAGAATAATCGATACGGTACTTGCGCTTTCATATTGCTACAGTACAATGGTATTTTCTGATTGGTGGAACACCTGAACTTTAATGAATAGGTGTACTTTAATGAGGTCTATTAAAGGGCTGCTACCAGGTGTATAATTACTACAGTCATTTCGGCATGGTCGAGCATAAAATAAATTTCGCAATACTATAATGTTGCACAACATATAAAATATGGACATTGCGATAGTTGTTTTCTTTACAGTCCGACACGGTTTAATAAACTAGTGTGAGAAATGAAGTATTGCCAATTTAAGGGTTAACGGAATTTCAGTTATGTGGTCGGAATGGAGCAAAGACAACTCTTTAGAAAAGCTACTGTTGCTTCTGTATCCTTAATAGAATAAGGACAATACAAGTTAGAGTTAAATCATTTCACAGTAGAAACTAAATTATCCGTCGTAATGTAGTGTAGGGGAGGAACGGTTAATTGAAAAATAAGGATAATCAGTTCTGTTTGTTTTTACCATTTTTTATATTCTTTTAAAGCAGTCTGTCATTTTTTTCTCAATCTTACTACAGTACCAATATTTTTTATCTTCTCCTTTCTAATTATCCGAAGTAAAACAGTGTCCAAAAATGAGATGTCGTCTTCCTTCTCCAAATATCTCACTACGTAATGAACAGGGCTGCAATTTATATGTAAATGCATATTTGTTTTCTCTTTACCTATAGTTCAAATTTTGTCATATATTTACGAATTAGAATATTTGGATTGCAAGAAAAATACGAACACAGACACAAATAAAGTTCTAAAAGGTAACGGCAACTCCGTGTGATCCCGGTGAGATCCCATTTTGAAATTTGCAGGATTTGACAAAAAAAAATGGATTATCTGAAAAATGAGGTTGCCTTTGTAACTAACTCTATCACATTATCTCGTATACCATATTGACACCCATTTTCAGATCTTTGAAATGACACATTTGCCAGCTCTCTATTTTGATGGGATACAAGTAAAACGCAATTCAACACACCGACTTGTCACTTTTTTTTAAAATGTTGATATATTTTGATATCAACATGTAAAAAAAATCCGCAAAAAAATTGGAAATCACTTTACAGATATAATGAGAATTTTTAATTTGGTTAACATTTGTTGTTTACTCAATGTCCGAAGACAGATACCAACAAGGCAACTAGGACAGGAGATAATGGGGTAGGGTAGCCAATCTCTTTCCCCCTGCATTGGATACATCGCCGATTAGCTACATATTACACTAATCAGATGTGTAAGAGTGAAATTGATAAGTGCACCTTTTGGTTGATTTGAAATGGAATGCTCAAATTATGGAGAATTTGGTGATCATTCCATTTTACAAATATTTGGAGCACAAAATGTTAATTAAAAAATGAGTTTGCAGTTCTTTAGTGCAAGTCAATTACTACACAAGAATTATCAGAACTGGAATTTTCAGACTGTGATTTAAAGGAAGAGGTATGTGTTGTCTTCGTTTGTTTGCGCTGCTATTTCTTATGTAAATCATGACCATCCTTAGTATCTAAGAAACTTTAGCAAGCAATGTACGCACAACTTGACTATAGAGTTCCTTGAACATAGTAGACAGATATACTGTGAATGTAAACAACGACATAAATGTGCTTCTTTATATTCTACTGTTAATAGTACAATCTAGTGACTGTGGAAAATGAAATAGGATACATACCTCACAAGTTTTCATGTCCCTCGGCGACATTGAAGGCGTTAGCGTTACAATGAAAAACCATATGGTACATGCTTGCAACTAGTTCGAAAAAAGAAAAAAACTGTACACTATGAACTGAAAATGCATTGTGATGGCCTGAGTTCGTTTCGTAGGGAGAGACGGAACAATACTGTACCTCTGATCACGAACTGGATTTTACACTAGCGCACAGGTACACAAAATTTACTGCGACACCTCACTCCATCTGTACTCCGTCGCACTGTTAACTTCACTTCATTCTTAAGTTGTCTCGGAACCTAAGCCTGATCATGACGCATTTCTTTTAAGACAAGTTGAATTTTCTGGTAGTTCGAATTACAGTCCACAAGTTCATTTAGTGCAGACCTGCAGAACTGTATCTCCTCAGAGCGGTTGCCTTACTACCCCTTCTTATCCCACTCACCTTTTCTACCAGTGAGGTCATGGCGTTCTAGTTACGCTCAGCTACATCAACATTTATTCTCGCGGCGGCAGGTATACAATACGCCATCAAGAATTACAAATGAACAAGTAATAAAATCCTTAGGAACATATCTTTAGAATCCACACCTGTGGAGTAACGGCTAGCACGTCTGGCCGCGAAACCAGGTGGCCCGTGTTGGTCGAGGCAAGTTACCTGGTTGAGGTTTTTTCCAGGGTATTACCTCAACCCAATATGAGCAAATGCTGGGTAACTTTCAGTGTGGAACCCCGGACTCATTTCACCGGCATTATCACCTTCATCTCATTCAGACGCTAAATAACCTACGATGTTGATAAAGCACCGTTAAATAGCCTACTAAAATAATAAAAAAAAAACATATCTTTAGAAAGTAAGGGAAAAATGAATGAGGGAAATAAATAAGTTAAAAGGCATTTGAAATGAATTTTAAAATGCATGTGTGCATATAATGTAAGAAGGTCTACCTATGTATATATCGTCCTATTACTAGTAAAACCGATTAAGTTCACTTTTTGTCTTTCCGTGCTGTATTCCACTAAAATGAATTAAGTCCGAAATATATGGTGCAGACAACAAAACAATTACTTTATTTGAAGAATTCATTATGATTTTTTGTGCATTAATAAAGTTTTAATTCCTGTTTTTACAAAACTTGCATTACTGGCCTTAATTGGTTTTATTAGTAATAGGACGATAAACAAATGGTACGTTGATAAGTGAGTGATAGCTATATGAACGGATGTTAATGCTGTCATTCAACATTGTAACGTACTCTCTCTCTCTCTCTCTCTCTATATATATATATATATATATATATATATATATATATATATACACACACACACACACACACACACACACACACACACACACACACACAATATGCGTATTGTAGTTTAAAGAGAACTGAAACATGGCAAAATCTAAACCCATGAAGAAATACTACTTCCAAAGGGAATGGGAATATGATTATTTTGTTGTTGAAGACGAAAGAATGCTTGTTTACTGTGTCCCATCCAATTTATTTCTACTCGTCATTTCAATATTAAACCACATTTCAACAATGTCCATATTAAGAATTTTAGAATGCACAAACTTTCAGGTAAGTTCATTATTACGAACTGTATATTGATTATTTATTTATATACTGTTAAGGACGTCACTCGTTGTGTTCATTTTGAATTGAAATTAATAATGACTTTTAAGGTTCATTACTCAAATGCTATAAATTTATGTTTCCGTAGGTGATGATAGGAGGAAAGTTTTCGAAAATCTAAAGCAGGTTAAGTGCAAAGAAATCTCAATGAAACTACCGACAGGAAATCTAGCATAATTGTAAACCTTGAAACGAGATAACGCATTATAAATACGATGAATCTATTACAATCATTTTTTAAAATTACATGCCGCCACTGATGGACCCTTGCACGGGCAGAGAATGTAAACAACTCTACGCGGAAGTCGATCATCTCCAATGGAAGTGGAGTCAGGCTAACGTCTTATTTGCCCTACTTACGGGTTCTGCAGCTCTGATTTAGTGTATATAAATGAATTTTATGGTTGACTATTACACTCTTACTACGTCATACCACTTTTGACCAATAAAACGGTACGAAAGGACGTATTTCAACCAATCATGGCTGCATATCGCACAATTTTATCGCGTCCCTAGCATTTGTTTAATTTTATCGCGTCCCTAGCATTTGTTTAATTTTATCGCGTCACTAGCATTTGTTTGTTTGCCAACATTTGAAACTGCGCTGGTCTGGACGTAATATATATATATATATATATATATATATATATATATATATATAAAATTACAAACCACTCCAGTTGATGCACAGCAGTTTCAAATATGACTCGCATTGGCATTCAAGAACAATAATTAATAAAAATCACTGATCATATCAATGCATCTGAAATCCGATTTACAAATAAATGAAGAGCACCATTCGGAAATCCTGAATAAGCTGAATACACCATGTAGGCCTAAATCAACGAGTTCCACTTCTATTACGCACATGTCCAATATAGCATCAATTGAACCACCAATCACATTCAAATTTGAAAATTGTACATTCAGTAATTATTCCTTTTAAAATTATTCATTCGGAAATCCTGAATAAGTTGAATACAGCATGTAGGCCTAAATCAAAGAGTTCCACTTCAATTACGCACACGTCCAATATAACATCAATTGAACCACCAACCACATTTAAATTTGAAAATTGTACATTCAGTAATTATTCCTTTTAAAATTATTCATTTTTATTTTTTATGTCATCGTCGTTAATTAAAACTTTTCTAACACTTGTATATATTAGTTAGGTTATGTTATAACTTCTGCTATTGGATAGTCACGTATCAGAGATTGTTTAATATCAAGATTTATTGAAAATCATCTGTCAAGTGACGTTGATTACTGGGATTCGGATAATTGAAGTGGAATGCAACTGTCTTAATAAAAATGAAACTGAATCAACAAAGCCTTCTTGACTAGTAACATTGCCATCGTGAGAAGGCATTGCTCACTACTGCCATCTAGCATGCATCTAGCGTAATATTTGTAATGTTGAGATGGTACAATAATACATTTGAAGACAGTTGTATTTTCGTAAGTCAATTAATATTTTATTGTATTGGAGTACTTCGTTACTTCTAATCTTTGTATACTTTCTTCTAATCGTGTAATAGTCAATTAAATCCCACTCGAGTTTTGATTTTCTCTAGATAAATCAAAACGTCTAGTGAGATCACTGTTGATAATTTGAATTTCTCACCACATTTTTCACTCTTTGCATTCATTTATACTTTCAATTTGTAGCATCTTATTAATCTCCCAAGTGTCATGTGTAATGAAGCAGTAAAAGAGGGCCCGAATTATCACGAATTTTGAATTAGTGAAGTCCAAATTACCGAGGTTTCACTGTATTTAATATTCATTCATTTTTCCATAATTTTCCTCTCTAGTTCCAGTTTATATCGAAGAGATATTGTGTCCACATAACCTCCCACTCTTTTTTTACGCCCCCAGCTATGTGTTGAGGCCTCTCTAAGATCTCGTATCCGAAGCTCACAAATATGCATCATACGAAAAGAGCCTCAGCAGCGTCATAGGAAATCCTGACGTCATTAATTCTCGTTCTGCGGGTAAGCAAAATTCGGACTGCATCCTCGTCGTCCCATTTGGACAAACAGTGTTCGTTGCCTTTGTGCGGGGTGAGCTCCATTCTCCTCGTCAGAGGGAGCAGTCCGGGTTCCGGCGCCCGGAACGGATCCCGGTGCGAAGCAATAGTTAGGCAGTTCCTGCTTTCATCTCTGCACCTCGCAGACACGGACTTAACTGCGTTATAGAGTTGGCTTTACTTCGCCTCAACTTGGGATTAATAGGTCAGGATTCAGGGATCATTATGCTAGTTATATGTGAATCTCCTAAGATCAGAAATGTTTTGTACCGCTTTGTCTATTACTGGTTTTATCAACAGTAATCTCACTAGACGTTTTGATTTATCTAGAGAAAATCAAAACTCGAGTGGGATTTAATTGACTATTACACGATTAGAAGAAAGTATATAAAGATTAGAAGTAACGAAGTACTCCAATACAATAAAATATTAATTGACTTACGAAAATACAACTGTCTTCAAATGTATTATTGTACCATCTCAGCATTACAAATATTACGCTAGATGCATGTTAGATGGCAGTAGTGAGCAATGCCTTCTCGTCGAGAAGTTCTCGATGACAATGTTACTAGTCAAGAAGGCTTTGTTGATTCAGTTTCATTTTTATTAATATGCAACATATCACTTCAATTATCCGAATCCCAGTAATCAACGTCACTTGACAGATGATTTTCAATAAATCTTAATATTAAACAATCTCTGATACGTGACTATCCATAATATCATATAGCAGAAGCTATAACATAACCTAACTAATATACACAAGTGTTAGAAAAGTTTTAATTAACGACGATGACATAAAAAATAAACATGAATAATTTTAAAAGGAATAATTACTGAATGTACAATTTTCAAATTTGAATGTGGTTGGTGGTTCAATTGAAGTTATATTGGACGTGTGCGTAATAGAAGTGGAACTCTTTGATTTAGGCCTACATGGTGTATTCAACTTATTCAGGATTTCCGAATGAATAATTTTAAAAGGAATAATTACTGAATGTACAATTTTCAAATTTGAATGTGATTGGTGGTTCAATTGATGTTATATTGGACGTGTGCGTAATAGAAGTGGAACTCGTTGATTTAGGCCTTCATGGTGTATTCAGCTTATTCAGGATTTCCGAATGGTGCTCGATCATTTCTTTGTAAATCGGATTTCAGAAGATGCATAGATATGATCAGTGATTTTTATTAATACTTGTTCTTGAATGCCAATGCGAGTCATTTTTGAAACTGCTGTGCATCGACTGGAGTGGTTTGTAATTTTATATATATTTTTGACGTCCAGACCAGCGCAGTTTCAAATGTTGGCAAACAAAGAAACAAATGCTAGTGACGCGATAAAATTAAACAAATGCTAGGGACGCGATAAAATTGTGCGATAAGCAGCCATGATTGGTTGAAATACATCCTTTATTACCGTTTTATTGGTCAAAAGTAGTATGACGTAGTAAGAGTGTAATAGTTAACAGTAATCTCACTAGAGGTTTTGATTTATCTAGAGAAAATCAAAACTCGAGTGGGATTTAATTGACTATTACACGATTAGAAGAAAGTATATAAAGATTAGAAGTAACGAAGTACTCCAATACAATAAAATATTAATTGACTTAACAAAATACAACTGTCTTCAAATTTGTACCATCTCAACATTATAAATATTACGCTAGTAGATGGCAGTAGTGTGTTATGAATAGCTGTTTTCTTATCAGTTGTGCAACTATGGAATCTTCATTGAACTCTGTGGACTGTTACTAGTCAAGAAGGCTTTGTTGATTCAGTTTCATTTTTATTAAAACATTTGCATTTCACTTCAATCATCCGGATCCCAGTAATCAACGTCATTTGACAGATGATTTTCAATAAATCTTAGAATTAAACAATCTCTGATACGTGACTATCCATAATATCATACAGCAGAAGCTATAACATAACCTAAATAATATAAACGAGTTTTAGAAAAGTTTTAGTTAGGGATGATGAAATAAACAAGAAACATTTTAATTAACGACGATGAAATAAAAAATAAACATGAATAATTTTAAAAGAAACAATTATTGAAAGTAGGTACAACTTCAAATTGAATGTTTTTGTGTTTGGTGGTTCAGTTGATGTTACATTGGACGTGTGCGTAAAAGAAGTGAACTCGGTGATGTGCATGGTGTATCCCTCAACTTATTCAGGATTTCCGAATGGCGCTCTTCATTTATTTGTAAATAGGGTTTCAGGGAAGATGCATAGCTATGGCCAGTGATCTTTATTAATTCTTGTTCTTGAATGCCAGATGAGTCATATTTGATAGTGCTGTGCATCGACTGGAGTGGTTTGTAATTTTCTGTTTTTTGACGTCCAGACCAGTGTAGTTTGAAATGTTGGCAAACAAAGAAACAAATGCTGCGGTAGTGATAAAAATAAACAAATGCTATGGACGCGATAAAATTGTGCGATAAGCAGCCATTATTGGTTGAAAGACGTCCTTTCGTACCGTTTTATTGGTCAAAAGTAGTGTGACGTAAAAGTGTAATATTCACAGTAATTAGGAATAGTATTTATGTATTTAACCTGGTAGATATAAGGCAACGAGGCCTTCATTTCCCCTCAATCAGGGGATTAGAACTACAATACTAAGAATACAATTAAAATTATAATTACAATTAATCTTAAATTTATAGTTACAATTACATTCAAAATCAAAGTACTATGCGCAAATTTTTTCTTGATTCTCCGGCTAAAACAGTACTCAATTGGTAAGGTTCAGTTATCAATGCTAGATACCGACATCAATGATAGATTAGTAACACCATCATACTTAGGCAGGGCTGATCATAGTAGGAAGTTTAAATGTAGAAAACAAAGAACGGACGTAGCAAAATTTTCCTTTGTTAACCGCACAATAGTAGGCTGGAACAGCTTACCTGCGGTAATCTTTCAGGGTGGTCCTCTCAAAATCAATACATTTAAGGAAAAGTTGAGAAGATTAGACTGAAAATGTAATTGTAGTTGTAGTATAATTATCTAAGTTGTGTCATGTAATTAAGTTAATATGTAATTAATTAAGATATGTAATTTAGTGTATATGTAAATAAATTAAGGTGATATGTAATTAATTAAGATGATACGTAATTAAGTTGATATGTAATTAATTAAGATGATATGTAATTACTTAAATTGGTAATAGTTGGGTGAAATAGAAGTACTTATAAGTTAGGTTTACTTTTGCTTATTGTAGGCGTTATTATAGAATAGTTTTTATTTATAGTCCTAGATTTATTGCATCTATTTATTTGTAGCTAGAAGTAAATTTACGTTTATTTATTTTTTTATTGCTGTAATTATTTTATTATTGTAATGGTATTATTGTATATTATATAACACTGCCACCAGGTGTATACCCAATTGTAGTGTTAATAAATACATACATACATCTTCGTTGACAAGGAGCGGCAACCACTAAACACTAAAATTGAATTGCATAGGCATACGCCGTGACATCTGATGGTATAATTGGAAACGCTAGAATATTGTGTTACTAATTGTTGTTTAATAGACACAGAAAAATAATACGTTAAAAAATTGAATTAGTTTTGTTTTCGAACATAGGTTTAGTACTTTTTTATCCCAATGGCGAGAAAATAACAGGCACATCAAAGAACATCTTCGAACTCCTCCTCGGAAACGAACTGTTCACAGTGAAGCACATAAATAACGGTTCGGAACACGTTACAATCTTTAGTGCAGTGTGTAGTTCTCTACGGTTGGCAGCACTGCAGTAAGCTAGTTATCTCTGACCCCCTCGTCCAGTTAAAAAAATGTTCAAGAAAAGTTTTGCGGATAGTACTAACAGATTAATAAAGGCTAGGAAATTTATTGTAGGAGTTAAGAACAAAGAAATAATTTATTTTTACTGAAGAACAAATTAAACGTAGAATAATTATATAGAGATAAAATTCGCTAATATGTTTTCGCGGGATATCAGCCGAGTTAAGATTTTGGAATGCTCCAAGCTTTCGACTGCTATCTCTGCAGCCATCTTCAGGGAAGTGATGTCCGAACAGAAAGTCGAAAGGTAATATAGATGTTAGGCTGTCTCAGGTGAAACGGGATTGGTTGGCGGATCGGCCAATTCGGGGCCGGGAATTGTCATCTCTCGTAAGCTCCGCCCCTCCCGGGATTCCTGTGTAAAGTTTGACGGGCGGCGAGCCCTGTTCCGCCGGTTGGAATCGGTTGCCATCCTCGGTCCGTGATCTTCATGACCTTGATTGTAAGAGGGCCTAAGTTGGTCCAAGGCCGGTGTCCATGCCTGACTGAGCTGGAGTCCACTGTCTCTGTTAAAGTTGTTTCTCTCCAGCTTGATCTCTATGGCCTCCTTGATTGTACGATCCCAGTAGTGGCTTGATTTGTTAATGACCTTGGTGTGGTCAAACAGTATTTTATGCTCCTTTTCTATGCTGTGTTGCGCCACTGCAGATTTTTCCGGGTAATACAGCCTCAGGTTCCTCTTATGTTCTTTGATTCTGTCTTCTATTGTGCGGCCAGTCTGCCCTATGTATACTTCGCCGCACTCGCATGGAATCTTGTAAATCCCTGGAGTCCTTAAGCCCTGACTGTCTTTAACCTGACGTAGATGACTCCGGATTTTGCTCTGTGGTTTATGGATGGTTTTGATATTTACCTTCTGGTAATATATATATATATATATATATTTCATTAATGACCTCCCGTTCCGCTATATCCACGGCAGAAGTAGTCATCTGTATATCTATGCAGACGACACTGCCCTCTTGGCGATGGGCAAATCCTATAGATTAGCGTCCCGTAGATTGCAGTCGATCTTAGATCACCTCCAGCCGTGGTTCCACGACTGGAGAATCAAGGTCAATGTAGAGAAATGTCAGGCCATACTCTTTTCACTAAGAGCGAGGCTCGAAGACATACCACCACCACCCACACTTTTCGGACGAGAAATGCCGTGGATGAACCAAATTAAATATTTAGGGATCATTATGGACTCTCATCTCAACTTCCGAGATCACATCCAATCCCTTCTTCGTAAGGTCAACGGGCTGATAGTTAGACACTATCCCATTCTGGCGGCCTTAACTCCTGACAACCTGAGGGTAGGACTTACCATGTATAAGGCCCTCATTCGTTCTGTCATTACCTATGCCGCACCCGCATGGGGGTTTGCGGCAGTGTCCCATCTCCGTAAACTCCAAGTTGTCCAAAACCAGGTGATTCGACTCATTACCCATCTCTCCCGAGTCGCCTCGAGAAGAAAGTTCCATGATGAACTAGAGTTGCCAACCATAGACGAGTTCATTGCTCGACTGGCTAGGAACCTGTATGCGGAAGCTCGTGCTAACCCCAACCCGCTCATATCTGGCCTCGGCCAGTATGATCCTAGGTTAAGGCGTAGACACCAGACAGGTCCATTAGCTATACTATTGAGACAGGAGGACAGGGAGGCTGGCGTTACTCCCAGGTTTTGGTAGCCACGACTCAACTCCATGAGACTCCTTGGATAGTGCAACCGCTTTAAAATGACCTTGTTTTAACTGGGCTAAACAAAATCCCTCCCTAACAATATCTACTTTTGTTAATCGATGGAACTATCATAGAGCCAATTGGCTAGTATATATCCATCGATTCATAGAGTCATTCAACCTAAGAGCCAACTGGCTAGTCTCTGATATTGAGACAACTCATCCTGCCTAAGGTTTTCCGTGGTTTTCCTAAGGCGCTAAGACAAATGTCGGGATGAGCCCTAAAAGAAATGGGCCACGGACCTGCACTCATATCCCCATTAATCCCCCTAATTACTTTAAATTAATTAACTAATTACATCTCTCCCCCCTCTTCGTAATTGAGCCATCATATAGCCAAATGGCTTGTCTCAAAATTGAGACGATTCAACAAGGCTCATGACAACAATCACCTCCTACATAATAGCCAAATTGGCTAGTCTCTTATACATGAGACAACTCATCTCGCCTAAGGTATTCCGTGGTTTTCCTCAGGCGTAAGACAAATGTCGGGATGAGCCCTATAAGAAATGGGCCACGGACCTATATGCCCTTCCCCATATATATTCTACCCTTATTATAAACGATGTATGCCCTAGTTCAGATAATATAAATAGTCTATTAGATATACGAGGTCACTCAATAAGTCGCAAATTGAAATGACAGGGACCTCTCAAATTGCAGATTTAGATTTCACGGCGCTTCTTCCGACGGCCTTCACATGCTTTATCATCGAACAACAGCTGACGGCGTCTTGCCATCCTAACGGCAAACACCAGCCATCTCCTCCTCGCCCCGTTCCGTGATCAATTGATCACTCTCAGCCCCCCTCGCGTATGTGGTACCTAAGAGGTTACGTCCAATTTCGGCTTCCCCTTCAAAATTTTCTAGAGCTCCTTCAGGGGAGCAGCGTAAACCGGAGTGAGACTAGTGGCCAACAGGCTTGGAGCTCACATATTTAGTTTTGTACAGCCCCCAACCCCCTTGCAAGGACGCGTTTGCGTACCTTTTAAATTTTCCTCCCAATTCTACTTCGATTTTTCTATCACTTTTCGATCGTTCGGACATCACTTCCCTGAAGATGGCTGCAGAGATAGCAGTCGAAAGCTTGGAGCATTCCAAAATCTTAACTCGGCTGATATCCCGCGAAAACATATTAGCGAACCAACGCCGGGAAAGCCTCAAATCATACAGAGATAAAATTATCAGAGATTGAAATAATTTATGCTAGAATAAGAGAACTACAGCGACAACACTTTATTTTTACTTGCATTTTTATTGTACCTGAGTTTCTGAATGTACTTGACTTCCACCCCTTTCACTAATGTCCTTGCTAACGTCAGCCACACAAACTTACGGCCACTGTTGCTAGCAATGAAGTAAACAGTACAGAGTACAGTGTGTTTCAGAAATATGTTGTATTTTCTATAGAAGAAAAAGCTTACATTATTGAAATTTATTTTCACACAGGTACAGTGTGTAGCATAACTGAATTTATCTGTGTGGACTGAGCACAAGTGAAGATTAGAGTTACCGAAAGTACGGTACCCTATAATATGGTACGGTACTTAACAGCATTATTTTGTGGGTATGAAGGACGATGATGGAAACTGGAATTACAATATAACCGAATGTGAACAACAGTTTTTTTCCTGATTATATCATTACGGAATACTTTCGTAGAAATGTCATTAATCTGGTAGATAAATTTAGAGCAACAGGGTGTACAGAAAGGAAAAAAAATGTAAAATGGCCAACAAAGATGACAGAAGATGCTGTAGAAAATGCTAAATAAAGGATGCAGCGAAGTCCTAATAAGTCGGTCAAGAAGTTAGCTGTAGAAATTGTTTTTTTTTACGGAAGTGCTTACAAAATTCTCAGGAATAAATTAGGTTAGTAATATGCTGAATAAAGTAAACGTTATATAATGAATATAACCGCCTGAAGAGTTGAGTTTGTGAAAAAAATTGTTACTACTCTACTGTTTTTTGATAAAATACCGTAAAAGTAATGATCAAACTGAAAATCGTAAAAGGCTACTGTATTTTCCTGTAACATAAATGGATACACTACTTTTCTCTCCTCCTATAGCTAGTAAAATGATTTGTTTACATATTGCACTAGTAACACCAAACTCCTGTAATGGAAGGGGGTAACAGTGTTTCCGAGTATAGTCAGGTTAATGTTAAAAATGTTGGTAAAAATAAAGTGATGTCCCTGTACTTACAAGAAGCCATATCTGAACGAGTCTCAATTATTGACCAAGTGCCTAGGTAAATTTACGTTTGAATTGTATTTCGACAGTCCCTGATGCTAGTAAGTAGCAAATTCCAGAGTCTTAGCAAGGATATTGTGAAAGAGGATAAGTATGAGGAGGTGCGATATTGTTAGTATTGTTTCATTGAGACAACACAGCCATCGGCGTAACTCAGTCGCTGAGGACCAGAAAATGATATGAAATTTGCTCATGGTCTTAAACTTTTGTTAATTTCGTCGCTTGACTGATATTTAATTAGACATGAAGAAACCAATTTACATTGGGTGACATTAGATTCACTGGGATTAAATTAGAATGAATGAGATTTAATTTTATTACATTAGCTTAGGTGGGATTAAATTGAACTACACAAAATTAAATTAGATTGTTACGTCAGATAAAATTGGACTGAATTAGATTAAATTAGGTCAGATTGGATGGGACTAAATTGAATGTAATAACAGAAAATTGAATGAATTGGATAAAGTTAAATTAGATTGAACGAGATTAAATTAGATTAGATTGAAAGAAATTAGATTAAATTAGGTCAGATTAACTTAGGTTAGATTTGCTGAGATTAAATTAGGCTAGGTTGGATAGGATTAAATTAGATGAGAATAAACTAGAATGAGTGAGATTAAATTAGAATAGCTCGGATGAGAGTCGATTAAATTGAATGAAATTCAATTTTATTACATTAGGTTGGATGGGATTAAATTACATTACGTTAGGTCAGATAAAGTTGGACTGAACTAGATTAAATTAGATCAGATTGGATTGAATTAAATTAGATGAGATTAGATAAGAATACAATAGAATGAGTAAGATTAAACTAAAATATCTTTTATATTATTTTAATGTACCGAAGTACATATGATATTTCCATGCAGATATTCTGCGTTATCATACGATGAAAGAGTAATGGAACGGAGAAAAATTCTCTCCGGCGCCGGGATTTGAACCCAGGTTTTCAGCTGTACGTGCTGATGCTTTATCCACTAAGCCACACCGGATACCACCCCGGCGTCCGACAGAATCGTCTCAGATTAAGCTCCAACTCTTGGGTTCCCTCTAGTGGCCGCCCTCTGCACTACGTCTTATTCCGTCGGATCCCGGCCAACTAGTCACTCATATCGAGTGCACCTCAGCACATGTGTGGACTTCGGTCCTACGTTCATGGACATCTATGACGTAGTGCAGAGGGCGGCCACTAGAGGGAACCCAAGAGTTGGAGCTTAATCTGAAACGATTCTGTCCGACGCCGGGGTGGTATCCGGTGTGGCTTAGTGGATAAAGCATCAGCACGTAGAGCTGAAAACCCGGGTTCAAATCCCGGCGCCGGAGAGAATTTTTCTTCGTTCCATTAATCTTTCATCGTAAAATATCTTTAACAATTAATATTTGAGGAGAAAAATTCGCTCCGGCGCCGGGGATCGAACCCGGGTCCTTGGTTCTACGTACCAAGCGCTCTGACTACTGAGCTACGCCGAATTCAATCCACAGCACCGGATCGAATTCTCCTCCTTCAAGATATAGAATATCTTTGATGAGATTCGATTAAATTGAATGAGATTAAATTTTATTGCATTAGTTTAGATGGGATTAAATTATATTAGGTTAGGTCAGATAAAATTGGACTAAGCTAGATTAGATTGGATAAGGTTAAATTAAATTGAACAAGATTAGGTTGAATGAAATTAAACAATATTCGATGAGATTAAATTAAATTGAATGATATTAAATTGAATTATATTATATGAGGTTAACTTAGATTAGATTTGGTGAGATTATATTAGATTATATTAGGTGAGAATAAATTAGAATGAATAAGATTTAATTAGAATAATTCGGATGAGATTCAACTTAATTGGATGAGATTAAATTATATTAGAACGAATAAGATTAAATTGGGCTGAACGACATTAATTATAGTAGATTGAATGAGGTTAAATTGACGTAACAATATTAAATTAGTTTCGATTAGATGAGAATAAGATTATATAATATAGCCTGAGACTTAGTTCCATTGGATGAATTAGATTCGATTGGCAGAGTTAGGTTTGAATGGATTAGATTAGATTTCATTGAATCAAATTTGGTTTTATTTCATGAGGTACGTATATTATGTTGGAATAGTACATTATGCAACGAGCCTATAATGAAGGTAATTAAGAAGCGAGTATGGATATTTATGAAACGAGCGCAAGCGAGTTTCATAATTTTCATACGAGCTTCTTAATTACCATTATAGGCGAGTGTCATACGACTTTTTATGCTCGACCATATTTCTAACTTGATATTATTAATTTTCTTTGTATCTGACCTTGACCAATGTCCCGTATGTTGTGAGATGTGCGCAGACGCGAAAGTATTGATTTTTTCCGAGGAACAGATGTTCACATTGACCTTACTAGGCCATAAGAACCTACAGAGATAACATTGAAATTAAATTAGATATTGAAAAACGAGATGACAAATTGAATTTATTTGAATATTATTTACAGTTGACGCTAATTATTATAGTAACAGAACATAACCTTCTGCGACAGTATTGGATTTCCAGCCTCCGTGACTTTTCGCTAATTCTCTTTCGATTGCATATCCGAGAATAATCGATACTTGCGGTTTTATAACGGTAGAAAGCTGACCTGTGATTGGCTGAACAGTTGTAACCTGAGTCGTCATTGGCTGAAAGACCTGACCTTTAATGTATAGGTGTACTTCAATGACATGCATTAAAGGTCTGCTACCAGGTGTATAATTACTACATTTCGGCATAGTCGAGCATAAAATATTATATTCGACAGGATAAGATTATGTGGAATTGAAGACATGATATTGAATTAGATTAGGTTTTACGAGTTTAGTTTTGAATTTTTCGATTCAGTTAACTCGAAATGTTTTGATTGTATTCTATGTACATTTAATTATATCATATTACATGATCTCGACACTGATGAGGTGTTGTGGTCAGCACCACGCTCTGATCGCATTTTACTACAGGTGCTCAATTTGATAGGATAAGAGATTGAGTGAACTGTAAAGTCGTTCTGGAAATTTTGACAACGAGAAAAATTGAACTCGGGACTTTACAATGTACAGACTTTTCTGTACCAACTGAACTACCCTACAGCTATTACATTTGAGTATAGATTATTTAGGATTGTGTTGGATTCTACAGGGACATCATTTTATTTTTACTAACATTTCTAATATTAACTTGCCTATACCTCTGGATGAACGCCGTTTGCTACCCCCTTCCACGACTGGAGTTCGATGATACTGGCGTAATATACAAACAAATCACTTTACTATGTATAAGAGGGAAGAAAAGTAGTTCATCCATTTACGTAAACAAGGAAATATTGCGCTTTTGAGTTTGATGATTTTCATTAGGTTTTTGTTTAATCAAAATACAGTACACTATTAACAATAAGTGTTTTTACTCAGGAACTGAGCTATCCATTCAGACGTATTCATTATGCAGTGTATATTTTAATATCTACTGCACATCAGCGTACAATATAGAGAATGAAGTTAAATTGAAAAAATAATCATAATATGGATATTTAAACACATTTTTGGAAATGGTGGCCGTTCATTTCGATGCAGGCTTGTTCTTTTGTGCATATTATCGCACTATAGACTATTGCATCTAATTCCAATTACCAGTTTCGTCCTTCGTACTAGCAACTCATGTTGAAATAATTCTGTACCTACTCTGTAAAAGAGTACCTTACGCACTGTAAATTCAATCTTCACTTCTGCCAGATCCGAAAAGATAAAATTACTCAGACATACTATCTATTGTATGTTATGTCGTAGGGTCGTAGAAAGGGAGGAAATCACGTGACAGTTAATTACTTAACGAGGCCCTCTTATTTAAGTTATTTTAAACAGTTGTATAATATTACGTAGACGTCCAATTCCTAACAGAAATTAATGTTCTCAGAAAAGTGCTAAGACAGCCCAGCCACTAGCTGGCGAATAAAAATTGGTGGGGGGAACCGGGATACGACGTAGGCAAATGGATGACAGTACCTGTGCGAAAATGGTTCAATATTGAAAGCTCTTTCGTCACTGGAAAACGCGAACATATTTTTGGAACGTACTGTTTACTATGACCACAGTCTAGTATATACAGTCGCGAAGCTCAATACGTAATAAATATGTAAACATTAGGTAGTTGCTCACCACTAGGATCGCTAATATCGCCTCATTACAGGCAATGCAAAATAAAACCGTCACAGTCTATTGTTTCTAGCACCTTCAAAACTCAAGCTTCGTGACTGTATATATTAGACTGTGCTATGACCGTAAGGCTACTATGACTGTATATGCAGTCTTGGATCTGTGTGGAGGGCGGTTGAAGTTGATTAGTAGAAGGTGTGAAGTACATTCAAAAACTCAGGTACAATAAAAATTGAAGTAAAAATAAAATGATGTCCCTGTATTATTTTAAGTAGAAAAGCAAATGCGACTATTTCTCAACAACGCCGGATAGAGCAGTGTTATCTGGGTACCTGCAACCTTGCTGGAAATGATCCTAACACTCAATTACGTCAGAAAGCTCTCGTGGTAAATCATAATGGTATCCGTGTTTACTAACCATGCAAGTTTAAGCTATCGACGTAGCTCGCTCTAAACGCAGTCAAAATTACAGGCTTTCATTTTTTTTTTCGAAGTCAGTTCTTAATAGAAGAATGTCAGTTTTTGTATGAAATTACATTGTCGTGTTTAGTTCTGAAAAAAAATGAAAGGAAAAGAAACATGAAGTCAGATTGTACACTCCGATACGAACTGTAACCTTCCGAAAAGAATGGAGGTAGCGGGGTCAAGGCGAAAGGTCTCCAACCTTCTGTTCAGCACGAAAGAATTGTTAGAAGTAAATACAACTTTTATATAAGAAGGTAAAATGGGTCAGCCTTTGTTTTCCTTTGGCTGACGAATTCAGGTTCTATTTAGACAGTAGATTAAACAGACTCTGAAGGAATTTGCTCTTTGTAGTTTCATGTTATTTGTATAGACTTAACCTTGATTTAAGGAACTTGTAGGACGTGAAAGCATGGATATATCATTATAAATTTTCTTGTAATTAAATGGAAAATATGCAAAAGTTGCAGACATGATATGAGGTTTAATATAATTCTACAGAGTTATAATGATTAATTTATGACTAATTTAAGGGGTGAGACATAACTTTAAGATTCTTTTATTAATACAATATGAAACGTAACTGGCCGTATATATCGATTGCAAGAATGACAACATCCATGCATAATAAGGAAGGCTGTGGAATACCATATAAACTGCAGTTGCACTATTTTCGTGTAGTATTCTTATTAATGTTGTAAAATAAAAGTATATGAATAATATAAAATCAATTCATATTAAATAACAACATGAACATGTTATAGAAGTCATATTTACATGTTAAAAAAACTAATCTCAGGAAAATAGCTCTCCACCTCTCCATGTTTGCTAAAGTCCTCGGAAAACGATATAATTTCGTATCTGCATTTCTTTTGCAGCCCAGTGTACAAATTGAAAGAAACGTTTATGTAATTATTTGTTTCGGGATTAAAAACTAATCTAAATATTAAAAAAACATATGAAGTTAACTAGCTATTTGTGGAGCCTTGATTTGAAAACATTCACATTATGTATCTTTACATTTCCATTTGGAATTCCATAATTTCCACTGACTCTGTTAAATTGGAAAATATGCAAAGAAAATTTATCTCCATATGTACTTTTCGATTTTTACGAAATTCCTGTATTTATAATTATGTAATTAACTGCAAATATTTTAACTGTTGTAGTCTATATGCCAGACGTCAAGATCTTGAATATTTATTTCTTTGTAAAGTTTTAAAAGATAAAATTAATTGTGAATCTTTCTTAAATAATATCAGTCTTCGAATTTCTTCAAAAGGATTAAGATTCCAAAAAATGTTTTATACTAGAAATTCAAAATCTCTTTCTCCGGTCTGCAGATGTATAAATATTGCCAATTTGCATGGACATAATTTAGATCCATTTAATGTATAGTATTTACTTTATCGATATTGTATTTCACTTTGTTTTTCATAAATTAATATCTATTTTCTTAGTATTATATTGATTTATTTATTCTCGTTATCGTTTACATTCCATTGTTTTTATACTCTGTTTAATATATTGTCCTTTTGTATTCTTGTTTATTGTATTGTTTTGTACTGTGTTGAACTTTAATTGGCCTCTGGTTGTTGTACAGCACATAAATATTAATAATTAATTCATTTTAATTAGTTAATTAATCATTTTCCATCACAATATGTCACACAGCTTTGATCAAAGATATAAATAACTATTCTGGAGTTTATGGGAGATCCCAAACTACGCTATAGGAGTAGTTAAATAAGGAAAGGGACTAAGTGACTATGTAAGGAAGGGGACAGAGACGAGATACTGACAAGAGCTTCATCAGAGACGCGGATCCGTTTAAGAAGACGGCCCATCTTAATGAGGCCACGCTCAAAGACGTATAAACGCGTCGCAAGAAATGAGAAGTGCTGTAGGTTAACGACAGCGAACTTGTTTTGCTCATAAATTGAAACTTGTATTTGTAGCCCTGTGTGTGTTCGTGTAAGTGTACAGGGAGTGGGATGGACGAACGTTCAGCCGCAAGTGGACCGTAGAGGCTGGTTCATTAAGCAGACAACGTTAAAAAAATAGAGACGAGATGCATGGATAAGTAGAATCCTGAGTTTGGTTACCTTGAGACTCCGAGCAACCCGCAACAGTGTAGGTATGCATGTCGTATAGGATCCAAACTACATAGTTCAAGTATGCTGTTCAGTGAACATGCGAAAACAAAACAAAGCTAGGCGCTTGGAGATTAGTGCTCTAATAGAAGAGTTTGATAGCGACAACTTCAATAGGAAAGAAGAAACTGTATTTTATCAGAAAGAAATAAAACATTTTTTCGTTTGAAACAGTCATTGATTGTAATATGTAGAGACTGGTAAACACGCTATCATTACTTACATACTTAGAGTAAGGGAGGGTATTGTCGGATACCATTTTGATGTTTCAAAATAAAGGTAATCGAAAAAAGTTAGAACTGGAATTACTTAGTATTATAATAACCTCTTGGGGTTCCTGCAGATTGTACATAGTACTAGGTAATTTACATAATATGTATTTGCTGTATAACTTGTAAAGAGAAAACAGAAATAATATCATCACTGAGAGAATGAGAAGCTAATGTCGGATACATTAGACATTATTATGTAAGAGGTATGATAATGCATTTAAAATAATATATGGCATATCAGAAACTATTACAATAGTGTTCTGTTTAGCCAACTGATATGCATGCCTTTTAACATCATTTCTGGTTCATCCTAAATATTTTCTCTCCATCATTAACACATAGTCAACTAGCTTCTCTTCAAGTGAAGCTGGGAGTATTGGTTTTCGTCCAAGTTTCGATTTAACGGCTTTGGTGGGCTCAGAGTTGGACCGTACATAATCAAATAATGTTGATGGAGGTACATTGAATCTTTTGGAAGCAGCAAGATAGCCCATTCTTTTCTTCCGTACTGCGACAATGGCATTTACCATATCTTCAAACTTCCATTTTTTTAGACTGAATATCTTTTTTCTTTTACTTTAGGCATCTAAAAATGTCAGAAGAGGAAACAATTCGTTACTTCATAATATTCGATTAATTAGAAAATTAATTACTTACATTAATTAAAAATACCCATGAGTAAAAATGCAGTGATTTGTTATAGAAAACATATAAATGGGTTATAGGCAGCTTTTATGTAGCGAGCAGCATTGAAAGACAGCTGACAATGCCCTCGGCTAGTATCCGACATTGCCCTCGGCTAGTATCCGACATTGCCCTGCTAGTATCCGACATTGGCCGACTCTTCACAAACAGTAAAACAAGCCAGCTGCATGAAACATGTTGTCGATAGCATTTCCGCAATTAGAGAATTAAGAAGCCTTATCTATGGTATATCAAACAGTGCATACCATGTTGTGTAAATATAAGAATAACTTGTAACGAATAAATCACATTACTTAACCTCAAAGAGTTATTTATTTATTTTTTTTTTTTGCAGTCTCGTTGAAAACACGCTATTCACACACAGTGAAGCACTCAACAGTAATGGCTATTCATGCAGTGTTCGTCTACTTGTAGAGAACGTAATGCATTATTTTCACAACAGATTGCACCATTCGATGGACAAGAAATATGTTATCCGAGATTATCCGACATTACCAGACCTATCCGACAATCCCCTCCCTTACTCTACTTACAAATGGCTTTTAAGGAATCCGCAAGTTCATTGCCGCCCTCACATAAGCCCGCCATCTGTCCCTATCCTGTACAAGATTAATCCAATCATCATATCCCACCTCCTTCAAACCCATTTTAATATTATCCTCCCATCTACGTCTCGGCCTCCCCAAAGGTGTTTCCCTCTGGCCTCCCAACTAAGACTCTATATGCATTTCTGGATTCGCCCATACGTGCTACATGCCCTGCCCATCTCAAACGTCTGGATTTAATGTTCCTAATTATATCAGGTGAAGAATACAATGCGTGCAGTTCTGTGTTGTGTAACTTTCTCCGTTCTCGTGTAACTTCATCCCTTTTAGCCCCAAATATTTTCCTAAGAACCTTATTCTCAAACACCCTTAATATCTGTTCCACTCTCAAAGTGAGAGTCCAAGTTTCACAACCATACAGAACAACCGGTAATAGCCCTATAAGTGTTTTATAAATTCTAATTTTCAGATTTTTGACAGAAGACTAGATGACAAAAGCTCCTCAACCGAATAATAACAAGCATTTCCCATGTTTATTGTGCGTTTAATTTCCTCCCGAGTGGCATTTATATTTGTTACTATTGCTCCAAGATGTTTGAATTTTTCTACCTCTTCGAAAGATGAATCTCTAATTTTTATATTTTCATTTCGTAGAATATTCTGGTCACGTGACATAACGCTATCATTATTTGTTTTATTTTAAATTTGTGCAGATATTTATGTTTTTTTTTTTTGTTTTGTTAATTTCAAACTTTAATTATATCTAAAGTGTCTAGATTCGTTGTACTTATTGTAAAAATCAGGAGTAGACAAATTCCGGACGCCAGATAGCCATGGAGACTAAAAATTATTATGTGATGCTTGAATTATTCGTTGAGTTTAAGACTTCGATTTTTTTCATGTCACTACGACTAATACATGACGTTAACAAAAGCCGTTGTAGGAATAAACTCGAATGTGCTACTTAGATTAATATTATTTCATTTGTTACGCTTCTGAAATATATTGTCACTACATAGCTTCAATGCAGAACACAGAGCGCCTCTGAGAACGTGTGTTTGCATTGCATACTTAATATTGAATAATTTGGACTGTAAAAATAAATGTTTGAGTGTTTTTATTGACATCAGAAAAGCTTTTGATACTGTGAACCAACTTTTATTATTAGAAAAATTAAATAAGATAGGAATTAATGGAATTGTTTTGAAATTTTTTGCTTCTTACCTTAGTAACAGAACACATGTAATCAAAATTGACAATAAATTTAGTAGCACTCGAAATATTAATATCGGGGTCCCACAAGGGACTGTCCTCGGTCCAATTTTGTTTTTAATATATATTAATGATTTATTGGAGGTGGGATATGATGGTAGAGATTGGATTAATCTTGCTCAGGATAGGGATCAATGACGGACTTATGTGAGGGCGGCAGTGAACCTCAGGGTTCCTTAAAAGCCAGTAAGTATGTATTGGCAATTAATTTAAAGAAATTCAATGCTGAGATATATTCGTATGCGGATGACACGATTGTTACTTTTTTGCAGGTAAAACTTCGGATGGAGCCACCGGCGCAACTCTGTCGGCTAAGGCTCTTGCCTGCCGATACGGAGTTGCGTATGGGCGCGGGTTCGATTCCCGCTTGGACTGATTACCTGGTTGGGTTTTTTCCGAGGTTTTTCCAACCATAAGGCAAATGTCATGTAATCTATGGCGAATCCTCGGCCTCATGTCGCCAAATATCATCTCGCTATCACCAATTCCATCGACGCTAAGTAACCTCGTAGTTGATACAGCGTCGTTAAATAACCAAGTAAAAGAAACTTGGGATGATACCTACTTTAATGCAAATAATAGCGTCACATTGACTAAAATTGGTTTGATTCCAACCTACTTGTCTTAAATCGTTCTGAAACTACGGTTGTACCATTTTCGTTAACATCTGTTGGTATGAAATCTCCTGATTCGCGCTTGTGTTTAAAAATTCATACATCCATTTGTTCTTCAAATAGTTGTAACTGTCCTATTCTGAATGAATCTCCTCAAGTTAAATGTTTCGAAATAATAATCGACCAATATTTACGTTGGGATAAACATGTTATTTTTCTATGCAATAGATTAAGAAAATTATTGACTATTTTGTCATCCTACGAAATTACTTGACTGTCCATACTTTACGACTGATTTATCTCGCATTAGTACAAGCTATATTACAATACGGCATTATAGGATGGGGTAGTGCTTATAGTACCTCCCACATGCCAATAACTCTGCTACAGAAAAGAATAATAAAAATATGCTTTAATAAACCTCTTGATTATCCTTCAGAACTTCTGTATTCAGAATTTAAAGTATTTGACTTCCATCAAATTTATAACAATATATTATTGAATTTCCTATATAAAACCGAAATATATTTAATTTATATGCGCATAAATATAAAACCAAACGATCAGAAAACATATGCTTGACAGAACCTAAATATACTACAACTTTAGCATATAATCACAGTAGCAACTTCGGTCCAAGGCTTTATAACATGATAATAGCTAAATTCCCAAACATACAATTTGCTAAAGTTCCTTATTAAAAAAAATCAATAAAAAATTACTGTTAGAGAGAAAATTTAAAGTTCAATTATTGTGATATCTGTGTTTTTTCTGCTTCTTTTTTTTACTTTTTACTCTGTGATTTAATCAAATGTCTTAATATTATGTGGAATGCCCCCCCTGAGCACGAGTATGTAACTTACTCTTTCTGGGGGTGCTGGAGTGTTTTAATATAAAAAAATAAATATGTATCTTTGTTCTGGCAATAAAGTATTATTATTATTATTATTATTATTATTATTATTATTATTATTATTATTATTAAACAGGATTTAGATTTCTCGTTATGGTACAATATGTACAAGAAAAAGTTATATACAGCAATAGTTTCATGATATGTTAAATTCTAGTTGCATGTTAGTTATAGTTATAATCAGATATCCTACTAATTGGAACACATGTTCTGTAGTAGTGAATTTCTTAAATAAATTAATTAAGCCTATTAGGCCTACTATATAATACTGCATATTGAATTTATTAACTTAGTGTTATATTTACTCTGTAATTTGCCAATTATAGCTACATTTTACATTTTTGGCTATGATATCTATACATAACTCTTTTTACTTTATTTTTATTTGGTATTTTTCATTTATATCTTCATCTGTGTCTTTTATTTAGGTAGTACATATTTGTTTTTTTTTTTCATTTCTAATTTTTAATTTGTAATTACACTTGTATCTTGCATTTGTTTCTGTTTTATCTCTTTTTTCATGTTATATGCAATTCTATGTTTTTTTAAACAAATATCTGTAGGCTACTGTTTATTGTAATTGGGGCTTTGCCTGTTATAGACATAAATAAATATATTATTATTATTATTATTATTATTATTATTATTATTAGACTTCGTTGAATTGTCACACGCAGCGTGCAATCAGGTTGCCGATGTACGGTAGTATAGAGGAGGTGAGCGACCGCCCGGTCTCGTAGTATAAGCAGTTCATGTTAAGAGTTGTGACCGGTCCAAATAGATAGAGCAGCTACAGCTAATGTATACCTATGTAAGCACTTGTTTTTGCATTACTGTGGTTGGAATAGTCAAAGTTTAACATTTGTTTAGTGCGACAAGAATTCAATCAAACATACCGCGAAATAATACTTCATAATTGCGTGTGTTTATAGAGGAGCTTGGTACTAAGTATTTTAGTGTTAAATAACAAACCACTTTTTGTAAAATATGCACCTATTACATCGTGTGTTGTTGAACATACATTTTCCCAATATAAAAACTGTTTAAGTGACCTCGGAAGAGGTTCACTTTGCAGTCGCTCAAAATGTACGTAACTCTTAATTGCAATGCAATATTCAAGGATGATGTGAGTATCTTACATTTAATAGTTAATATATCTCAACATAAAATAATTGTGTATTTACATGTTTAGACATTTCATACTTCAGTGATCATTCATTATATTTCTTGAATGCAGGATACAGGTTGTATTGTAACCGCAGTATACTGCTCAGTGTACATCAGAGGCATACTCCATCCGTTGCACGCCCCCTTCTCATACAGTCTCTATCGCGTGCGCAGTAAACCTTGCGATTCTCGTGGCAATTCCACGAAGTTATTATTATTATTATTATTATTATTATTATTATTATTATTATCATTATTATTATAAATGATTGCAAGAATTTTAATCTTGTCTTTTAAATGTACAGAAATTTGATCCGGACAAATGTAACTTTCTGTTGTGCAAAGGAATTTTAAAATGTCGTCTGGAAATGCTATCGCATTATTGGTAAACAAATATTACCACTTCTTGTGTTTGGAACGGTATCTGGGAAGGTCCAATCTAGAAACGAACTCTTATATTATCTCTTTATAGGAAAGCCTTCGATTTGACGGCGTCAGGGTATTAATTGAACGGGGATACTATAGCTAGAACTGCAGCTCTTAAAATTTCTCAACTTAGTACATTCACATACATCTGAGCGTTGTATTCTATGTATTAATTTCACGCGAGTTCATATAATATGATGACCCATTTATTCGCGTGAACTCTTACTAATCTTGTTACTGAACAAAATATTAGTCGAATTACACCATCCAGTTGGAGTTGTGAGAGGGAATAGAGAAGTATTCGCAGGAGACCATTCCCAGCATTATTTCTGTTCACCATAAATTTCACAACGTGCAGTGACCCTCGTTTTAATCCGCCTGCAAATAAAATCCGGACGGAGGCAGCAACACCACCCTTAACCTTCATCTGATAAACGTTTCGCTGCAAGAGGATATTTACCGAGCTGGAAAATATATGATTTCGCCCGCACTACCCGCTCCCTCGTAAACCTGTTTATGACAAGAAGCTTGCAAAGTTAATTCACATAACTCTCTCGCTTGAAATTATTTTTTTACATGCATTCTGGAAAATTCGTAAACTGAAACAACTTTAAATATATTTTAATGTTGTTTAAAACTGCTGTTCATTATCAGAATTTTTTAAAATCGGGTTTCCTTGGTAGCGAACTGGGTTTAAGTTGTGCAAATTGTAAAATGAAACTAGATGAACGTAAATGATTAATAAATAAACGAATAAACAGAGAAATTTATTACTGATGATAATACGTGAAACGTGTTCAGTTACGCATCTTATTCTCTCTACTTGAGTAGTTCTTGTCATTTTACAGGGTGATTCACAGGATTTACCTTTACCGAAGACACTGTGAGCAAAAAAAGTCATATAAACGTCTCAATATTTTCACAGTTACACTAATTTAAAGTTGTTAACTTTCCCATGTATTGTGGGCCCCTATCACCACGGCATGGCGCGTCCTCAGGTTGCGGATAGAGGAGACGGCCTCCAGATATGGAGGGTAGCTGTAAATATATTGAATAAGCAGTCGTGGACAGCCGATAAGGGGTGGTCCTCCAGCTTGGGGGTTGGGCGAAGGGCTAACAACCCATCACCGTAAAAAACAGCTTGTTACGAATCCCTACAATAAGATCCAGACGTTTGAGATGGGCAGGAAATGTAGCACGTATGGACGAATCCAGAAATGCATATAGAGTGTTAGTTGGGAGACCGGAGGGAAAAAGACCTTTGGGGAGGCCGAGACGTAGATGGGAGGATAATATTAAAATGGATTTGAGGGAGGTGGGATACGATGATAGAGACTGGATTAATCTTGCACAGGATAGGGACCAATGGCGGGCTTATGTGGGGGCGGCAATGAACCTTTGGGTTCCTTAAAAGCCATTTGTAAGTAAGTAAGTAGTTTTAAGGGTAAACATATTACAAATAGAGAATGAACTATTCAGAAGTATCATTTCTTTAATTAGCTAGTATTCTGAAGCTAAAAATGTGGTGGTAATTGCTTTGTACAGTTTTGTTTTTCAATTTTCAACTAAAAATTACATCATTATTATGTAACCAACACCTATGGAGTAACGGTCAGCGCATCTGGCTGCGAAACCAGGTGGCCCGGGTTCGAATCCCAGTCGGGGCAAGTTACCTGGTTGAGGTTTTTTCCGGGGTTTTCCCTCAACCCAATACGAGCAAATGCTGGGTAACTTTCGGTGCTGGACCCCGGACTCATTTCACCGGCATTGTCACCTTCATATCATTCAGACGCTAAATAACTAGATGTTGATACAGCGTCGTAAAATAACCCAATAAAATAAAAAATAAATAAATTCTTACGCACTTATCACAAAAATTGTTACAAATCATACGACTTTAGGAACTTGATCCTTTACAGTTTAATTATGCATACTAATTAACAGTCTTAAAGAACTTACAAGAGTGGCGTGATTTGTAACAATTGTTGTGATAATTGCGTAAGAAAATGTAATTTTATAGTTAAAAATCGAAAAAAAAATTTCTATGGAATTCATAATATATTTCTAGCTTCAGAATATTAACTAATTAAAAAAATATACATCTGAGTAGTTCATTCTTTATTTGTAATATTTTTTATCCTTAAAACTCAAGAATAAAGTTACCGTATTTTACAAATAACTTCAAATAAATGTAATTCTGAAAATATTGAGATTAGGATAAATGTTTACATGACATTTTTTGCTCAAAATGTCTTCAGAAATAAGCTCCGTAAGGGACGGTAAATCCTTGTGAATCACTCTGTATATAAACTATCATTATCACAATATCTCCATAAATTAATTTGATGACTACATTCTCCGGTATCAGCTTTTCTTAAGTGAATCAATGTTAATGTTAAACCTGGTATTTTTTTCCATTTCATCTTTTATCACAATGAATTTATTGGTATATTGTATCTATGTATGTATATTTCACGTAATTAATTTTTTTCTTTTCTTTCTTACAGGTAAGTTACACATTTGCTGTGCTACAAATAGAATCTGTGTGTAAGTACAAATATTGTTACTCATAACGTAATTTCTGTGTAAATTCGGGAGGGAAAACTAGCAAAGTCTATGTACCGACTTTCTTCAGTTTTTGAACCTACAAAATTGCTAATAGTTTCATATGTGGATAGGAACTTGGCTAGAAACGTAACGTGTAGTGTTGACTTGTTACCTATTAATATCTGGACAAAGGAACCATTCCCTGTGCAAAAAGAATAATACATATAACTTTAAAACGTGTTTCTATCGGTATTCTAATAATTAATATATTTTATGCTCGACCATGCCGAAATGTAATAATTATACACCTGGTAGTAGCCCTTTAATGCACCTCATTAAAGTATACCTATTCATTATAATTCAATTGTTCAGCCAATGAGAAATCACCATTGTACCATTATAAAACCGCAAGTATCGATTATTCTCGGATATGCAATCGAAAGACAATTAGCGAAAAGTCACGGAGGCTCGAAATCCAATATTGTCGCAGTAGGTTATGTTCTGTTGCTATAATAATTAGCGTTAATTGTAAATAATATTCAAATAAATTCAATTCGTCATCTCGTTTTCAATTCTAAATCAATTTCCAGTTTATATCAAGTCTAATGTTCATGTTATTCTCTAGATTATATCAAGGTCAATGACATTCGTGCCTCGGAAAAAATCAATACTTTCGCGTCTGCGCACATCTCACAATTCAGATCAGTTCCGCTCCTCACTTACATAACCATAACACGAATACTTATGAACAATTTCAAGTTAGAAATATGGTCGAAATTAAAGAGTCGTATGAAACTTGCCTATAATGGTAATTAAGACGCTCGTATGAAAATTATGAAACTCGCTTGCGCTCGTTTCTTAAACAAACATACTCGCGTCTTAATTACTACCATTATAGGCTCGTTGGATAATGTACTATTGCTTTTTCTGACTACAAAATCGCGGGTTCAGAAACATCCAAATGCGATGACATTAGTATAACAGATAATTAAATTCTTAGTTCCGTTTATCTATCATTTTATTTATTACATTTGGATTGCAAAGGGTAGTGAAGTGCATTCCATAACCTCTCCTACTCAAATCCCATCCCTACCTTCCCGTGGTGCAACCTGTTTTTAACAAACGAGGCTCTGGGGACCGAGTATCACCGGTATAATAATTGTTCCATCAAAAATAGAGAAAATGTCATTTGAGCATGCTGACCTGCCATGGCATGCATAAGGGTCCCCTAAGTGTGAAGAGGGGATATGGTCGGTGGAGTTGTCTGAAGATTCTCCTTGCTGTGGTTGAACTTCTCGATTAAAATTACAAAATATCTGTACAAGAGAACGTTTCTTGCGAAATATAGGGATCTCTGGTAGACAAGACAGAAAACGGAGTGGAAAATGAGACTTTTATATCTTGAAGAACGCAGCGTTTTGTGAAACTGGATTTTACAAGACTGGAATCAAACAGTGATGATACTGGAAGAGAATCTGTGTGCAAGGTACTGCACCGTTTCGTTTAGTTTCCTGAGGGCCGGCATTATAAACGCCGTTTAAATCTTAGGTTCAGTTTAAACTGAAGTTTTTCGTTCGCTTCGTATTATAAACCTTAGCTACCAGTTAATCTTGAGTTAATTTGAGTTTAACTTGATCGGCAGTTTTCTGCCGTTTAAACTGCAGTTCAAGGCTCAACAGTGCAAGATGGATATTGCAGATGTTTTCCAAGAACTTATGAGTGGCGATATGTCCGTGATTAATATTACTGAACGACCGCGGCAGCCAAGAATTTTTGGAAATAGAGTGCACCACTTTGAAATATACATAAATGAACATAAGTTTTAAAACAGATTGAGGCTTTCGAAGCAGACAGTCCTAACCTTCAGAATTAGGTTTATAGTCCTAACCTTGTTTCGAAAAATTAAAACTCGGATACAACACGCAACAGAAAAACGAGAAAGAGCAAAAAAATGATTTAGGGTTTGAATTTAAAGATTATTTGAAAAGATAAATGATTTCTTTTTTATTTTTGAAAACATTCTGTTGAATCTTTCATCAGTTACTAGTTACGCTGCGCTATTTTTACTCTGGTAATAGGCATACTGAAAACGACGGAAGATTTCGGAGGTGTCCGTAAATCTACTGGTACTGTGTGTGGCAGACAGTCTTACTTACTTACTTACAAATGGCTTTTAAGGAACCCGAAGGTTTATTGCCGCCCTCACATAAGCCCGCCAGCGGTCCCTATCCTGTGCAAGATTAATCCAGTCTCTATCATCATACCCCACCTCCCTCAAATCCATTTTAATATTATCCTCCCATCTACGTCTCGGCCTCCCTAAAGGTCTTTTTCCCTCCGGTCTCCCAACTAACACTCTATATGCATTTCTGGATTCGCCCATACGTGCTACATGCCCTGCCCATCTCAAACGTCTGGATTTAATGTTCCTAATTATGTCAGGTGAAGAATACAATGCGTGCAGTTCTGTGTTGTGTAACTTTCTCCATTCTCCTGTAACTTCATCCCAGTCTCCTGGTAAAATTTACTATGGGGCCTGATTTACAAACACACAAATAATATTACCTAATTTTACTAGACTCTTAAAAATAATTTTGTTTGACTGAGTTCTGTTTCATAAATATTCTAGACAACACATAAAATACGCACACTAATATTATTACTTCATTACTCAGTTGATTCTGTATGGAGTTACGTCATGGATGGTCATGCAAGGTTTAGTTTGGTTGCATTGTGTTTGGGAGTATAACGTTGGTAGCCAGCGTTAAGAAACTATTTGACGTTAAGTCTGACAAGCATACTGAAGTACGCGGTATTGGTCCTCTTTATTTTTTTTTATGATACTCTCTTAGATATCGAAGAACAAAGATGTTCCTGAATGAAGATTCTCCACGATCGTCGGCTATTTTAAATCAATAATATAATTAAACAGTTACGACCGTCTTCTTTTCTTTCCTACCAGTAATACCAATCTTATTCCACTACGGTTTAACTTAACTGAGACTCTGTAATACGGGACGTTGAGTTAAACTCATGGTTAGGTTTAACTTGGTTTAACATGTTTTTTTTTTTACCTTGGGGATTTAGTGAAGTGAATTTTTAATGGCAGGCAGAGTAACTATCTCATGCCCCCATGTTAGATTACTACCAGTGCACTTCATTAGAACCAGGTACCCAGCTTCGAAGCCGTTAGCCCTGTGAACTTACAATATATTTATGTTCCCCTATTATCATAATTCAGGGTTGGTATCTAAGAAATTAGCAAGTTCTTTGTGATAGTAGAAGAGAAAGAGTGGGGGAAGGGAAGTGGTCCGTGGCCCATTTCTTTTAGGGCTCATCCCGACATTTGTCTTATTGCTCAAGGGAAACCACGGAAAAACCTAGAGCAGGATGAGATGTCGTGCTGACGACAAGCCAATTGGCTATAGTGTGGTCGGAATATGTTCAGGTGGGAGGTTTTGATTTAATCATTATTCAAAATACAAATACATTAAAGGTCCATAAAAAAATGTTTACAATTAGAACAATGCATCTATGCTGCCAATAACGTGATGACCCTGAAACAGAGAAATAACATTATTAGTGCATTAATAGCCTTGTCTGTGTGTAGAGTCAAGTGGTTATTTAGTGTTCAAGTTGGTATTCGTCTTGTACGTTGTCGTTCCAAGCTAGAGGGTGGAGTACGCTCTTAGGTCTTTTATGTTTGTCTAATGCAGGGTTGTAATTTCCTAGTGAAGAAATTAGTGGGTTTGTGCTGCTGTACGACTTGGTGTACGTGCAGAAGGCTTGATTTGAAATATATTCTTGAATTGTCGAAATTTCTAGTTCTTCATGAATCAATCTAACAGGAGTTACTCTAGGAAGTCCTGTGATGAATCTTAAAATTTTGTTTTGGAAAACTTGTAATTTTTTACGGACTGTAATAGGTGCATGTCCCCAAGCAGGACAAGCATATAATATTACTGACCAAATTAATGTTTTATACAAAGTTAGAGCTGTGTGTATGTTTAGATGTCTGCTTTTATTTAATATTGGATAAAGCTCCACCAATCTAGCATTGGAAAGTCTGAGTTTTTGTAGTACGTGTTCGGAGAAATTGAGCCGTCTGTCTAGTGTTACTCCGAGATATTTTACTGAAGTTTTCCACTCGATTTGTGATCCATTTATGGCTAATTTTGTGTGATTTATGCCCGGTCTATTGAATTTATTTCTCCTGCTAAATAATATGGCTTGTGTTTTTGATATATTTAATATATTTAACATAATCTTTAGCTTAACCGTATTTATAAAACCGGACCTAAATGCTAAGAAACTGCTGTGCCAGAACAGAAGAGGATCTCGTGCATGTCTGGAAAACTTAAAAACCGCCGTACGTCCTGAGTCGAGCAATGGCTTTGAAATACGAAAATGTTTGATGGAAGTTGAGTGCCGCGCAATTCCGGTACCGCTTGCGTAATGACGCGGAATGGTCACACAAAGACATTTGTTCAGCCGAGTCTGAAGAGCACAGAGGAGGGCTTGCGCACAATTCTCTACTCTAATGAAGACCGCGGGGAAATAGTCCAATGTTTAAAATGACTCCTAACTGCAAAGTTTGAAGTCTAGATGGAGTGGGGAATGTTAATGAAGACAAAATTAATAGACCGCGTTTTCAAGGGAAAACAAACTTACAATTACAGCACGTTAGAGGGGATTATCAATAGTATTAGTCTATCTATAAGTCTGACACCCATTACATAAACATTCATCCATGTTATTCGTATATCCAGCAATCTCAAATTTATTCTACGAATTAGATTGCATCATTCATTTTCACACATTCATCCAACTGTGAACACAAGTCTTTCTCCTTTCTCCTTTCTCCCTACTACTTTAACACTACAATTGGGTATACACCCGGTGGCAGTGATATATAATATGCAATAACAACATTACAATATTAATAAAATTTGCAATAATTACAGCAATAAAAGATAAAATAAACGTAAATTTACTTCTAACTATAAATAAATAGATGCAATAAACCTAAGACTATAAATAAAACTATGCTATATAATAACGCCTACAATAAGCAAAAGTAAACCTATCTTATAAGTACTTCTATTACACCCAACTGTTACCAACTTAAGTAATTACATATAACCTTAATTAATTACATATCAACTTAATTACATATCATAATTTATTCACGTATCAACTTAATTACATGTCATCTTAATTAATTACATGTCAACTTAATTACATATCTTAATTAATTACATATCATCTTAATTAATTACATGACACAACTTAGATAGCTACACTGCACCTACAATTACATTTTCAGTCTAATCTTCTCAATCTTTCCTTAAATGTATTGATTTTGAAAGGACTACCCTGAAAGATTGCCGCAGGTAAGCTGTTCCATTCTACTATTGTGCGGTTAACAAAGGAAAATTTTTCCACGTCCGTTCTTTGTTTCCTGCATTTAAACTTCCTAATATGATCAGCCCTGCCTAAGTATGATGGTATCACTAATCTAGCATTGATGTCCGCCCATGCTTTGTGTCCCATTTGTGCCTTAAACAGTCTGGTTTTATGTCGCCTTGATTTGAAAAATTTCCAGCCTAAGTCTTTTGTTATCTCTTCACCATGTCCCTTTCCCATTTTGACATATTTTGGTGCCTTGCGTTGGTCCTTTTCTATTGAATAAATCGATTCAATTCTGTACGGATCCCAACCTACTGCTCCATATTCCATTATTGGGTGAAGAAGGGTTTTGTACGCTAATTCTTTTGACCTTCGGTTAGATTTGTTCAGAATACGCATAGAGAAATGTAGTGCTTTCCAGGCTTTCCTTGTGGTATTAGTGACTTGTTCCTCCCAACTCAGTTTGTTACTTAAATATCTACCTAGGTATTTACAAGTATTCACTTGTGGCACCGATGTAATTATATGCTATCGTATCTATAATTTATTTATTTATTTATTTAAATCTACCACTACCACCAACAGAAGCAGGCTTCCAGTCACAGGTGGCATACATAGATACATACACAAAATATATAATAAGAGAAAAAAAAACAACAAAACAAACAACACAAACGAAAGAAAGAAAATACATAATGGTATTAGATGCTAGAATAATTATAGTATTGCAGTTAATATAGTGCCAAATGCCAATATAATGCAAATTATTTAAAAACTAGAGCAAAAACATTATAATACACTTCTGTATAATTTAAATATCTAAGGAAATACAATTCTTTTTAATACTGTATGACATTTGTCAACTGTTAAACTGAAATCCAATTGAGAATCACAGTTCAAAGACAGAGAGTTGTAAGTATTACACATAACAAACAATGGAGAGTTCTTGAAGAAAACAGTTCTAGGAATGGGAATAACAAGAGGTTGCCTATGACGCAATTGTTTTTTTTTTTACATTGAACTGAAGGAATTTAAGAAAATCACAGTTATTCAATATACCGTTAACAGTATTATAGAGTAAAATTTGACTATTTATTAATCGTCGAGATGTTAAAGTTTTATAATTAAATTAAAAAATAACTGATTATATGAAATTTGCTTGTCATAAGACGACACGTGATGTTTTTTAAAATATAAATAACGTAAAAATCTTTTCTGTATCCTTTCTATTTGCATCAGATGGGACTGGAACTGAGGTGACCATATTACAGACGCATAGGCTACTCTAGTTTACTCCTAACTAGAGTTTTATATAGAGCATACATGGGCACAATTTTCGGTTACGTGATGCACTCGATTTGAAATAGTTTGTTTACTAGGAGAGGAGACTGCAGAGTAGGATGGGAAATATAAACTGCTGTGACTTGCGTCACCTTATCGTAATCGCTAAGGCGGTCAGTGGCGAATTATTAGGAAAGCGCTTGGTTAACGTGAGAGACTCGAAAACTTTTATTTAATTTGGCAAATTAATTCGGCAGCTTTAATCATAAACCTCTTTACTATTTCTCCATAATTTAATTGATTTAAATCACAGACGAGAAATTGCGTAACTAGCCAATAATATTCCATCACGTTTCCTGCGTTTATTTTCTTCAATATTCAGGCGTTTATCAAGATTACTTAATAGATTTGCACGTTCTCGACTTAAAATAATTTCAGAAAATCATATTTCGTTTTCTACCTACATTTAATATTTTTTTTTATAAATTTCTTTTGGAAATAATACATGCAAACAACATTTAATTCCTTGTACCTTTTAATGCAGCGTGTTTAAGGTATAATGTAGTATTTAGTATACTATGCAAATGTTAAGATCATAAATTTTCTTCGGAATAGTACGAAAAATAACATTTAATTTGTCTTACCTTCTAATTCAGCATGTTCTTTATGACATAAGGAGTAATGTCGTTGTATATTAAATTTATTAATGCCTAACAGAATTTTCGAGCATAACAAACATCGTATGTTCTCCCCTTCTAAACAGCAAAAAAACTCTTCCTCCCATTTCTCATGAAATAATCGTTTTCTAACGCGTACACACTGCTTTCATAATGCCATTATGCCACTACTGATATAATAATAATAATAATAATAATAATAATAATAATAATAATAATAATAATAATGATTTATTTAACCTGGCAGAGTTAAGGCCATACGGCCTTCTCTAACACTCAACCAGGAGTAAAGACTGCGTTACAAAAACACTACAAATTTACAAATTACACTACAATTTTACACACAAAACTGAATAAGATAATAATAATAATAATAAAAAATAAACAACAAATAAGAAGAAATCAGACATAATATATAACATACAGAAAGAAAGAAAAAGCATAATAATATGTGAACAGCAGGTCAAAATAAATGAGGCGTACAAAAAAAAAGACAATTATTCATAATAATAATAATAATAATAATAATAATAATAATAATAATAATAATAATAATAATTGATATTGCTTATGAAACTGATATAGAACTTGCCCACGCCTAGGAGCTGCGTGAGGGAGGGACGGGGACAGTGAAGGTGATGTCATTCAGAGCGATAAGCTCTGTGAAGGTCAGTGAGGCATTATTTCTGAAGTGAGACACGATGCCCATCCATGATATAGAGTATCAATAGTACGCCTATTTATATTTCTTAATCCTTTTGTATTTCTGATTATAAATCCTAATTTTCTATATGCAACAATTACCACGTGATTTAAGTGCATTTTAAAACATAAGTTGTGTGTAAAATAAATACCCAAATCCTTAAATGATTCTACTCTAGGTAACTTCACACTAAGTCTGTCTGTTTGTATATTGAAGTTTATAATTAGTTTCGGTCTAATTGCAGTTCATTAGAGTTCCGTGTAATTCCACTGAGATACGTGAACATTACTCATTAATTAATTCTAAATCACTACTTAGATCTACTCCTATACATTCATGAGGATGGCTTCAGAGCCGTCCTCTTTCATAAGCGCACGGATGGAAATATTTAGCTATAGATATTCCTATACAGCACACATGATGTCTGAATCACAGCTGTCACTGGGTGCCTTTGCTTGAATGAATCACTCTCGTCTGGCAGTTGGCAGCTGTTTGACAAATACGAGATTGCAGTCTGAAGCCATGTCAGTAAAATGAATGAAAACATTTTATAAACGGCGGAGCCTTTCTATGCGAACCTGAATCATTGCGTTACCCCACTATTGCCGTTCACACGGCATAATGTAAAATAAAGAATTTGTATTCTTTTAATATTTGAACGAAAGAAAATAGAATTTGTAGACTGTGATATAATAAATGCGTTCCATTTAGGTGTCGAATTTGTTGTACTATTTCACTTATTGATTTATAACTGTGTCGGTATAAAATGTAATTCTAAGAATATCTAGACTGTTTGTAATGTGTTGAGCATACAAAGCTGACAATTCTTGTGCATGTGGTTTTATTTAAGCAAAAGTACAGGTTTTTACAAAACTTAAGAACGATTTGGAAGTACTCTAACTTTGTTACTAAATATGTTTAAAGAAAAATAATAATTAGATTTCGAAGTTGAGGCACATAAACTCTGAAGTTACGTGCACACGGATAAAGAGGTGTTACGGAGCAGCTGGCAAGGTAGTCCTTTCCGATCACACACACACATCGTATCAGAAATTTTGCAATATAGGCCGAGCAAATAAATAAATAAACTTTCGCCTCAGGACAAAAGTAACTATTATATTGGCCAGAATACAATGTATTATAGTCTCTCAAGTGTAAAAACATTATATTTTCTTATGCATATAGAGAGCACAGCAATTTACTGTTTAAAAAGGTAATTTGAACTCTTTTAATAATAATAATAATAATAATAATAATAATAATAATAATAATAATAATAACATTCATCATTATTATCAGAACATATATTTGTAATTAAAACAAATGACAAATAAAGTAATTGTAAACTATGAAACACAAAAATGAATTTGTCTTAAAACTGTAACAATACTATAAAAATATAACATTTATATAAGTATATATATTTTGATGTACCGAAGTACATATGATATTTCCATGCAGATATTCTGCGTCATCATATGATGAAAGAGTGATGGAACGGAGAAAATTCTCTCGGCGCCGGGATTTGAACCCGGGTTTTTAGCTCTACGTGCTGATGCTTTAGCCACTAAGCCACGCCGGATACAACCCGTCGCCGTTCCATCACGTCTTACTGATATTAAATTCTTACTAATACAATAACACATTTCAGTTATTTTTATTTTAGATATAATATTATTTTTCTTTCTTCATAATAATTTATTAGGCCTAAGCTATATACTACAATGTGTGTATGTATGCGTTTTTTATTTTTATTTTTTTATTAGGTTATTTTACGACGCTTTATCAGCATCTTAGATTATTTAGCGTCTGAATGAGATGCAGGTGATAATTCCGGTGAAATGAGTCCGGGGTTCAACACCGAAAGTTACCCAGCATTTGCTCATATTGGGTTGAGGGAAAACCCCGGAAAAACCTCAACCAGGTAACTTGCCCCGACCGAGAATCGAACCCGGGCCACCTGATTTCTCGGCTAGACGCGGCAACCGTTACTTCCCAGGTGTGGACTGTAAGTGTATATATATATGTATATATATAATATAGAAAAGGAGGGGGAAATTACAGAATTAACCAAATTTATACTTTGAAGGCGTGGAAAAATTCAAATATCTTGGAGCAACAGTAAGAAAATTCGAGTTAGGAAATGGGTGAAACATTTCGAAGATGGGAACACGAGCATCCAAGATGAGTCTCGTAGCGGTCGCCCTCGAACTACCTCCACGGAACGCAACAAGGAAAGAGTTGATGAGTTCTGGGATGCATTTTGGTTGAATCTGTTGAACCTGGAGAGACAATAAATGCTGTCCGCTATATTCAGACAGTTTTGAAGCTCCGTCGTGCATTGCGCGGGAAACTCCGTGGAAAGAAGATGATCCTGCAACACGATAACGCGTGGTCTCACACTGATCCAGTCACCGTGGAGGAAATCAGAATATTTTGGTGGTAAACTCTTCTGCAAGTTCTTCAGTTCAGACTTGGCGCCCTCCGACTACCATCTTTTCGGTTCTGTGAACGAGCAGCTGCGAGGTCAACGCTACAAGGCGCTGGAGGACATCAGAAAAGCAGTGCGTCAGTGTTTTCGGGAAGATGAAACGGACTTCTACAGCAAGGGAATTTTCAAACTTACAGAACGGCGGAAAAAATACGTGTAAAGAAAAATGGAGACTGTGTTGAAAAGTGACAGAAAAGTCTGTACATTAAGATGATGTGCCTGGTAAGTCTTACTTACTTACTTACAAATGGCTTTCAAGGAACCTACAGGTTCATTGCCGCCCTCACATGAGCCCGCCATCGGTCCCTATTACGTGCAAGATTAATCCCGTCTCTATCATCATATCCCACCTCCCTCAAATCCATTTTAATATTATCCTCTCATCTACGTCTCGGCCTTCCCAAATGTTTTATTCCCTCCTGTCTCCTAACTAACACTCTATATGCATTTCTGAATTCGCCCATACATCCTACATGCCCTGCCCATACTACATACTAATGGATTATATCAGGTGAGAAATACAATGCTGCAGTTCTGAATTGGTGTAACTTTCTCCATTCTCTTCTCCTGTAACTTCATCCCTCTTTTATAAGCACTTTATTTTCAAATATCCTTAACCTCTGTTCCTCTCTCAAAGTAAGAGTCCAAGCTTCGCAACCATATAGAACAACCGGTAATATAACTGTTTTATAAATTCTAACTTTCAGATTTTTTGACAGCAGACTAGATGACAAAAGCTTTTCAACCAAATAACTTATCGTATGGATTCGTAACAAGCTGTTTTTTACGGTTATGTGTTGTTAGCCCTTCGCCCAACCTGCAAGCTGGAGGACCACTCCTTATCGGCTGTCCACGACTGCTTATTCAATATATTCGCAGCTACCCTCCATATCTGGAGGCCGTTTCCTCTATCCGCAACTTGACGACGCACTATGCCGTGGTGATAGGGACCCACAATACATGGACCTGGTTTGTCTAAAAACATAAAAATTAAGATTTATAACTATGGGTTGCTAATGACTTTCAATATGATCCTCTTTATGGCACTGTAAAATTAATTTGTGCGAGATCGCGCGTATTTGCTTCTTTTCCGCACAGAACCAATACGCGGTAAGTGTGAAATACCACATTCAGTATTCCCAACGTAACACACTCTTCTTACCGCTTAAGCGCGACATTCATTTTACTGCTTTAGGCTTTTAACATATTATTTTTAGAGACGTTTAACATAGTAATAATTATAAATTGGAAACTTACCACTGCAATTTCACCTAAATTGCAATGTTAATTATTGTTTTTAAATATTTGCAAAAATTAAGTAAAGTCTACTACTCCACGAAACTTATTGCATTCCTGATACAAGTAACATTAAGGAAGCCGTGAAAAAATCAACAAGATTCCAGATGCCGATGTTATTACTGCAATATGTTATATAAATAATATTGTTAAAATATTAAAATGAAAAATAAATCATT